>CM055640.1:36856417-37363917 GCA_029378325.1 Elaeagnus macrophylla | reverse complement strand
TTCTGTGTACAACTCCAAATTAAATTATTTTTGATTCTATGGAAAGATAAGAGATTTATCTACGATTAATATTCATAGAATATTTTCAAAATAAATTATATTCAAAGAGAAAATGGCGTAATATTATTATGATTCAGCAAATCTTCCTACTCCAACACTATAAATAGATGGGCATTCAACACTTGGAAAACATCAAGAAAATTGCAAAGAGTTCTTACTTTCTATTCTCATTCTTTAAGAACTTTCTATTCTCATTCTTTCTCTATAGAATTTGTAGGAATGATTTGTAAGCTAGGCTAAATTTAGAGCAAAGCTAGAAATGAGCTTAATTATGTAGTTTTTTTATTCATTCTTTTATTCCTACAAGTGCTTTCTAGTTTATAAATTTATTTTGAGAAATTATTTTGTTCATCTTTTTGCTACATTCAATAAATTATATTTTCCAGTTTCATATAAATTCAGTCATGCTTTCTTTATGTGCAATTTTTAGTTTATAATTATTTTATTTATTTTATGAGTTGATCTTCTAGTGCAATATTGTCAATTTGATATATTGTCGATGTTAGATAGCTTGTAAGAATAAATTAAATTGTTCTACCATGACAACATTATTTTTCTCCAATTAAAATACCTTTAAATTTCGTCTTAGATCTTCAATTCTAAATTTTTCAATTGTTTGTTTGGGATATGAAACATGCAATTGAGTAGTAAATAAGAATAAAAGTTGATAATATTAAAACAAAATAATTAAATGAATCTCGAAGCCCTATTATTTGCATATTGATTTTATTTTCTACCGAGATTGTTATCTTTAATTATTGTTAGTTTCTTTTTCCAATTATTTCTTTTATTATTTTGTGATAACTTTTATTTTGTTGGTTTAATTAGCTTCTCTGTGGAATCGACACCTAAAGCTATACTGCAATAACCGCTTAGCCAAAGGTAATAATTTTGAGCGTAAACCAAAATTTGGAGCCATTGTCAGGGAAGCCAAAATCAACAATTGAGGTTTAAACATTCTGATATGATTTTTTTATTGTTATTATTTATTTATTCTTTATTATTATTGTTTGAATTTTCTTTTAAAGTTAAAAAAAATTGTTTAACTACTTTAAATAATATGATCTAAGGGAGTTCTATCTAGGAGACTAGTTCTTGAATGCCTCAGTGTCACTAGTCTATCTTGGGAACGTTGCTCTGTCAAGGAGGATGGTTTTTAAGGATGCATCGCCCAACTATTCTTTCTTAGGAGCACTCTTAGTAAATATTAATTGTGTTGGTACAGTATTGTTATTTTTTTTCTTTTTTCTAAAAAAAATCTCTAGCTTTATTATTATTATTTTCTTTGGTTGTTAGATTTAGTTGTCTTTTTTTTTTAAAAAAAAAAAAAAGAAAGAAAAAAATATCAAATAAAAGTTAAAAATTAAAAAAAAATACAAAAAAAAAAATTTAAAACAAAAATAAGTAAAAAATAAACAAAAAAATGTTCTAGAGTGTATGAATCGATCTAGAGGCGCAAGAGATAGATTTTTAAAAAGAATAAAATTAGAATTACCATTAATTCAATCTTCTTCAAACTCATCTTCTAGTTTTGAAAACATGAGTGACCATGAGGACAACCCTGTTAGAACTCTTAAAGATTACCTTCACCCTACTCGTACAGCTACACCATCATGCATCATGCTCTCCCTTAATACACCACAACTTGATTTTAAACCTGGAATGATACAACTCTTGCCCACTTTTCATGGTTTAGAAAGTGAAAATCCTTATTTACATATTAGGGAATTTGAAGAGGTAGTGGCCACCTTTCATAGCCAACCTAATGGCATAGACTCTGTTAGGTTGAAAATTTTCCCTTTCTCCCTAAAAGACAAAGCAAAGAGTTGGCTATACTCTTTGAGACCAAGATCCATAGGTACATGGGTAGAAATGACCCAATCCTTCTTTAACAAATGCTTTCCCCATCATAAGACCAATAATCTTAAGAAACAGATCTCAACCTTTTCTCAAAAAGACAATGAGACCTTATACCAAGCTTGGGATAGGTTCGAAGAGTTATTAAACATGTGCCCACATCACGGGTATTAAAAATTGGAGGTTAGTTAGTTACTTTTATAAGGGACTTACGATTAGAGAGCGCCAATTTATAGAAATGATGTGTAATGGTGAGTTTCTCCAAAAGGATCCTAATGAAGCCATAGATTACCTTAATGAGTTAGCTGAGAAAGCCCATACATGGATAGGGCACCACTAATAGCACCAATAGATCATGATCAACTAGAATCTACCAACTAAGGGAAGAAGATAGCCTTAAAGCCCAACTAGAAATATTGACTAGGGAATTAGAGGCTTTAAAAATGAAAGGTAATAGAACAAATCATACAATTGCTAGGGTCAAAACTCAGGATGCATGCTTTATTTGTGGGGCAGTAGAACATCTAGTCCAGAATTGCCCAACCTTTAGTGAGATGAGAGGGGTTTACGAAGAACAATGTAACACTATAGGAATGTTTGGAAAACCGTACTCTGAAATTTACAATCCTAATTGGAGAAACCATCCAAACTTCAACTGGAAATCTGACCAACCCATATAGCCTAATAACAACTGAAAAATTGAGACACAACTACCAAGAAATTACCCAACACCTCAATTCAACGCACAACCAAATAGAAATCCTTTAGAGGAAACATTAAAATCACTTATGGGGCACAAGGTAAAATTTACCAAAGATTCAAGACTATACTTACAAAAGTGGTGGAGGAGAATAAAGAGATAAAAATTCATATAACTAAGCTGACCAATGCTCTAACTATACAAACCAACCCAAAAGGCCAACATATGGCTCAAACCTCGACCATCGATTCAAACAATGTGAAGGAGGTCAATGCTATTTCAACCTATAGTGGTAAAATTTCAGATGGACCAACTATACCCAATCCACCAACCAACACAAGCACAAAAACCACCACGAGTAATTTTGATGATCCCTCTTCAATGGAAGTAAAAATGAAGATTCTGGTTCAAGTACCCTTTCCTCAAGCCCTAATATCTGGAGGGAAAATCTGGATAACCAATGTGAGATCCTAGAACACTTGAAACAAGTTAAAATTAATCTTCCCTTGTTACATGTTATCAAGCAGATGCCTGCTTATGCTAAAGTAATCAAGGATCTATGCACCATGAAACGAAAACACCATGTCAAGAAGACTGCATTCTTGACAGAGCAAGCTAGTGTGGTGATAGAATAGAAGACACCACTGAAGTACAAAGATCCAGGTTGTCCCACAATCTCTTGCCAAATTGGGACACATAAATTTGGTCAAGCCCTTCTAGACTTAGGAGCAAGTGTCAATTTAATGCCCTATTCTGTATACTTGCAACTTGGACTTGGAGAGATCAAACCCACATCTATGGTGCTGCAGCTGGCAGATCACTCTGTACGAAAACCAAGAGGGATAGTTGAAGATGTTTTACTTCAAATTGATAAATTCTACTACCCTGTTGACTTTCTAGTTCTAGATACTCAATCTTTGGTTGACATGGAGTCAAAGATCTCACTCATTTTAGGAAGGTCTTTCCTTGCTATAGCAAATGCTCTTATCAATTGTATGAATGGTCTTATGAAGCTATCTTTTGGGAACATAACTCTAGAAGTGAATATTTTTCATGTTGGAAAGCAACCACAAGATGAGAATGAGTGCTATCAGACTTACGTGATAGACACACTAATTCAGGAGGAAGTAAACGTGCATGATTTTGAATCTTTAAAACATCAACTCCCTAATCATAACTCTAAATCATTATTTATTTCAAATACTTTTAATGATGACTAGCACGATAAGCAATTGATATACAAGCAACCAACCTTTAAAAATACAACCAATGGAAGAATTTTCAAAGTTAATAGAAAATGGTTGAAAAATTATGAGAAAAAGGTAGACATGTACATATGTTCTAAGAAGATTCATACTATGTCTCCTATCTATCAACGTTGGTCAGGTTTTATTTTTTTTGTAAACTAATTTTATTTCTCACTTTTTCTTGTTACTTTGTTTTTAGTTTATTTTTATTTTGTTGTTTTTCTTTATTTATGTTTCTTGTCCCTAGCTACTTACTTGGAGACAATTTTCATATGAAATTTTATAACTCAGGTGTCTTCTATCCTTTACTCTTTCATTTAATATTTTTTTTTTGTGACAGTGAGGACACTATTTGATTTAGGCTAGGGGTAGTAGCACTTTATGCACAATTTTTATGCACACACTCTCTATAGATTGTTTTGATGCATTTTCAAGAGTTTGAAAGAAAAAAACTTGTTTATTGCTTGAACTTAGTAATTTTTACCTAAATAAGTTTTCATTACATGTTTGACATGTTCAAATAAAAAAAATTTGCATTGTTGTCTAGGTATTGATTTCAAATTGTTTGGTTTAAGTCACTTTTTCTATTTTAATTACTAAATAATAACTTCAAAAATTATACTTATGCACATTACTAAGCCTTGTGGTAAGATGGTTGGTAAACTTATATAGCTACGAGAATTGTCATGTTTAAGTATATATATTTTTATGATCTCACACAGCTTTTGTGAGTGAGTGGAGAGAACTGAGAAAAAAGTTTATAAACTTTCATTGATCTTTTGAATTGGTTGGTTAATGTTTAAAATACCGTTTCTTGGTTGGTGGAATGATTAGGTTGAAAAGTTAAATGATGATATTAGTTTAAAAAAAATGAGATACTTTTTTTTAATGAGAAAATATTGTAGTAATCATTCTTTGTCGTCTTCATATTATTTTTGCATTATTGAAAAGAAAAAAAAAGTAAAAAAGAAAAGAAAAAGAATAAAGAATAAAAAAAGAGAAAAAAACGTTATTCAATTCAATAAAGTTTATATTCTTTATTTCAAAAGATTAAAAAAAAGCTTTGATATAAAGTCTATAATATGCAGCTTTTCTCATCAATATTTGGTTCTCATATAAACTAATTGATATCCTGATGTAGTTTGTGGTAAGAAAGGTTGAATTTTAAGCAATATATTTTCCTATCTTTGGATCAATGATTATTTATTTATCTTTCCTTAAAAATTCCTATTCATGAGTGCTTATATGTTTTCCAACTCCATAAGAGAAATTTTTAACCCTTAAAAATAATTTATCCCTGAAGATATGGAGTTGAGGCTTTTGCATGGATAAAATCTCAAGGTTATATATGTTGTGGTTTGTGGCAAGAAAGTTTTGGCTTAGTTCACACATACATAATTTTGGAAGTTATAATTGAACTAATTTACATAGGAATTGTGATCTTTAACTAACTTTTTGTTTGAAATACTTGGGTAATTTTTCTGGATTTTACTTGGACTAATCATCATTTTTTGTTTTCTTATTTGCGCTTCAATTGCTAGGGACTAGCAATAAGCTAGTTGGGGGGGTTATGATAATAGTATAAAAATGCATATCTAACTATCTGAATTAATTAACGTTTATGATTTAATCGATTTAAAATTAATCATTATCTATATTAATTTTATAAATGTTATTTATATTTGTTATTATGATTTTATACTTGTAGAATCATTAAAATCAGCCAAAATAGAGCAAAGAAATCAAAATTGGATTTATGCAATGTATATTCTCAAGATCTCATGAACATGCTGCTATATTTTGAGGATAACTTTTGACTCAAATATTCAAATAAAATGATTCAATATGATATGAAAAGATAATTCAATTATGCATGATTTTTTATTTCACGAAGAATACCAAAATAGGATTATTTCAAGGCCACAAATAAGATGGAATCTGAAATATCTTGCAGTTGGATAGCTGTAAGTATATTTGATATAAGTTTCTGTGTACAGCTCCAAATTAAATGATTTTTGATTCTATGGAAAGATAAGAGATTTATCTACAATTAATATTCTAAGAATATTTTCAAAATTAATTATATTCAAAGAGAAAATGGCATGATATTATTATGATTCAGCAAATCTTCCTACTCCAACACTATAAATAGATGGGCATTCAACACTTGGAAGCATCAAGAAAATTGCAAAAAGTTCTTACTTTCTATTCTCATTCTTTCTCTATAGAATTTGTGGGAATGATTTGTAAGCTAAGCTAAATTTAGAGCAAAGCTAGAGAGGAACTTAATTATGTAATGTTTTTATTCATTCTTTTATTCCTCTAAGTGCTTTCTAGTTTATAAATTTGTTTTGAGAAATTATTTTATTCATCTTTTTGCTACATTCAATAAATTATATTCTTAAGTTTCATATAAATTTAGTCATACTTTTTTATGTGAAACTTTTAGTTTATAATTATTTTTTTTATTTTATGAGTTGATCTTCTACTGCAATATTGTCAATTTGATATATTGTCGATGTTAGATAGCTTATAAGAATAAATTAAATTGTTCTATCATGACAATATTATTTTTCTCCAATCAAATACCTTTAAATTTCATCTTAGATCTTTAATTCTAAAATTTTCAATTGTTTGTTTGGGATGTGAAACGTGCAATTAAGTAGTAAATAGGAATAAAAGTTGATAATATTAAAACAAAATAATTAAGTGAATCTCGAAGCCTTGTTATTTACATATTGATTTTATTTTCTACCAAGATTGCTATCTTTAAGTATTGTCAATTTCTTTTTTCAATTATAAAATTATTTCTTTTATTATTTTGTGATAACTTTTATTTTGTTGGTTTAATTAGCTTCTTTGTGGAATTGACACCTAAAACTATACTACAATAACCGCTTAATCAATGGTAATAATTTTGAGCGTAAACCACCATCCCCATTCCTATTTTTATTGGGAATTTTAAGGCCAGATGATAGGTTGATAATACTACCTGGGCGGCAATTAGGAATGGTCATCCTAGGATATCGTTGTATGTTGAGGGAGAATCTACTACCAAGAATTTATCATTATGGTCCTCATGTTGCGGCTTTCCCCAATTTTAATTGGGAGCTCAACACTGCTCTTTGTAAAAAGCCATAGAGTGGAGTGTTGACAGAGTGAAGAGGATAATGCAACTTCATCTACTTCTATGCATCCTTGAAAAAGATATCTACTGAGCTGCCATTGTCTACCAGCAATCTATAGATCTTATTGTTGGCAATCTATAAAGTTACAATTAGCTCAACATAATGTGGGTGCACTAGTTTCCGCCTCCTTCTTAATTAAGAGGAAGTCTTCTCCTATCATCCTAGGCTCCTCCCCTTTTCCATGGGTCTGGATCATGCTAAAGACCTCTTGACTAGTTAGGAGTCCTCTAGCATGTATCTTCCTGGCATGGTTTGAGTCTCCATCGGTTGGTCCTCCTAGAATCGTGCGAACCTCGTTCAAGGTCAAGGGTTCACCCTTCTCTAAATTCGTGGAGCGAGAGTTCCCTGATGTGTTAAAATGTGTACTCGCAAGTGTACGAATCACTCGTAGTAAAGTGATAAGCAACTTCCAAGGTCGGTCTCTCAAGGAATTGCAGTGGTCTTAAATAACTAACTTTTTAATCTAAATAGAGTTCTAATGAAAATAAAACACTAATTAAATAGAGTTCTAGTGAAACTAAAACTCTAAGTAACTAGAATCCTAAAGCTACTAAAACTGTAAAAATGTTGTTTGTTTTTGTAACGAGAACAATCATACGACAATCAAACGAAAACAAGATCGCAAGCAAACAATCAATTCAAATATCAATGGAGGATGTATGGACGTTTAGCTTGGTTGACCATGCTTGCATCGAAAAGGTATGGTGAGATAACATGAACGTCCTATATAAACTAAACTACCGGCTTTCCTTTTAATTACGAGACTCCTTTTGGCGGGGGTAGGTCTCTTTATTGATTAACTAATTAATTGCCTTTGGCGGGGGTAAATCAAATAGTAATCAAATTATGCGCAAGGAAAACATGCCAATCAAATTAATGCTATGACTAAGTCACTAACTTGAAGCTTCGATTAAGTGTTTCAGAATAAAGTTAAGGTGACGTTCCTATAACTAAATTCTCAGATTTTTCAACCTAACTACGAACATCAAATGGGCCCATGATAATTCATAATTAAATATCTAAACATGCTCTTAATCAAAAAGTAATTCGTTTATTCCAAATCAATAAAGTACACCATACACAATTCTAGCAAACATGGCAACACAAACTAAACATCCATAATTAAACTAGCCGCTCATGTTCATATTAATATTCATAGACAAATAAAATATGATCATACACTTTAACAAAAAGAGAAGAGGAATTAATTCTATAACAACAAGAAAATCCTAGATCTAAATATCGCTTATGGATTGAATAGCGTTCTTCTCCATAAGCTTTATCTTCGATCGTCGTTGGCTTCCTTGAATCCTTAGAATGGTGTCTCTCGCTTCGTTAGAGTGTGGCAACACTCTCAAAACTGATTGAATGTAGTGTTTGGGTCGCAAAATTGTGAAAAATAAGAGTTGTGTATGAATTGGTCCAGTTCTGTTGTAAAGGGGGTCTAAGGGGGTATTTATAAATGTAAGGGATTCCTGATTGCATTAGGAATAGGCGCGCCGCGGCATGCATTTTTCCCGCCGCGGCGCAACACAAATTCTGGAAATTGTGTAAAAACCCGAGAGCTCCCCGCCGCGGCATGACTTTTCCTCGCCGCGGCGCGCGTTGTCTTCAGTTTCTTCACATGTACCCCCCTTACATATGTGATGGCTCGTTATGTAAGGCTTACATATTTGTCTCGTTTAACCGTAACTCGTGATCCGAGCGCCGTAAGTGTTCCGTCTTTGCGTGTTTTCATTATTTGACTCATTTGACGCTAAAAACACCTGAAATACACTAAAATATACCCGTGACTCCGAATGGATAGATTTATGAAATTAATTGAATAAACAATAATAATAAATCTATATATCAAACAATTAAGCACAATTAATCACGAAATATTAGTGCTTTTCGAGCACTCATCATTCCCCTTAGTTAAGACATAGTCCTTGAGGTATTCTGGATTTAGTACTCAATTTCCCTCTTGATTTCCATGCAGTCATTGGTGTTGTGTCTAAAATCCCAATGGAACTTGCAGTACAAGTCTTAGTTTCTGTTTACTGGGATCCCATTAATCTTCCTAGGGGTCTTGAAGAGTCCAGAGTTTTAGACCTGCATCAATACTTGTTCCAGAGTTGTGTTGAGGGGAACAAATTTCTTAAAGTTAGACCTAGGTTGAGGGCAACCAAGCTTCTTGGGAACCATTTCATTCCTAGTTCCCAACTTTGGTTTTTTGCCTTCCGAGCTCTTGGGCTCATCTTCAAGCTTTTACTTTTTAGGGAAGTTCTTGACCATCCTAGTCATGCCTATGTATGACAGGCAAGGAAGTTTTTCCACTAACTTATTCCACAATGGACCCATTTGAAGGCCATGGAGAAAGGCATTGATGTGTATCCAATGGGCCGACCAGTCGACCAGCAGCCCTCTAACCATTCCATGTCCACCCACTTTCCCTCTCACTTGTTCCTCCTGCGTACCAACCTTTAGCTACCAACCAATCAACCACTTGGTTGGCTCCTTACTAGTCACATTGTGGCTTGCCTTTTGTCCTACATTGGTCAAGTTCGGTCCCGCTATCAAAGTTTTATGTCCTACAAAACTTTTCTAGATACATACTAAGGGCAGGAACCATGCTTGTCCTACGTGACTAAGGCAAATCTACTTTGGTCTTGTCATCTTAACATTCGAAGAATTTCATAAAGGTGCAAGGCATTACTTGAAAAATCCCAAATTTAATTAGTGGAGGCGTGCTCTCCTGAGGTAACTACATTGTTGATGTACGCTCATGGTCCAACTTCAAAAAGTACTGCGAAGTACATCCCTACAGTTTAATACTAACGGCTACCAAAGTTTGAATCCTAAGTCTAATACTGACGGCTACTGCTAGCATTCTTCGACAAGACCATAGAGGTAGGTGTAGCCTGAACTACCTTTTGGGTCCCAACTGCATCTTGGTCTTGTGTTGCATCCCTTGCTCCAACAAGATCTTGGACACCTCTTCAATTGAGGAGTCATTCCTTTTAGAGTCTAACTTGTCATTGTACTCACCATATTCAACTGTAGCCAAATCGTAGTCTGGAAGCTTGTAGTGGGATAAAGCCAAGTCTGGATAGACAAGTCTTAATCTTCTCTTAGCAAACTCAAAACCATAAGCCCATGTGACTACAATATTAGCCATAAAGTCCTCAGAATCTAGATAGTCCTCTACAGCCTATTCATTTGCAGCTTCCACCTCGGTAACAAATTCTAATTATCATCCTTAACTCTCTTCAGTTTAGAGTTCTTCTGAGCCAATTCACTTTGAAGCTTGGTCTTATAGGCCATAGCAGCAATGAGGAGTTGACTAATACCCTTTTGGCATTGGCTTTCTTCTACCAAAGCCTTAATAAGCTCATACTTCTCTTACAGAGCTTGTTTCAGTAAGGCTCGAGCTTTATCTCTCTCTAGCCTTATGGCTTGGAGGGCACCCTGATGTGATAAATTTAGTACTCACAAGTGTACGAATCACTCGTAGAAAAGTGACAAGCAACTTCCAAGGTCGGTCTCTCAAGGAATTGCAGTGGTTCTAAATAACCGTCTTCTTAATCTAAATAGAGTTCTAACAAAAGTAAAACACTAATTAAATAGAGTTCTAGTGAAACTAAAACTCTAAGTAACTAGAGTCCTAAATCTAGTAAAACTATAAAAAAGTGTTTGTTTTGTGACGAGATCAATGATACGAACAATTAAACGAAATCAATATCGCAAATTAACAATTAATTCAAGTAGATTAAAAATCAATGGAGGATGTATGGACGTTTAGTTTGGTTGGCCATGCTTGCATCGAAAAGTGATGGTGAAATAACATGAACGTTCTATATAAACAATATTACTGGCTTTCCTTTTAATTACGAGACTACCTTCGGTCGGGGTAAATCTCTTTGTTGATTAACTAATTAACTGCCTTCAGTCGGGGTAAATCAAATAGCAATCAAATTATGCGCAAGGAAATACATGCCAATCAAACTAATGCTACGACTAAGTCACTAATTTGAAGCTTTGATTAAGTAATTCAGAATAAAGTTAAGGTGACGTTCCTATAACTAGATTCTCAAATTTTTCAACCTAACTACAAATATCAAATGGGCCCATGAAAATTCATAATTAAATATTTAAACATGCTCTTAATCAAAAGGTAATTTATTTACATTAAATCAATAAAATATTCACCATACACAATTCTAGCAAACATGGCAACACAAACTAAACATCCATAATGAAACTAGCCGCTCATGTTCATATTAATATTCATAGACAAATAAAATATGATCATATACTTCAACGAAAGAAGAAGAAAATATAATTTTATAACAACAAGGAAAACTTAAATCTAAATACCGCTAAATGGATGGGATGACGTTCTTCTCCAAAAGATTTATCTTCAATAGTCGACGGTTTCCTTGGATCTTTAGAATAGTTTCTCTCACTTCGTTTAAGTGTAGCAAAACTCCCAAAACTGATTGAATGTAGTGTTTCGTCGCAAAATTATAATATGTAAGAGTTGTATTCAAGTTGTTCGAGTTGTATGTAAAGGGGAGTCTAAGGGGGTATTTATAGATGTAAGGGTTTACACAAATCCTGATTGCCATAGGAATAGGCGCGCCGCAGCATACATTTTTCCCCCTGCGGCGCAACACAAATTCTGAAAATAATGTCAAAACTCGAGAGCTCCCCGCTGCGGCATGACTTTTCCTCGCCGCGACGCATGTTGCCTTCCTTTTCTTCATGTTTACCCCCTTACATATGTGATGGCTCGTTATGTAAGGCTTACATATTTGTCTCATTTAGCCCGTAACTCGTGATCCGAGCGTCGTAAGTGTTCCGTCTTTGCGTGTTTTCATTATTTGACTCATTTGACGCTAAAAATACCTTAAATGCACTAAAACATACCCGTGATTCCGAATGGATAGATTTATGAAATTAATCGAATAAACAACAAATAATAAATCTATTTCTAAACAATTAAGTGCAATAAACCACGAAATATTAGTTCTTTTCGAGCACTCATCACGTCCGATAAGGGATCCATAAAGGTCTAAGCCTCAAGGATACATTCTTCTACAACAGCTCTAAGTTTTGCACACTTTTCTATCCATCCTAAAGTTTTCGCACCAATTAACTCAATCACTTTGTCCATAGGGCACTATGAACAACTATTAAGAGCGGGTTGCATGGAGGACTCAAGTAGAGAGCCTCCACTTCCATCACAAAGTCATCAACCAAAGAGGGAACCCAAGTCATATTGGGCACCTCAACTCCCACAGTTTCCTAGACTTGGGGAATCTTCGCCTAGTGTGTTATCTTCCTCCTAAGAATGCACCCCCCCTTTCTTTAGTCTTGTTTCCCAAGTTCTTGGATATGAACTGAAAGGCATTGGTGGATGGATCCTTTTGAAAAGACATGTGGTAAGATCTCATGACTATAAGATAAGAAAAATAATGAATGAGTAAGGTTAACTCTAACTAAGTCCAAACTAAAATATCTATCAAGACACTTACATAAGGGAGGAGAATTGCTAAAAGTCTTGGGAATAGACAAAGAGAGCTAGAAACCCTAGTGAATAATTATCTCAGCTATGACCAACCTCGAGTTGTTACGCCTCGTAGAGGGCAAGGCAAGTAAAGAATCAATGAACTCATTCCACTCGTCAGAAAATATAACTTTCTTCCAGCGCGCTACATAAGAAAAAGTCAAAAGAGTTAGCACAGAACAACAGAGATAAAGTATTTTTCGGAGAACAAATCATGCACATGCAAGCATCTCACCACTAGGAACAAACTGGTAGGTCTAGGACCTAGGACAAGACACGCCACATTGTAAACCCCAATAGTAATGAACTAAAAGTTTCTCCAATCCTTGTTGGATTTGAGTAAGTTAAAGATCACCTTGCATCCACTAGGTTTAAATCCAAACTAGCCCCCACTCACAAACTATGCATAATAGAAGGACTTGAATTTTTCAGGACTCATCTCTCTACCTTGCTCCTTCCATAAAACATAGTAGGACCTCAAAACTCGAGAGACACCCTATCCTACAAACAAACTTTCACACCAATAGCAAGAATGGGAGTTGAATTTTGGCAAATAGGTGATAAAAATGGTGACCTCTGTAGGAAAGGGCCTAATAGGAACTTTCCCATTGCCAGGAAGTATAAACATCTCCCTCATCTTGTCCATGGAAGATTGTGTAGTGAACAGCACCAAGAAATCAACCTCATAACCAAAATCAGAGACAGGATTAGAACATGGATCTCCATCAAAAATATCTTTGCCAAAAATAGAACTAGAACCCTCAACGAAAATAGCATGGTCAGAACGGAGAAAAATTTTGGAAAAAAGACCAAGTTTAATGCCAGAACCAATGCCATTATCAGGAAGTGAGTCCCTGGCTAGACCTATCGCCTAGTCGACTCGTCGATTGACCGATCAGCTCCTTCTCGTAATTACTCTACGAGAGCCTTGGTTGGTCCCTTATCCTGTTCCATCTTGATCCACCTGATAGACCCTCCTATCTTGTCCTCCCTACTATGTGTTGTCCCCACCTGGGTTCCCGTTCTTGCTTCCGATATTTCAACAAACTAGTCAGCCATGCTGGATCCACTCTTGTGTTAGAGCTTTCGGTTGTGTGTGTGCTCTCCACATGAAATGGGGTTCCTAGGTACCAATTTGTCAAAGGTGCTATAATGGGACAATTATCTCCTGGCTATTAAAAAAAAAAAAGAATTTTCAACAACCCTTCAAACAGTTTCCTAGCCAACCAGCTTGGATCCAAACAAAGGAAAATGAAAAAAAATTCTAATGGTACATGTTTTCTACCATGTTCCTAAGTCCATGCAACATTCAAATCAAAATGAAGGAAAAACGTGGAAAAAATTAAAGTTTTCATTCACTTGCCAAGTTTGAAGGGACTCAAAAAGTTATTCTTACTCTTTTCTCCAGAGCTTTAGCTTTGGTTCTGAAGTTAAGAAGTTTAGAATGACCATGTCTTTATATAAACTAGAATAATCAATCTCAACCTCCCATCAAATAAGAAATCAAGAAAATAGATAAGAAAAAGATTTTGGAGAATATATCAATTTTGGAAAGTCAAATCCGTGAACCAGCAGTTGACATTTTTCCCAAACTTTGACCTATCGTAATTTTCCAACCGGAGCTCAAATTGAGACATGAAAATAGGCATTGGAAAGTTTAAGACCATGAGATCATTATGGCATGAAGATACTCAGAATACCAGAATATATCAATTAAGACGTCCTAGAGCCAACTATTGCTGAGCCACCGTAACCTAGGAGAAAGACTAGATCACCTTCCTTTCCAAAATGGCCTACGGGATTGTGTTGGGTAGTTATTTAACCACGTCTGCATGGGATCATTTGATTGGTCCACGTCATCAGTTAAAAAGTCAAATGCCACATTCAGCGCACAGTCAGGTAAATCTTTATCAAATGTTTCATTTTAATGACTTAGATGTTTAAATTATTTTTTAATAATTTAAATATTATTTAATACGTGTTATTTACTCAAATCTCATCCAACAAAAAACCTATAAATAGGCCTTCTCAACTTGAAAATGTATGTATAAGCTCATACTTAAACCTTTCAAATTCCTCCCTAATCTTAACATTCTCTTAAAAAACTAACTTAAGCATTGGAGAGGATAAGAGCTCCATGGTGTCGTAGCTTCTAACGTGGTTTTCTAGTGATGTGTCAAGAAATGCAATTAAACAAAAATTAGCCTCAACAAATTGTATTATAATTAGTATGTATAATGTTTGGTGATAATTGTATAATAGAGTCGGATAAATTGTTTATAAATATTTTAATGAAATAATTTATATTTAAAATAATTTTTTATTATAAAATTTATTTACATAAATATTTAATTTATTTTTATATTCTTTTACATTTTCAAAAATAATTTTTTTTAATTTAATATGAAACAAAAAGTAAAAACACATAATTTTATAATTGAAATTCAGTCAGACTAAGATAAGTGTCCAGTACAGTTTAGACCGACACCTCATGTGCATTATCTAATAAGAAGAAAAATAAGATTGCAATTATTAATAAAAATATAGATATGTTAGATATGATCCATATGGATAGTATTTGGGAAAAATTAAATAATTCTTTCATTATTTCATAATTATTACAGAATAAAGAATTTTTATTCGCAAGAACGATTATTCATAAATAATAAAATTTTCATTATTCTTAAACAAGTAGTAATTCAAATTATGTGAATCAGATGAAATTTTTTCAAAATTTAAGATTAAAATATTGTTTCATAATATGCATAATGATGTTGAACTAAACGTATAGAAATCCATGATTTCCAATTTAATTAATTGATTTTTTGTCACCTTTTTGGTTCATGTCAACTAAATCTAACTACCGTTTTTATTAGCTATTATTGTTGACGTTTTTGCTAAATGCTAATATAACGTGCATGGAGTTTACTCTTGCCTAAAATATAAACTGCAATTCACAAGAAAAAACCGAACCATTAAACCATTCTTTTGCAAAGAATAATTAAAAGTAGTAATCTTTAATTCTTTATTTTTAATTGCAAAGGTGACTTTTCTTTACGTAAAACTCACCTAGCAAGAAAGACCTTCACATCAATAGACAAAATGTAACGTGGGCTCATAAGTCATATATGGTCAACAAATTAAATGATTAAAATAAATGAAAACATCTGTCCACTCACTACTCACCGATCAATTTGGCACAATTTAGGACCATTCGTGCCTCAGCAACTGTCCCTATCTTTGTTTCCCCAACTGTATGTCCGTGACCACAACAATTCAAATTAATGCAAAAAACATCAAAACAAGACTAACACCATTGACCCAAAAAAAAAAAAACCAAGAATAACACTTAAAACCAAAATTGGCTTATATTACAACCACATATATTTATCTCATGGACATTTTCTTTAGTGTGATCAAGTTCATATACTTAAAGGTCGTAGAAAGAGAGTGATATATGAATCAACTATGTTATTTGACTAGAGTTTACACATATTTACCAAACATGATCTTTTAAAACTTTATAAATAAGATCTAAAATTTTTAATTAAAATTTTAGACGTTAATTATAAAGTTACGACCTAAATCATACCATTTAAGATGATATATATAATGTTTTAAAAATTTGATCAAAAATAAATTATATGTTTTAAAAATTTGTCGGCATAAATGAAGTAGTTATATTAAATAAGTGCTAAAAAAAAAAAAAAAAGTCATTAAGAACTTGATCTTTCATAAGAGCATGGTTACAAATATAGGGAAAATAATGTCTACGGTACAAAGTTGTTATTATCACCCTGTTTTCTAACTTCTAAATATAGTGGTAATTAACTGTCGAAAAAAGAAAACACATAGCATGCAGTTACACACAAAGTAAAAGGAGAAAAGCACGCCTTGAGCTTCTTCACTCGTTCAGACTCACTCACTCACTCACTCTTTCGAGGCTTTATTTTACTTTTCTTTGTTAGCACTCATTCCTCCGGATTAAGCGGCATCATTCTTGGAGCCAAGTGAGAAGAAAAGAAGAACTTGGGATATCTCTCTGATCCGAGCCAAGTGGGAAGAAAAGAAGAATTGGGGATATCTCTCTTACTCTCCCTTTTTCTCCATATCTCTCTCTCTCTCACTTTGCAAGGTATACCATAATCCATGTTTCTAATTACGTTTCTAATTTTTTATTTAGTTTTTGACTGTTTGGTTCGAAAATCTCTCATCCATTTTCAATATTTTCTCTCTCTTTTTTGGAATTTTTGGTTTCTTAGATCACTCTATTACTTTCTTCCCCTTCTTTTCTGGGTGTTGTTTGAAGATTTAGTGTTAGAAAATGGATATTGAGATTTTGATTGAGGTTGTTGAGGTTGTTGAGATTGTTGAATCTTTTACCAGTCACTACCATAGAGTTGATAGTTAGACCAACACTAACTGCTTCATTTATTTCTTTTTATTAGTGATATATGACATTTGACAATTGACAATTTTATTGTTTCTACTCTCTCTGAAAAATTCAAAAGCTTTTAGGGTTATGAATTATGATCTAAGGCTAGCATTTTATGCACGGTTCTGGTTTTTTTTTTTTTAATAACAGATTACAGACCACGTATCCTTTTCGATTGTATGAGGTTCGAATTCTCGTGTTGGAACGTATGCCGTTACACTTCAAGGCAATTGGCCTGAACATATTGATTAGTTGTTCTTTTTAAGTCAATGTCTACTAGTGCTTTTGGATGTAAAATTGCTTGTTGTTGATCTTCCTCTTCTCTTGTTATTTGTAGTCTGTACCTTCTTTTCAGAATAAAGTTGAAGATTGGGATGTGAAGGGTAGAGTTTGTCATTTTTCAAATTGAGCTAACTCAAGTTCATTGGGATAAACAAATTTGGCCAGAGTGTTGTTGAATAGTTATGGGGGAAAGGAAACTGAATTTCAATGCCCCTCTTATGTCTGTGAGGAGATTTGCTACATTTTCCTCATCTTCTAATAAAGACAAAAGTAGTAAGATTGTTGAGAGCTCTCCTTCATATAGAAGACAAAATCTTCCTCCAGTTGAACCAGACTTCAATTTGGATCAAGTAACAGAACCAGTAGCAGTTCCTTTTCACTGGGAGCACATTCCAGGTAGACCTAAAGATGGCAATGAGCCTCAGCCTCCTCAACACAATGCTTCTATTAGTCCAAGGGCTCCTCCGGGAAAGGTTTTTGACGTTATAAAGCAACCTTTAGACAAGGATTTTTCATGTCAAATTGGTTCCCAGCGTCAAGTTAAAGCATATTCTTTCCATGATACTAATGTCATGGAATCAAAGTACTCAAATGAGAGAGGGAGGCAAGATTTGGAGGATGAAGATGATGTTTACTCTGATGCAATTGACACACTGCTTTCTGTAGAGTCTGTGTCTTTAAAATGTAGTGAAAATGGTATGAGTGGATGTGATGGTGCTGATTTTAAGCCATCTGGATCCTTTTCTAGAGATCCTCAAACCCGGGATTTCATGATGAGGAGATTCTTACCTGCAGCCAAGGCCATGACATTGGATTCGCCTCATTATGCTTCAAAGAAACAATTAGTTGTAGTTGAACAACCTAGAGAAGTGAAACAATTGAGAAGTGAAGCTAATAGGACTAAAGAAAATGAAAGAAGGCCTAGTATGCAGGTACCAAATTATAACCATCATGAATTGGAAGAAGAAAGTGAAGATGAAATTGATGAGTATGATGTCTCTCACAATCTTTCGATTAAAGGTTGCGGGTTCCTTCCACGGTTATGCTTGAGAAATTCCTTGTGCCTCTTAAATCCAGTACCAGGAATGAAACACAAGAACCAGCCTCGCATTTCTTCTACCTCTAAGCCTTCAAAACCTAGCAAAACTGTCAAGAAGGTTTGGTTCATCAAAACCTTCCATTTTCTTTAGTTTACTTTTTGACTTGATTGTTTCATATCAGTTTTTGACACTTTTCGTATCTCTGTAGGATGTTTGTGATGTTGCCTACAAGCCAAAATCGGAACGTGGATTCAGATCAGGAGAATTGCCTGTAATCAAGAGCAGTTGGGGTACTGAAGCTAGTCGTTTTCGATACTCAGGTGAGCTACAAAGGGTTAGGTCATCAGCTCCCTTTGAACAGTCTAGGAGTGCAGGTGTATCTCCTTATAGAAATAGACAACCTCAGTCTCCCTTTGGCACTCTCAAGGAAGAGCATGTCAAAGTAAACAAGAAATTCAACTCTAGTAACATAGGGAGTAACAAGTTTCAGGAAGTATTAGCCAATCAAAGAGCTAAACAAAGGTCAGTTTCAACAAGTCCTGCAATAGAGAAGACACTGTATGTTGATACTGTAAAGTTTGCTGCAGTACCATCTTCAAAATCGGGTTCCTTTTATGCAAAGAGAGAATTAGACTCTGCTTTTGATGAATTCGAGAACTTGTTAAAGCCCAAGGGGAGAACAGAAGAAGCTTCTACTGTAGAATCTTTTAGTCAATATATAAAATGTCTGAATACTGTTGAAGAACCTAAAGTTTTGTGCTCTACAGATGATAAACAGATTTTCATAAGTGAAAAATCACATCTCAAAGGCCAAGCAGCCATTGTGGATGTCTCTGGACGAGGACTTGGGCAGGAAATGAAGAATTTGGACAACTCAAATGTAACTTCTTCTAGAGCAATAGTTCTCAAGAATGATCAGTTAATAAAAGAACAGTCAGGAAACTTAGTTCAATCTCCTCTTCCACCACCATTGCCCAAATCACCTTCTGAGTCTTGGCTTTGGCGTACCCTGCCTTCAATTCCTTTGAGAAACCTAAGTTCACTTAGTAGTAATCTTAGGAGTACCAAAAGACTGGAATGTAACACATCCTCCAATAGTTCCAAGTGGGAAACAATTGTAAAAACTTCTTACTTGCATAATGATCATACACGTTATTCTGAGGTAATCTCATCACTCTTCGACCCTTATTTTTTCTTAAGTTTGATCTTAAGCCCAAAATAATATGTTAGCTTTTACCTAGCCTCTACATATATACAAATCTTGTTTATATACATTATTTACATAAATGAATGT
The DNA here is from genome assembly GCA_029378325.1 of Elaeagnus macrophylla. NCBI lineage: Eukaryota > Viridiplantae > Streptophyta > Magnoliopsida > Rosales > Elaeagnaceae > Elaeagnus > Elaeagnus macrophylla. Next base: position 37,344,263 of record CM055640.1, on the reverse strand, counting down.
ATATTATATAATATAACACATGTATATGCTATTTTGAGGCATTATGTACAACTTGTAATGTTATTTAATGCCAGACTACTTCTTTACGAGCAAGAAAAGCTCTATATAATAAGGTGACAAAAGCTTTTGAGAAGACTAACCTTTCTTTCCTTTTGGACAGGAACTGATTGCTCACATTTCCCGGCGATCAAAAGCTTAACCAAGGAACTCAAGCATTCAAAGTTGCTCTCTTTGTTTGGGACTTTTTTTCCCCTTGATTGGTTAAAGATAGCAATGATGTTTTAGCTGATAGATTTTGTGGAGGGTAAAGTTTCTCTCTTCCCTCGACGTTCTTCTTATTGACATGTTAAGTGAGTGGATTGACCGTGCTTAGCTACAAATGATTCTGTGCTTCTTCAGAACAATGTAGCTAGCCTCGAGTATTGACAAAGTTATTTCTTCAACTCATGCATATTTATAGTTTGTATTTGGCTCTTCGGGCTTCATTTCATACTGCTTGTAAGAAAACTGATGACAGCTTTCTCTGGTCTTTCCAACAGTGAATGGAAATACAATACCGCGTTCTTTTGGTTTTTATGAGACAGTAACAGCATTGAGACATACAAACAACGTAGGTACAACTTAAACTCATACATTTGTTACCAAAACTTAATGTTAAAAAAAATGTGAGATAAAAAAAAAAAAAAGATAATTAAAATAAAATAATAAACATATTATCCAAATAATTTAATGTCAAAAGATGCAAATTAAATACAAAAAACTAAAATTTGCAATTTAGTCAAATTTTCATAAACTCCTGCCAGCATGTAGTGAGCAAAATAAACACACAAGGATTAATCAGACAATATATTGGAGGCAATAAAACGTTTAGCTATCCAGATCATATGCTATGACATTAGAGATTATAGATATCATAAACTGTAATTAGTTTCTATGCACTAATTTTACATGTCATGGCCTAAAATCAATAGCAGACTACTATTTGAATTTATTGATATTTCAAAACATATGTACGGATGTTTGCACCAATTCAGTATAGAAGAATTAACAAATGTAATTTTATTCAAAGCCATGAGTAATAATAAAATTAGTCAATATTAATTAAAAATTACCTTCTCGATTCTCACATGTTAGTTAATATTAGGGGTGTTCAAAAAATTCGATCATCCGATCAATCCAATCAATCCAATCCGATCCGTTAATTTTGAACGGTTTCGATCCGATGATCGGATCGGATCGGATTGAAATTTTTTCAATCCGTTAGGTTCGGATCGGATGGCGGATTGTACTATTTATCATCCAATCTCATCCGATCCGACCAAAAAAATTAAATATATTTTAAATTTATACACATGTCATATTTTTAAGGTTTATTTTAGCTTAAATATGTTTATGTGACATAAAAAATTTAGTTTTTTATTCAAAAATATTAAAATATAGTTAATTAATTTTATTGATCGGATTGATCGGATTCAATCGGAATAGATTGCGGATTGGATAGGATCGGATTTGAAACATGATCGGATCGGATGCGGATTATGATATTTCAATCCGATCGGATGGTCGGATCGGATCGGATGAGCATAAAATCAGCGGTTTCGATCCGATGAACACCCCTAGTTAATATGTATGAAAGTTTGTTTCAAAATCAATTTTCTAACATCCGCATCAAGCAATATATTACTTTCTTGGCTAATAATATATATTAGTTAACAAAGAAAAGTAAATTTCACAAAACTCAAAATATGAGTTACATCATCGCAGCAATTATAAAGGAATTGAAGTAAAATATGACATCAAATAAATGTCTAAATCAGGTATCGGTAACACGCATAAAATTAATTAGTATCATATCCGAATAATATAGAAAATATGAGATGCGATTTTTCAGAAAAATAAATATTTGCAAAGGATAAAATCCATCGCGAATCTATTTTGTGCAATCTGTTCGTCTTTGACGATAATCTATTTTAAGATTGTTAGAAAAATGTGAGATTGAACAAACAAATATTAAACAGATTCAAATAATTTAATCATAAATATGTAAATTAAATACAAAAAAATTCAAATCAAAGCCCTGTATTTTATATGATGTCTTTAAATTAGATTTGCTCTCTTACATAGGTATTTGATAATCCATGGACTTCTGTCTCTCATAATAAAAATTTTGGGAGATGGTAATTGACTTAAAATTATACAAGGATTGTCTTCTCATATTTTATAAAAATTTAGTTTCTGTATTATAAATTGAGAAGACTGATAAATCAATTTATAGCCACCTAGAATTCAATTCTAACCCAACCAAAATAGTGATTATCCTTTTATCACAATTTGGTTCTGATTAGAATACCAATTATTTGAGACTTATCCAACAATTGAAAACCTGAACCAAAATAAATTCAAAATTCTTTTATAACAATATTATTTCCATATATCTCTTTACATTTCAATAAGAGATATATTAAATAAATATATAATAAACGGGTTCATATTCATTTAATTTATTTAATTTTGATCTCATTAGGTGACTTTTTTAAAGTTAACTTCTCATCTATTACATACAATTTTAAATCTATCAATCCACAAACCAAAATAGGTCATACTCAAAATTAAATTTCAAAATTGGCTAATTTTTTGCCAATTTTCCAACACTTAAACCACAAATCTTCTCCATGTTTGAATAAGGTTCATGTCTTAAAACACATCTCATTGATGAAAAATAGATTGAACAATTAGAAATACTAGAAAGCATACAATAAAAATAGTACAAATATAAGCTAATATTGATGCAGCCAAAAAACAAGAGATACAAACTAGAATAAATGTAGCAACGTTGGCCCAATTCTTGGATGGAAAACTATAGATAATTCTCTAGGAAATTGGTTACAATTCTAAAAGCATAATCTGTACTTCCTAGAAGCTGATCAAAAAGCTTCATAGATCACACAAATCTTATGGTTTGAGCACTGCACAAACCGTACCTACTAGGTGCCAAAATAGCACAACCAACTCTTAGTGCCCATAAAAATGACACTCTAAAGCAAGAAAGCTGGAAATGAAAGTTTAAAAGAACAAAACACAATTAACTAACTTAAAAGTTTTGTCAGTGACTAAACAAAGAAAATGGATGGTGTATGGTGGCTGCATCAATTGTCCCCTTCTTGAGAAAGATTCATCCTCAAATCTTGAACGGAAACAGGAGCTTCATCTAGTGGATAGTGATCAAAGAGATCCTTGACATTGAATGTGTATGAAATCTGCATTTCATGAGGCATGTCCAAAATGCAACCATTGTCACTGATTTTCTTGACAATGTGCACAAGACCAAATTTCCTTGCATAGAGTTTGGCACAACTATGTAGTGGAAGGCGTGCTTTGTTGGGGTGGACTAAGACAAGGTCCCATTCTTGAAAAACTTTCTTTCTTCTATACACATCAGCTTCTTATTTTTTCCTCAAAAAGGACACTAAAGTTCATTCTTTTTAATTCATAAGAGAAAACACACTCACACACTTAGGTGAGATTCGAACTTGAGTTCTTGGTAGGAGTTTGGGAGTATTACCACATAAACTACAAGATATTTCCAACAACAATCCTATTGATTCTATGCACATCAGCTTGTTGTTTATATTGAGTATTGATATCAATGAGGTGTTGTTTAACCTCAGCAAGCATCTGTTGAGTTTCCTCAGCTAGAATACTAGTAGAGTTACTCTTGTAGGAAGTGCAATAAAATCAAGAGGAAAATGTGGGAGTTTAGTATAGACAATTGAAAATGGGGATTTCCTTGTGCTATTGTTAACCATGCTATTAAAAGCAAATTAAGCTAGGGCAAGAGCCATGTCCTAATGTTTGGGCTTGTAACTAGCTAGGCAACATAACATAGCAACAAGGGTTTGTTGGTAATCTCAGTCTAACCATCAGTTTGAGAATGAAAAAACTACTAAACTTAAGGGTAGTATTCATTTTTTTTTTTCATAGTTCACGCCAAAAATGGCTAGTGAATTTGACATCTCTATCTAAAGGTGATTGATCTAGGGACACCATGCAGTTTAACAATGTCTTTAAGAAACAAATGAGCAATGTAGCTTGCATATGTATTCTTCTTGCACGATAGAAGTGAGACATCTTGGAAAATCTATCAACAACAACCAGAATTGAGTCAACGTGCCTTTGTGTCCTAGGAAGGCCAAGGTTGAAATCCATGCTGATGTCTTCTCAAATACTGTTAGGAATTGGTAATGGGGTATATAGATCTATAATCTGTGTTTGGCCCTTTGATGTTTGACAGATTCCACACCTCTGAATAAAACAAATGGCATCTCTCTTCATATGTGGCCAATAGAAACCTGTCATTGAGTAAGACTAGAGTTTTATCTCTATTTGTATGTACAGCAAGTCCATTAGAGTACACTTTATGAATGAGTTTCTCTCGTAAGGAAGTTCTGGGGATGCACAGTTGTATTCCTTTAAAGAGACAACCCTGGTGAAGTTGGAAATCATCCATGGGAAGGTGTTGTTGACACTTACACTAGATTTTGCCTAAGTTCTCGTCATCTAAGTAGAGGTCAGGCAAGGTCTCAAAACTTGTAATATGAGTGTGCATGGTAGTGAACAAATAAGCTTTCCTACTTAAAGCATCTGCTACCACATTTTTAACATCAACTTTGTGTTTGAAAACAAAGTTGAATTTTTGAAGAAATAGTCCCCATCTGATATGCATACGACTCATCTGTTTGTGGGTTGATAAATTGAAATGCCTTATGATATGAGTGCAAAACAAACTCTTTCTAAATAAGAAAGTGTTCCTAGTGTTTGAAACACCTAATAACAACATAGAGTTCTTATTCACAGGTACTCCATTTTTGCCTTGATTCATTGAGTTTTTCACTAAAAAACTCGATTGGTCTACCTTCTTGCATAAGGACAGCACCAATATTAGTGCTAGAGGCATCACTCTCCATTTCAAAGATCTCATCAAAATTAGGGAGTGTCAAGACTGGTGCATTGCTCAACTTATGCTTAACATCAATGAAGGTTTGATATTGTAATTCACCCCAGTGAAAGTTACCTTGCTTCATACAATTAGTAATAACAGTAACTACAGAACTAAATTTTTTAACAAAATGTCTATAGAATGATGCTAAATCATGAAAGCTACATACTTCATGAACGTTAGAAAGAGTCTTCCATTTTTGGATGGCCTTAACTTTACTTGGGTCCATAAAGACACCCTGTGCACCGATAACAAGCTCAAGAATAACAAAGTATCACTTAAGAATTCTTATTCTTCAGGTTTAAAAATAACTTGTTCTCCTTGAGGGCCTGTAGCACATTCTTTAGGTGATCTTGATGCTCAATAGGGGACTTGCTAAAGACTAGCATGTCATCAAAGTATACAAAAACACACTTATCAATAAATGGTTTAAGAGCTTAATTCATGAACCTCATGAATGTGCTAGAAGCATTGCACAAACCAAAAGGCATTACAAGCCATTCATAAAGTCCATCACTTGTCTTAAAGGCAGTGTTCCATTCGTCCCCAAGCTTGATTCTAATATGGTGGTATCCACTCTTCAAATTCAATTTGAAAAAGACACTTGAATCACTGAACTTATCCGACATGTCCTCCAAACGTGGAATAGGGAATCTATATTTAATTGTGATCTTGTTGATGGCTTTATAGTTCAAACACATCCTGTGGGTACTTTCTTTTTTTGGAACTAATAATGTTGGTACAGCACAAGAGCTTAAACTCTCTGAACAAGTCCTTCTAGCAACATTTTTGTGGCTATCACAATAAATTTATGAAGTGTTAACAACCATCACAATAATTATTTATAACAGTCACATTTTTTTTTCCCAGCTGGTATGATAAATTTTTGTTTGAATGCAATGGATAAATTCTAAAACTTTTTGCGAGTATTTAGTAACCGTCACAATATACCTCATTTTATAAGCTTTTTTTATATTGTGACTTGTAAGCGTCAGTAACTTTTATCTATATATTAATTGTAACAATTGCAAGATTCTCATATTTTACTGTTATCATAAATTAACCATAATTAAATTTCATATTATATTAAATACATTATATCTTTAAATATACTTAAAAAAAACTCTTAAATAATTATAAATGCTCACTTAGTATATCTCCCTCTCTCTCTCTCTCTATATATATATATATATATATATATAAAAGCATTCATATATAAGTCTAATCTACTTAAAAAAAAATTATATATTTAGAAGCACTAATTAAATATAAAAAATATTCCTATATAAGTCTAATTTATAAGAAAACATAATTCATTCAAAATATGGGCAAAGTACTTGATATAACATATTTAATAAAAATATTAGCCAACTATTTAATACATGATATCACATATTCAAAATATGTGTCATGCACTCTACTAATTACTAACCATTAGAAGTGAAGTGATTTGAATTTGAAACTCCACGTCCACTATATCGATCTACACAACCCCTAGTGCCACGATTTGAAGAGTTATTACCTCCAGGAGATCTTGGCTCTGTTACATCCTTATTCTGAAGCATTGACAGATGAACAAGTGAAAAAGGCTCACAAGAACCTGGAAACTAAAATCAAAACATAATTGAGGGATAGATGGTAAGCACAAAGCAAACCCCTTATTTGATGCATAAGAAGGGGAAAAAAAACAACTAGAGCACCATACCAGAAAATAATGCATTGAATTAACTTTCAGCAAATTAAGCATAATACTCTGTCTACTCGCAAACAAATGTCGCAAGTGAACAACATGAACAGTTCTCAAAAGTACAAGATTCTATACAAATTGCAGGAGTTTGTGCGTTATCCAGATTGTCCACACACCTCTTTTTTGTTTTCTCGTTTGCTCTTCACTTCATGAAAAGGATCTACACGAGTTATTAATTTTGCATTAGAACTTCCTATTGTAAAAAAAAAAATTGCAAAATGGAAATCAGGATTGCCTATCCAGAATTCAAAACAACATGTGCCAAAGTAACCCCTAAATTAAACATTGACTTCCTTAGCACTCAACAAGCTTTTACTGAGTTTTTATTTTTATTTTTAATATACCTAGTTATGTAAAATGAATTGAAGAACCCAAAATTTAACCACCACATAGGTGACCTGAATCCATGAAAAATCATGCTGCCAAGAAAACAGCACAAGAACATCACTTTGAAGACCACAAAAGGAAGAAATCCTGAGTGAAGCAACAAAGTATATGTAAAAGCAAACAAAATACCGAAAAATACATAACATACTAAAAAGTTCTTAGCGACCAAAATAAACCGAAAACAAAAAAAAAATTCCCACAGGAAGTACAAAATATAAAGAGAGAAAAATTCAATTTAGTGCGAACATTATGGAGAGAGCTCGAATGGTAGCAATATTTTCACAAGTTATGAACTTTTTTTTTTTTTTTTTTGCAGTAAGTTATTAAATTTCATTTGTTCATTATTTTGTTGTGATGCAGGATACTCATGTCTGGTATAAGGTAGATTATCTATTATCTAAAAAAATTCCCCATTAAAAAATAGATAAATAAAAAAAAGTAAAAGAATGGCAAGCTTGCTTAAGACCAATCCATCTAACAAATTTTTTTTTGCAAACAAAAGTATTAAAGAAAGCAAAGGAAACAATACTATAAAAGATTATGATGATAAATAAATGGGTAGAAAACATATGAAAGTCACAATCCAGGACATTTTCTTCCATTCTGGTCAAGAATAAGAATATTTATCCCAGAAACTTTGCTGATAACAAATTTGATCCCAGAGCCGAGATACATATTTTTTATAAGAAACATTATTATATTAAAAAAGGGAAAGGGATGGACAAGCAAATTAAAACAGGCAAACCTCTGAGGCTTCTGAAAATAAATTCAAAACTTTTTCTATATCCAAAGATCTTGATTTGCTGCTGAGTTTTAAATTCTTAATATCTGTAACAAACGCTAACAAATGAGAATATGTGTGTTTCAACTAACCTGTCAGTTCATCAAAACTTCCAAGCTTAGGTAAACAAGAGGAATTCCAAGTAGTTTTACTTTACATCAACTAAGGAAAATTTCATGGCAATGTTCCCCATTTACTTGTAAATAAATATCAATTATCATATAACTCTAGCTAGCACATTCTGAAATATCAATCATATTCATCGATCGAAACCAAAAGTTGGCAAATAAAAGAGATTATAACTCTAGCAACGCAATCATAGGCCATTTTCCTATGAATTGCACTAAACTCATATATTCTAGCAAAAAGGCATAGGGAACATTCGAAAACATTGGCAATCAGATTACCAAGGCATCACAATTATCATGCCTCAACTCAATATAATAAGTAAATAACAAATTAGGCAATTAGAAATAGCTACTTAGAATTTGTAAAGATAAACAAGAGAGAAAAACCAAATTAACTTATAAATTAAAACTCATACACACACACACATATATATAAGCAAACTAGCAAATGATTCAGCAAAGGATCATAAATAAGAAATCAATATATGAGTGCATACACAAGTAACGGACAATCTTATGGATAAAATACAATATAAAAACAAAATAAGAAAGGAAGCATACATGTACCTGGTCAGCAAAAAAACCTACATACTTATTGAAACTGAAATAAAAGAAGGATTGAGGAAAAATAATAATAAATTTAAAACAATAACAGCATAAGGATTTCAGAAAGTAAAAGTTCCCTGGAAATCATCAAAAATAAAATTCGAAAGTTTTCCCAGTGTGTAGAACCTGTTCGCTCTTAGGAAAATAATTTTTTTTTTTTTTTAATGTTAGTAAAATGGGAACAACAAACAGGTAATATAAATACCATTGAAATCAACACAGATCAAATTACATAAAAGAAGGAGCTGGTACTCAAAAGAAAAAAAGGGGAGCTAGTACCTGACGAAGGAAGGAGCCGAAGAGGGTGCTGCTCGCGACTAACGACGACGACGGCGGCGACGTGAGCAAATGAGAAGAGGAGCAACGCCGCAACGGCAACATGAACAACTGAGAAAAGGAGCAACGCCGGCGACGCCAAGCAAATGAGAAAACAAGCGACGACACTGGTATTGCAGCACTAATAGAGAGGAAGAGAGAGACGAAGAGGGTCTGTGTGTTAGCTAGCTTTTTTTTTGGGGGGGGGGAGTAATTAATTTGGGCAAATTTTATTGTGGCTAGAACCCTCAGAATACGTTTTTATGATAATTTTGCTGATCGTTATAACCGTCGGTATAGCTTTTATAAATAAATGCCACTAACCTCATCATTACGTGATGATAAGAGAATTTTCTTACTTTCTAACCGTCACGAAAATCTGTTATTGTTGCGGTGTCTATATATTAAGTTATGATGTTTCATTTACTAATCCTTGTGTCCTGTTGGTTGTCTTAACTTTACTACAATGTTAAGGTAATGGGATCAAGGTTTGGTAAAGGAAAAAAAAAAAAGAAGAAGTTATGATGTTTTATTTTATGTTTATACTTATTTTATTTGTATTTTATTAAAAGTTTAAATGAAATTTTTATATCTAAGACCTTAAATATTATAACATGAAATCATGTCTAAGATCTTAAATATTATAATATGAAATCAAGATTAAATTGTTTTTGAATAACATCCAATTTCAAAAGATAAAAGCTTGGTTTTTTTTTTTTTATCATAAACATCCTATATATTAATTAAAACAATCAAATATTATGTTAAAAAAACTTACAACAAAGCAAATTAATAATAAAAGCTTTGTTTTTTTCTTCATATGCTAAAAATATCTTTAACTTTGATTTATCAAAATTTATTATTGATGTATTTAATAAATGAATTTTGATCAATAAAATTATTTTATATATTTAATTTTATTATCTTTAAACTCATTAAATATTAGCATTTACAGTAAAATTTTGAATATTTTATCAGCATATGTTGTACTATTTTTTTTTTTAACTAATTCATTATTCTAAGAATCATGTATTATGTATAGTTAAAGTTATGTTATCTTGTGATATTTTAAGCTATTTAAAATCTTCATTTTTAATAAGTGTAGAGTTTATTAGCAATTTAGGTTAGTTTAAGTTAGTCTTTTTATATTTGGTTTGGATTCAAACTCATCTTTATTGGCTTGAAATAAGTTTAATTTGAATTAGGATTAAACCAATTTAAGCAAGACTAATTCGAGTCGGCTCAAACTAGCTTAGCCCACGTGGATCGCCACCCCTATCCACATCTTGCTAATGCCTTCTCACACTAAATTAATGTCTTCAATGCCTTACCATGAAATGCCAATGCCTTACCACATTGAGCCAAGCCATCAATGCCTTTCCACACTCACCAGAAAGTTTGCAGTCAACAATGGTTGTCGAAACTTTATTCATAATTCCTTTTTATTATATGTGAAGATAAATGTATGAATATTTTGCTCTTAATATTATACGTGTAAGACAAATAGGATGTGATTTTGATAAAAATGCATTTAATTGCAAAATTCTTAGCTTGGTAAATAACTCAGTACCATATGTGCAAATTAGTATTATTTTAAAATATGAGCATAAAATATATTAAAAAAATCAATAAATTTTATACCTCATATGAAAAATATCAACCATGGCAAAAAAATCTAAATTATAAAATGTTAAAATTAAATTTTAAATTTTAAATCTTAAAAATTAAATCTTAAAATTGAACTATATTAACTTGATTTTTTTTTTTTTAAAAAAAGGCTACTTAACTCTTATGAGGTTCACCTTAAAATAAGCATTGTTGTTTACACACACTTATATATATTGTATTTTTATACATTTTAGACCCTTTATATTTTCATATATTTGTTCATAAGTTATTTTTCTTATTGTTTTAAGAGTCGTTGGCAGCCTTCATGATTAGGGTTTTATACCCATCTTTTTCTTGTTTTTCTCAGCCTTTTTCAGTCGCCTCTTCCCACCTTTTACTCCTTCGTCTTCACAATTCCTTCACCCATTTTTTTCTCCTCCCCTAATCAATCCCTTAAACTTTGTGTATTTTGTTTTATTTGGTTTAATAAAGATCAAAATCCATTTAAGATTTTATTGTTAGATTTTAGACTTAAATCTCTCCAAGAGAACTTAATCTCTTTGGACTTTCACTCTGATTTTGTGCCTTCATTTCTCATCTTTAGTTTCGTTCTTAGGCTTTATGCATGCAATGTCCATTTTTGTGAACTTAAAGTTTCCTATCTTTCAAATCATTATGCCCATGTTTTGTTGGTTTTTGGTTTCAACACCCTTGTATGTTTTAGGTGTAATTTAAGAAGGATTTTGGCAGTAGCTATCTTTTATCCTCTAATGGAACACTTAGAGCCTAGTCTTATGTTGAGGCCTTACTCCAGTGGGAGCATTACTCACTTAAGTGACGTTTAATTCGCTAAATATGAAAATAGTAATTGTAATGGAATTGAATATAAAAGAAACAGTATTACTATTACAATATTTATTTAAGTAGTCAAAATAAATAATAATATTAAAATAAAGATTATAAAATTATAAATGAAGTAAAATTAAAAAGTAAACTTTTTTTTATTACTAAACGAGATATAATGAGCAAAAAAATCATAAATGATTATGCAAATTGTGAGAAAAATAAAGGGGACTGAAGGCGTAATAAGGATTACAAAAGGCTACAGGGGTTATGAAGATTACTGCTACTGCTGTAATCCCTTTACATTCCATTACAAAGTACAGTCAAACCAAACACAGTATTGCACTTACGATTATTGTCAACCAAACATACTCTTATGGCTTGTGTCAGCTCTGGAATCGTAGATGAGATGGATTTCATGGTTAGGAAAGCTCTTCTGCTTTGCAGCTGCAACTTATTAGAGATGAAAGGATTTGGGTTAAGTACACATTTAACTAATGAATCATTTATTTTATCCTTTTTGTGGTTTCAGTTGTGTTATTCTTCTCAAAATTGGAGAAAGGTTCATATTGTTGGCAAGTTTGAAGGTGTAAATGATCACGGTTCTAATATCTTTCGACATGGTTGTGTTGATTTTGAAAAGTCTATGTTGTTCTTGATGTGAGTTGTGTTTTAATTATGAAAATTTGTGTTAATTTTTGTTGGAGTTTTGTTACGTGCATTGATTATAATTTTGTTTGATTTTACTTATGCCTTGTGTTTCAATTGAAGAATTTCATGTATGGTGCGTCGAATGTTGCAAATAAAGTGCGATGTTTCTTGTTATTGAAGAATTATCACTTTTTTGATTGTTGTTACAGTTAAACATTAAGTCGAAGAGAAATATCGAGCTAGATAATGTTAAAAAGTATTTATTTGTAGATAAAATGTGGGTACAACATCTTGCAATTTTGACTTAGTAATTGAATATGTTATGTACTTAGTGTGATGTATTTAGTTTTGACAATAATTTTTGTTATAGCTCTTGATCATTGTGTGTGAAATTTTCAATTGTTATTTTTTAAAAAAATTATCATATATTTCATAATACAATCTATGATAAATACAATAATTAATCATGACCAAAAATCAAAAATTAACAAATAAGTTATTAAAAGAATTTGTTTATTAACTATTTCATCATTTTTTTCATAAATAAATTTAACATCATTAAAAACACAATTATAAATAATACTTACAGTTTCTAAAAAGTTAAGGGTACAATGATTAATAACCAAATAGTTTCAACTTTGAGTTTTGAAAAATAGAATTTTTCAAGTTTTCTAAGTTGAAAATTAAGCGTGAAAAAATAATAAGAATTTGAAAAAAGTTAAAATTTATTAGCAAAATAATGTAAATTCAATATAATAATAAACATGAGGGTATATTTTTTAGAAAAATAAAAGGCTTATGAGAGCCAATTTTTATTTGCAATAGCCATAATATTTATTATTATAAAAATATCAATTCTCAAAAAAATTACTTGAACATTGTTACATATTTTTTAAATGATCTTACTCAACTCGTCTGAAAATTATCTCCTAACCAACCCATCTAACCTGTAAACTATATATGTTTGCAAAAATTATGTTCAAAATGATCAAATTTTCATAAATTAACAAATTATTTTATTTAAAAAACATATATTTAATAGCATTTTGTTACAAAAATATATTTTCATGTTATACACACATATTTAACAAACAAAATAGTTCTAAAAAAATAAAATAAGTATGTATATTTTTTAATAAAAAAAAATACATATACATATATCACTTACAAGTCTTAAACATTATTAACAACTCAAAAAATTTAAAATTTAGGATTACGTATTTCATTAGTTCCAAATTTTAATTAAATTTACACTACTTAAGTTTTTAAACTTTTAAATGTCATAATTTAGTCTTAAATTTTTAAAATTTTACACATAGTTTCATAAATTATAAAATTCTATAATTAGTTCCCATTTTTTAAAATTTACACACAAGTCATATTTTATGTTTTAAAATACATATTTTTGAATCAAAATTTTAGCACCTATGTATAATTTTTTAAAATTTTGGGACTAAATTATAGAATTTAAAAATTAAAAAATTATGTATAAAATTTTAAAAACTTGAGAATTTCAGTATAAATTTAATTAAAGTTTAAAGACCAACAATATAATTTAGCCTAAAATTTTAAAAAATTGAGTAACTAGTTATCTTCATTAACAAATATATATAAACATAAGTTATAAAAAATAAAAAATAATATATCATAAATGAATAAGCTAATAAAAAAAAAAAAAGAAAAAGAAGAAGAGGAAAATATTGGGGAAAATTGAAAAAAAGAAAAAAAGAAAAAAAGAAAATGAAAGATAGAAAAATGAAAAATCATATGAAAAAAAAAAAAAAAAAAAACCGTAAAGCCCAGTGTGTATTGGATTCCACACGCCCTAATTTCACTCTCTCCCTTCTCCCCACCAACGCTGGCCGTCAAGTATCCTCCAACTCTATTGCCGCCGGCCCAATCCCGTGAAGTATTCTGCTTGGTTTGCTTTTAGTTTGTAATAGGTAATCTCTGCCGACCTCGTATATATGATACTGTGATATTAGTCTAGTGGTCTGATATGATGTTTTATGAACTTTTCAATCATTCAAATGTGTTATTCTCCACTTTTCAAGGGCCTTATTCTTAATTGCGGTCTAGGGCCTCACAATCTATTGAGCCGCCCCTGATTGTTTTTGTTATACCAGAGCCAAGTTATATTGTGGTTATTGAAGCTGTATGTTTATCTTATTTTCAATATGTTTATAAATTTATCTTCTGTGGTTTTCTACAATAAGAACTCCAGCTATGAACAACTTTATAAAGCTGATGGATTTGTTGATGTTTACTACTTGTCAGTTTATCATTGCTGGTTGTTTAAGGACGGTAACCTAGCAGTGTACTCTTTTTCCACTGTCGATGAAGACTTTTATCTTCTATTGTTTCATTTGCTCTTTTATGTGACTATGTCCTGAAAGTTATGGATAAAAAAGAAAAAAATGTGAATAGGTTCCAATAAACAAATAGGCCTTAACTGTCAAGATAAACCAAATCAATCCAACCAACCGTATAGACTTTGCTATGTGTTCTTTAGGTAGGTTTCATAATGTTTACCTCTAGTCAATCCGCTGCTCCTGCATCCCCAGTGGCAAGGAAAAACTCATTGTGTGTTCTTTTTCTATGTTTTGAATTCTTGAAAATTTTCCGGATTTGTAGTTTCTTTGCTAGTGTCGTATTGTGGTTTCTCAGTTTTATAACTGGATTACAAAAGAGTATTGGGTAGATTAAGTTACTTCTACTTGTCCTTTGTTTTTATTCAACGTGGTTTGTGTTTGTTCCTTTTGTTAGTGAAATTTTATTCTTGTTGAAGTTTGGTTGAATGCCTAAGGAAATTAGCAAGGATTATTCTTTGAATGGAATGTAATATTCTGAATAATCTCATAAACAATTCAGATAAGAATAATAATATCCAAGAGAAAACTCAATAACATTCAGAAAATTGATTAACAAAACTAAAACAAATTCAGCCGAGCTTTCGAGAGGCTCGGTACTCTCCACGATCAAGTTTGATTACAAAATTCTTGATAGCCCTTCTCCCACGCTCTCTACGTTCTTATTACCATTCCACTAGCTTCTAACAGAATTCTTACGTGGAATTGGTTGCAACAAACTCCTGACAGCATCTCCCACCATCACACTACATTAAATGACTTTCTTACCCCTCCTAGAATAAGTGAAATGCACTTGAGGCCTTACAATACCCCCCTCTGACACATTCACCTTGTCCTCAAGGTGAAAACTGGGAAACTGTTGTTGAATGCCATAGAAATCCTCCCATGTAGCTTCAAATTCTGGAAGATGCTTCCATTTGATGAGGACCTCGATGTTATTAGTTTGTCCCGGCACTTTATGACGCACTCCTAAAACCAATTCAGGTTCTACTATCAATTCCAAATCAGAATTGATTTGAGGAGGAAGAGTGGGAGATGAAATGGTGGCTCCTAGGGCGGCTCTTAATTGGGATATATGAAAAACTGGATGGATAGATGTTGAAGGAGGCAACTCCAACTTGTAAGCCACTTCCCCAATTCGTTGTATAATCTTGTAAGGTCCATAAAAACGAGCTGCCAACTTGTCATAGGGTCGCTTAGCCAATGAATGGTGTCTATAGGGTCTAAGTTTCAGGAACACCCAATCTCCAATAACAAATGTTGCGTGGTGGCGCTTGTTGTCGGCATAGAATTTCATCCTTTGTTGAGCACGCAACAAGTGCATCTTGAGATCATCTAGGTTAGCATCTCTATCAGTTAATAACTGATCTACTGCAGAAACAACTGCTTCACCTTTTCCATACCTGATTAACTTTGGGGGTGCCCTTCCATACACGGTGTGAAATGGAGTGGTGCCTGTAGAAGTATGATAGGATGTATTATACCAATACTCTGCCCAATGTAACCATTTGGCCCAATGTCGAGGTTTCTCTGTGGCAAAGCAACGTAGATATGTTTCTAGGCACTTGTTTACTACTTCAGTTTGTCCATCTGATTGGGGGTGGTAGGCAGTACTTCGTTTTAAAGAAGTCCCTTGTAATTTGAATAATTCCTTCCAGAAATGGCTCACAAAAATGCGGTCACGATCAGAAATGATTGATTGAGGGACCCCATGAAGCCTTACTATTTCCTGTGTGAACAATTTGGCCACGGTAGCAGCCGTGAAAGGGTGTTTTAATCCCAAAAAATGAGCATACTTGCTCAATCTGTCCACAATCACCAAAATGGTGTCTATTCCCTCGGACTTAGGCAATCCCTCTATGAAGTCCATAGTAATTGCTTCCCAAATTTGATGAGGCAAGGGAATGGGTTGTAACAACCCAGCTGGGGTGGTTGTTTGATGTTTATACTGTTGGCAGATGAGACAGTGTTGCACAAACTGTATGACATCCTTGCGCATACCCTCCCAATACAGCTCAGAGGAGACTCTTTGGAATGTCTTGTTTTCCCCAGAGTGTCCTCCACTAATTGAAGCATGGAACTCCTTGAGGATAACAGGAAGCAACTTAGAACCCTTAGGGATTACCAATCTCCCCTTAAAATGTAACAGTCCATTTATGATGGTGAATCCTGCGACTGGTGGGTTGCCTTCTTTAGTGCTAAGAGTTAGATTTTTCAAAAAATCATTGTCTTCAATCTCCTTAAGCAGCTCCGGCCAATGCTGCCATTGAGGAACCCCCATCTCCATTAACTCAAGTGAGTCAGGCTTCCTGGAAAGGGCATCAGCCACCTTGTTGCTAGCCCCTGTGCGGTATTGGATTTCAAAACTATATCCCATGAGTTTGGAAATCCATTTCTGGTAATTAGAACTCACAATTCTCTGTTCAAACAGAAATTTAAGACTTTGTTGGTCAGTTTTGACAATGAAGTGTCTGCCTAACAAGTATGGTCGCCATTTGCCTACTGCAAATACTATGGCCATTAGTTCCTTCTCATAGATTGACTTCATCCTTGCTCGTGGCCCTAAGGAATGGCTGAAATAAGCTATTGGCCTCTGGTGTTGAAGCAAAACTGCCCCCAATCCAAAACCTGACGCATCAGTTTCCACAACAAATGACTGAGAGAAATCTGGCATGGCTAGTACAGGCACTTGAGTCATGGCTGCCTTGAGTGAATTGAAAGCTTGAGTGGCTGCTTCAGTCCAATGGTAATTGTCTTTCTTAAGTTGGTCTGTGAGTGGTAGGGCTAATTGAGCATACCCAGCCACGAACTTTCTGTAATAACCAGTGAGGCCTAGGAACCCTCTCAGTTCCTTAATATTCTTAGGAACTGGCCACACAAGCATGGCTTGTATCTTGCTGGGATCAGCTGCGACTCCTTGACCTGATATTATATGCCCAAGGTAAGCAACCTCCTTCTTTCCAAATACACATTTCTTCCGGTTGGCATACAATTGGTGAGAATGGAGCAGTTCTAATACCAATTTCAAATGCTGCTTATGGGTGACTTGATCTGGGCTGTAAATCAAAATGTCGTCAAAGAAAACTAATACAAATTTTCTGAGAAAAGGTTTGAATACCTCATTCATTACAGATTGGAAGGTGGAGGGAGCATTGGTTAAGCCAAAAGGCATGACCAAAAACTCATAGTGGCCTTCATGGGTTCTGAATGCGGTTTTGTGCACATCTTCTTCTTTGACTCGAATTTGGTGATAGCCCGATTTCAGGTCCAATTTGGAGAAGTACTGTGCTCCATGCAACTCATCCAGTAGCTCTTCTATTACTGGTATAGGAAATTTGTCCAATACAGTTGCTTTATTGAGCATCCTGTAATCAACACAGAATCTCCAAGACTCATCCTTCTTCTTCACTAGGATCACAGGGCTGGAAAAAGGACTCGTGCTAGTTCTGATAACTCCTGCTTGCAGCATTTCCTTAATGAGTCTCTCTATTTCATCTTTTTGGAAATGTGGATACCTATATGGTCTGACACTCACAGGGCCGTGTCCCTCTTTGAGAATGATTTGGTGATCTTTGTGTCGCTTTGGAGGTAGCCCTTCAGGCATGTTGAACACATTTTCATATTCGTCTACAATGCTTTGTATGTAATCTGGAAGGTCCTGAACTACTTGGGGAGAGTCAACCTGGTTGAGATCAACTAAGATGCCATTTCCTTCTTGCCTCAATGTCTTAACCATGGCTCTTAAAGATATTTTAGAGGTTCCAAGAGAAGGATCGCCTCGTAGGGTGACATTCTGATCTCCCAAAGTGAACTTCATAATCTGTAGCTTCCAGTTTGTATGAGTCATTCCCAGTGTTTCCAGCCATTGGATTCCCGGAATTATATCTGTGCTCCCCAAATTCAAGGGTAGAAAATTGTCCTCGATGGTAAGTTCTTGCAATTGTAGCTTGATTCCTTTACAAATTCCCTCTCCCCTGACTGAGCTTCCTGAACCCAGGGTCACTCCATACCCTCGGGTTTTAATGATTGGAACGTTGAGCTTAGTCACCAATTGAAGCGAAATGAAATTGTGCGTCGCGCCTGGGTCGATCAGCGTGATCACTCTCTGTTCCCCTAAATAACCGATCAATTTCATTGTCTTTGGGGAAGTAAAACCTACGACGGAATTGAGAGATACTTCAATTTCTGGAGTCAGTTCAGTGATCTCGAGTTCGATTTCATCTGATTCCTCTTCATTATCCTCATCATCTTCGACAATCATCACTCTCAAATCCTTCTTTGTACACTTGTGTCCTGGAGTCCATTTATTATCACACCGGTAGCATATCCCTCGCTCTCTCTTTTGTTGAAGTTCCGAATCAGTTAATCGTCGGAATTCGGTTACTGGTTTGTTGGTTGGTGGTGCGCCGCCTATACTGGCTTGGTTCGAGCTGGTCGGAGTAGATGGGTAACGACCAGAGCTCTGGGTCTTATGAATTGCCATTGGGCTTCGATTTGGAAAGGACCGATTAGTAAGGATCAGCTTCTCTTCCACCATTTGGGCCAGGTCCATGGCTCGACCCAAAGTGTGAGGGCCCAATATTCTAAGTTCCACCCTTATCTCTGCCTTCAGCCCGTTGATGAAGGTTCCCAAAGCTATCTCTTCGGAAACGTTTTCCAGAGGCGCTGACAACTCGATAAATCTCCGGCGATATTCCATCACCGTTCCCCTCTGCTCCAAAGACAACCACTGCTCGTACAACGTACCCCCTTGGGTTGAACGAAATTGCCTGAGTATCATCAGTTTCATCTCTTCCCAAGTTGCGAAAACCCTTTTCTTGCTTTCCCATTGATACCAGAGGAGGACGTCGCCTTCAAAGCTCACCACCGCAGCTTCTAACTTCTCCTCATTACTCATCCAGTGAAAGGTATAGTACCTTTCAGCTCTCATAATCCAGCCATCTGGATTATTGCCATCGAACAACGGCATATCTAGTTTCCGAAAACGAAAGTCATGTCGAGGTCCTACTTGGTTGCTGGTTTCTCCAGCTCCTCTTATGCTCCCTTGAAAGCCTATTCCCGTTGGACTCATCGCTAAGACTTCTGGTGCCTTTCCAGTGGTAGATGATGATTGTCTCTGAGAGTCTTCATGGAGCTTAAGTAATTGTTCGAACCTGAAGTTCAACTGCTGGGATAAGGTAAGTATTTCTTCCTTTAGCTCTCCTACTTCCTTTCCCAATTTCTCTTGCGCTTCGTGCATGTGTTCTAACACCCCTTCCATTGCATCCACCCTCTGATTTGTGTTCTTAGCCATTTCCTCCCAATTTCGTCTGCTCTGATACCAATTTGTAATATTCTGAATAATCTCATAAACAATTCAGATAAGAATAATAATATCCAAGAGAAAACTCAATAACATTCAGAAAATTGATTAACAAAACTAAAACAAATTCAGCCGAGCTTTCGAGAGGCTCGGTACTCTCCACGATCAAGTTTGATTACAAAATTCTTGATAGCCCTTCTCCCACGCTCTCTACGTTCTTATTACCATTCCACTAGCTTCTAACAGAATTCCTACGTGGAATTGGTTGCAACAAACTCCTGACAGCATCTCCCACCATCACACTACATTAAATGACTTTCTTACCCCTCCTAGAATAAGTGAAATGCACTTGAGGCCTTACATGGAAGCTTTGTAATTTGAAAGAAAAACTGCTGCTTGATTAAAAATGAAGTACATGTCTATCTGCGTGCCAAAAGTTTAAATGTGCACTGAAAGCATGTGGAAACAGCTAACTGAATTTTTTGGTGTTTATGAATAGGTCTAGAGATGGGGTTACATTTGAAGAAGAAATTGAGGAAAGATCCTGAAAGTGATGAGGAGTTTGAGAATGCTGACAGTGTAGAAAGCGATGATGCAACCGTAAGTCAATTTTCTGGATTTTTGTTTTCGAGATTTGATATCATTTTTCTTATTCAGGTCATATTCTCTTTTTAATAGTAGATTAATCTTGCAGGTTGAGGACGATGAGGAAGTAGAAGAAGAGGGAGAAGATGATGATGATATTGATGAGGAAGGGGAAGAAGATGTGGATGAGGAAGAAGATGATGATGACCGGGATGAGGAAGAAGATGATTACAATGATAGTCTAGGTGAGGAGGAAGAAGAGGGAGAAGAAACAGATAGTGAAAATAAGAAAAATAAAATATATCGGGATGCTGAGATGAACGAACTTGAGAAAGAATACATGAATCTTCGCCACCAAGAGCAGTAAGTCTATATTAACGATTTGTTTCATATAGTATACTTGGTGAATAATGATCCGTTATTTGCTTCTGCTTTCTCTATTCAGTTCGGTTTGCATTTCTGGAAATCAGAATTCATTGACAATTGAAACATATGTACTCATCTGAAGTGATGCATGCAACTGTGAAGTCTTAATTCTTTTTCTTTCCATTCAGAGATATCTTACAAAACTTGAAGCGCCACAAGGATGAAGATGTACTTAAGGGTCAAGCAGTGAAGAATCAAAAGGTGTGTTCTAAGATTGCTTTTCATGTTATCAACCATAAAATATGTTGATATGTTCTTTCTCTATATATATACTGATTGATTTGTGAATTTTTTTTCTTTCTGGTCCGTGCTCATATAATTCAAACAATATTAGTGCTTCTAAAGTAGAATTACTCGAGGACTTTTGAATATTACTTTTTATCAATGATTACTTTTTCCAGTAAAGTTATTGTGCCCAATTAAAATGTTTTATTGTCTTTTTTTTCTTTCATTTGAAATTTGATTTTACCTAAATATTTCTCTCACTTTTGAAGGCTCTTTGGGACAAAACTCTTGAGTTGAGATTCTTGCTTCAGAAAGCGTTCTCAACATCAAATAGATTACCACAGGTAATTTTAACTGTTATTTTAATTTTGATCTTGCCTTATTTTACATATTCAAACATTGTTATAATACATTAGCGATTTTTGCAGAGTGCAGTGAGGTCTACCTTCTGTAATTCAGACAAGGGTGTTGATACAGCTTATTCAGAATTGATTTGCTCTTCAAAGAAGACCTTGGATTCATTGTTGGAACTACAAGAGGTTTTAAAATATCAGTATTTTATATTTGCAATTGATATCTTGAAATTCCACAAAATGATCCAACAGTGCATACTGCACATTTGTAATATTTTATTTGGAATTTCCTATGCAAACTACTTGTTGATCTGGTCTTGCTTTTTCTTTTTTTACAGGCCTTAATTGAAAAAAATCCCTCCATTCTTCAGGATTCAGATGGTATGTACAGATTGCACGTGGATTTTTTATTGCCAATTTA
Source organism: Elaeagnus macrophylla (assembly GCA_029378325.1). Classification (NCBI taxonomy): domain Eukaryota; kingdom Viridiplantae; phylum Streptophyta; class Magnoliopsida; order Rosales; family Elaeagnaceae; genus Elaeagnus; species Elaeagnus macrophylla. The sequence goes on along the minus strand of CM055640.1, from coordinate 37,322,520 downwards.
GGCTATCATGCATCGCTTGTAAATGGCTTAAAAGAAAACCAGCAAAAGCTACTATTATTCTCAATCTGCTTTTTTGTGTGTTCCCTTTCTGCCTTCTCTTTGCTTTCTTGCTATAAGGAAAATCTGTTTGTTTTTCTTGCGATATTTGTTATGATGATCTCAGTCCATCCCTGGTACCTGGATGTGTAGTCCTGTTCACTTGTAAGGGCAATCAAAACTATAATATTTGCAACATAAATTTGTGAAGTGTGTAATCTTCTCATTTATCATTTGAACTTATACTTCCCTATGATTCTTCTCTAAAACCTTTTCTTTTACTAAAACTCTGTTATTTGTTTCAGTAAAGTCAAATCGATAATGTTTGTAACTGAACTGAAATAAATATCAAAATATAAGTGATAAATTCTACGAAAAAGTATTGAATAGAAAAAGAGTTGAATGTTTGTGGTAGCAAATATGCATTAAATGAAATGTTGTTACCTCCATGGTTGTGATATTACTGTTATTGTTTATTCTAAGTGGCTGTGAAATTCCTAAAATAAAGTAATTATATTATGGACGTGCATAGTAGAATATGACATGACTTGCTGGATTGATAAGTTTTGTTGTCTTCAGGCAAATCTGGAAAATCTTCCAAGCATTCAGAATATGTTGACGATGATGATGATTGGGCTCGGATTTATCAATTACATGCAAGGTATTCTTGAGCTTATAGATATGCTTGTTGTGGCTAAACTCACAGTTGGGATATTTATTTACAAATGCTTTACCAAATGCTGATGTGTACTGTTGTAGAAGCAAAATATTAACTTTGAGGAATAAGCCTTTTCCATGTTCTTATTTCAAGGGAATTTTAATATCTGTTAGTAACATGGGATCTTTACTTAACTTTCTTGGGCCTATTCTTTTTCCTTATGTGTGTATTAAAAGCCTTATTCCGCAAATGTATGCCATTTGAGCAATGAAACTCACGTTTTATTTTCACTCTTTTGTAGAATAGCTCCTTTCAGAGACAAATCAATTGACAAATGGCAGAGGAAGACTCAGGTGACGACTGGTACTGCTGCTATTAAAAGCAAACTGCACGCTTTTAATCAGGTTAGATATGGCTCCATGGTTGAATTCCTGGGTAATCCATCATCCCACTATATCTGAAAAGCTGATTTTTCCCATTCCTGCTGCAGAATGTTAGTCAACAAGTTGCAGGTTATATGAGAGATCCAAGTAGAATGATCAAGCAAATGCAGCTAAGGAGATCGACAGTTGGCATATTTGGCACTGTAAGATGAGATCATAAATATTTGACTCTCTTGCTCTTTGTGTTATTAGAAATGATGGCTCTACACTAGGGTGGTGTTTTGAATATCATAATTGTCAAATGCACATGCATTTTCGCTGTGCTTGCCTGGTTTCTAAATCAAGGCTATGTTAATTTGATTGTCGTTTTCTATTTGATAACATATGAATTAACACGTTGTTAGGGTAATTTAGTTTTTGACACGTGTTTCCTTCCTGCAAGTGAAGGTTCATATGCATTATTTGTGTTGCCAAATAAATGTATTGCTTCCTATTTTGAACTATAGCTATATGCTATGTTGCACATACCCTTTTTAGTTTTTAGGACCACACCTACGTCAGGTTGCTTGGGCATACTTCACGAAAATTGAAAAATCCATGTGTCATTATCCATGGTTTTAAAAAACTATATAAGGCTAGCCTTAAGGCTCTTTTTCCAGAAAAATCACATCAAGACTAGTATTTTCAGTGTTTTCTAAGGCTTATACCTTACTTTTTGCCTCAACCAAGTAAGGCTTACGCCTCAAGGCTTAAGTTCCAAGGCTTACGCCTCTAAACTTTGCTAAAGTTGTGTTCATTGATGGGATTGGAACACAAAGTCGGTTCTAATTTATGTTCTAAAAGAAATTTCATGTCAAACTTGGCAATCCAAAGCTAAAGAACAAGAGAAACTAAAAAGTATCATAAAGCACAATCAATTTAGGGTTTTCAAATCTATAGAAAAATTTCTCTTTTTGCTATTTTCAACAATAAACAGCAGCATTGTTCCACCATTTTCAACTATTCTTAATTGTTCTTGAGCTACTTCTCTATATCCTAACCCCATGTTAAAAAAACTAGTCCAACAACTCTTACCTTTTATTAGAGAAATATGTTTTTTTTTCTTGTTTGTCTTTTAAAGTGTCTTTCATTTTTTTTATATTGTGCATATTATGAGAGTGTCAATAGGATCCCCACCCATCTTCCCTAATATTTTTTTCTCTTTGTGTTAGTAAGATTGAAAGCCTACTTAGGTGATGTTCTATTTTTTGTTTTTGTTTGTAGTTCATTTCATTCATAACAATAAACTTCTTAATTTTGTAGACATGTTCTTTGTTTTGTGCTTTGCCTGCTGATTGTTTAATACTTTTAGTTGCTGATTTTTAAGTCCTTATTGAGTATTATATATTATTTTGTGACAATAAAAGTTTACTACTATTTATTTCAATTTATATGTTTTTTTTAAAATTTGCCTTGAGGATTAAGTCTCATATCGCATTGAGGTTTGTGCCTCACTTGGTGGAAGTAATATGCCTCAATGCTAGTTTCCGCCTTTTAAAACTTTGACATTATCCATATGTCTATTATTAACAAGTATTTTTCTTTGCTAGGAATCTCAAACGGATAGTGGTGCTCAAGCTGATGGTAAATCTCAAATTGATAATGTTGCTCAAGTTGATGGGGATCCTGAGTTAATAGATGACTCCGAATTTTACCAGCAATTACTGAAGGAGTTCTTTGAGAATATTGACCCGTCATCTTCTGGTACACATTTTATACCATGTTTATATTTCATATACATTTGCTTATTAGCTATGCTACTCGGTGTCCTAAATTTTTGGATACGTATCCGAGTGTTAGACATGCCTTTTTATTTTTATGTAAATTTACACCAATTTAGAGTGTTGAGTACTCATATGGCCCTATCCATGTCCATGTCGTGCCCCGTTAGACATAAGTATTTTATGAAAGATAAAGAGTCATGTAACATCATAGCTTATTAATATTTCATTAATCAAGTATGAGTACATTTTGTTTTTGAGTGCTTTATTAATATAAATTTCTTCTAGATTTTTTGTTTTGGCGTTGAACATAGTTTTTCAGGCTATATCATCTCGTTTTCTGACTAATCTTGTTTGACTATCATAGAAAAGTCTAAGTATGAATTATCTACTGTTAGTGTTGGAATTGAGTTTGCAACTATTAATTTTAAGTCCATCGAGGAAAATTGTTTATAAGAGGCATTTTAACTGTTCCTTTTAGGTTATAGTAAACAGTTGCCATGCAATTTTTTGAATTTGATTTTCAATTATTTCATTGGCTGCAGAGACTGCCTTTTATGCTCTGAAAAGATTGCAGACTAAGAAGAGGAAAATAGTTGACAGGCGTGCGTCAAAGAGTCGCAAGATAAGGTAGCAAGAACATTTTATTTTCTTGCAGTTTACATTTGAGCCTGAAGTTAACCATCATAAGTTTTGCTTGACGTCTTGTTGTTTACTCCTAGAGCATGTTGACATGGTACTTCCAATCCAATAACATTGTAAAATAGTTGTGAAAATGGCCCTATTTACCTACTTTCTAGGTAAAATGCCCGCTTTTTGTTCAAGTAATACATCTATACAAATGAGTGTGAATTGGGATTTAGTGAAAATTTTCTTGCTGTTAAAATGTGGGCATACAAATGAATCACACTTTAAATTCAAAGTAAAAGATAATTTTGTTTTTATGAAAATGATGCACTTGTGTTGTACATTGGCCTAGTGTTCAACGCCAGTAATGTTCGAGCAACAATAAGTAATCTCCATGTGCTTATTATATAGGTATCATGTTCATGAAAAGATCGTGAATTTCATGGCTCCTCAACCTATGGATCTTCCCCCCATGGCTCCTAAACTATTTGAGAATTTGTTTGGGCTACGGACCCAAAAGCCGGCTTTGGAGTAGCAGAGCTACTGGGATAGCAAATTGAAGTGTCTATCCAGACCATCATGACTTCAAAACTTCTGAATCCTTTTTTCCTTACCATGGCTTAAGCTTGGGCATTCTTTGTAATGTGCTTGTGCACTGTATTTTATTCCCCGAGCTCTCTTGCTATAAGATTTTGTAATGTTGGCTGATTAAATGTTTATTGTTATGTTATTGATTTTGCCAAATTTTGCCAAATCACGTCTGTCCTCAACTGTCAGAATTTACTAGAATTGCACAACCTACGGAATATGTTTTATACAAGGAGGAAGTTTCGAGAAACTGAATAGCACTTGTCATCATAAAATAGTTGGACCTTTGAGAAAATCTATATCTATATATATAAAAAATCTCTTAAATTATAGTTTGTTTATGCTTTTTTTTGTTCCTTTTTTTTTTTTTTTTGTTCTTATTCCCTCTCTCTCTCTCTCTATCTCTCTTTTCTTTCACTTTTTTATTATTTCTTTTTACAATTTTTACCCAAATAATTTTAGAACACATTAATAATTGTATGTCATTAGATTACATGATAATTGACAATTATTTTTATATTATAGATATAATAATTTGTGCATTCATTAATCATATTATCTTATATAATTCTTTATGTACAAATTAAAAATTAGCACATGTAAAAAAATGTAATAGAAAAAATAATTAAAACTTCCACATTTTACAATAATAATAATAATAACAACAATAATTATCAAATATTCATTAATTATTTTATCTCATAATTTTTTATGTACAAATGAAAGATTAAAACATATAACAAAAACAGTTAAAGTTGTAAATATAATAATAATAACAATAACAATAATAATAAATAAAATATATAACAATTTATTATTGCAGGTTATGTATGAAATAATATATTATTAGTAAGACAAATAAATTTGGTCTACTATTTATTATTTTTTATTGCAATAAAATAAAATTTTAATCCGTCATTAATCTTTCATGTAACATGCATAATTTTATTTTGAGGTTATACATCATTTAGTACAACTTTAAAATTATTAATTCATACTTTTTATTTTAACCAACATATTTAAAAATAGTTACTATTGTACTAACATGGCATTTTATTAGAACAATTATTTTTATTTTATTCCACAATTTTATAAGTAACAAAAAAAAAAATCAATTATTTTGGTTCCAATCATAACAATTTCTAATTTATTCTTTTTAATATTCATTAAAAAAATCAATTATTTTGGATTCAATCATAACCATTTCTAATTAATTATTTTTAATATTTATTTCATATTTTATTAAAGATTAACAAAGATGCTAATAATTATTAGTACATTTTAATATTTTTAAATATATATTTAAACTAATACTACTAGAGACTTTCAATTCTTTTCGATAAATTTTATTTAGATTAATTTAATTATAACTAATAAATATTATAAAATTATTTTTAAATTAGATACATAGAAATATTGTAACAATTTATATTGTTATTACAATAACAATAATTTTTTCATATAATAAATTTGTCAATAATAATAATACTAAAATGCAATTAATTATACAAATACAATATGCAATTTATATATTTTTATCATGATAACAACAAAATTAGTTATGTTAATTTTAAAAATTTGTTTGTTAAAAAAATTGAAATTAATTTTTATGATTTAAAAATTTAGGACATATATGTGAAATTTTTAAAATTTAAAAATTATATTATGCATTTTAAAATTTTAAGTACCTATTATGAAACGGTCAAACCTTGAGGACGGAACATAAAATTTTGGAAAATTAACGACATATTTTGTCCAAATAAGTCATTAATTTAGGGCTTTTTTAGATTATTCCATTTAATATGCATATAAAATAACAACATTTAATAACAAGAATCCTATATAAAATCTTGGGAAATGAGTTGAGATAATCCCCTATTATTATTTTTAATTTAATTTGGACACTCCATTTGTATTTTTCTTAAAATTTCAATTATACCTCTCTAATTGTAATTGTTAAATTCAACATGATATTTCTGTCCAACTATTTTGCGAGCCATGTCAATATCCTTTTAGCCTCACTGACTCTCTCTCCACACCATGACATTAGCAAGACCACCACCAGCAGTTCAACCTCTATACTTGACCAATCTCTTTGTCAACCAATAAAGAACACGGAACAAAGGACGAGGATTGCGCCAACTGCTGTGGAATCCAATTTCGTCTTGCTAGAAGGCAGGTTCCATGTCCTGTTTGGTGTCATGCGCTAGCTCGTGGTGCTCCACTTGTCGGAGTTTTAGTGCGATATTTCAGCTCTTTGGGTCCAAGGATTCGTCTGACAGTTTTTGTAAAGAAAACAAAAAAGAGAAAAGAGAAATGAAGACTAAAGCTTAGAAGAGAATAAAAAATGTCAAGCTTTCATTGATCGTTCGAGTACATTATTTCTCTGGTCCATATCAGTCACAGTATAACACTAGGCTATTTATAAGCACTTACAACAATATCAAAATATCTGTAACAAACTTAGCTGACTCAGCTAACTAATCATAACAGACTCTCTTAACCATTTTTACAATAATCTAATACAACTAGAACTATTGTAAGACACTGTGATCAGCACCTCCAACTACACCAGCTCATCTTCTGCATTTCTGGCACTGTGATCAGCATCTCCAATTACACCAGTTCATCTTCTGCACTTCTGGTACCAACCTTGATTGAGCTATCAGTTTTATCACCACTCGCAACATCAGCATCATCAGCATGTTCACTAACACTCCCCTTCAAACTCAGTGGCAAAATCATGATACCGAGTTTGCCTCGAAGGAAATTAAATTGAGAATGAGAGAGTGGTTTAGTAAGAATGTCAGCAATCTGCTCAGCAGAGGGAACATAGTGAATAACCAGCTACCCCAAGAGAACTTTTTCACGTACAAAGTGCATATCCAACTCTACATGTTTTGTTCTTGCATGAAGAACAGGATTACTGGCTAAGGCAATAGAACTTTGATTATCACACCACAAGGTTGGGGAAACAGCAGGAGCATACTGAATTTCAGAAAGAAGCGCCTTAACCCACATAATCTCTGAAGTAGCATTAGCTAAGGCTCTGTACTCAGCCTTTGTGCTGGACCGAGAGACAGTAGATTGCTTCCTAGAACACCAAAAAATTGGATTTGCACCATAATACAACACTACACCAGAAGTGGACCTCCTATCATCAGGACAAGAAGCCCAATCTGCATCAGTGAAACCTTGAAGAAGCAATTGTGAGGCAGGCTTAAACACTACACCATGATGCACAGAACCATGCAAATATCGAAGAATTCTTTTAACCGCATGCCAATGAGGAACCAAAGGCTTAGCCATAAACTGACATACTTTGTTAACAGCAAAAGTAATATCAGGTCTGATAATGGAAGTATACTGTAAGGCCCCCACAATGCTTCAATAAAAAGAAGGGTTATCAAATGGTTCTCCAACACAACCAGAAAGGGTAGTATCAGACGCCATAGGAGTAGGCATAGGCTTGGAAAACTCCATCTTAGACTTTACTAACAACTCTCGAATATACTTAGCTTGATTAAGCAACAGATCTCCTTTAGACAAATAATGAGCTTCAACACCCAAAAAATAACTCAGCAAGCCCAAGTACTTCAAAGAAAATTTAGCATCCAATAAGGCAACAATAGCATGCACTTCAGTTTCACCACTACCAGTAAGAATAATATCGTTTACATATACCAATAAGAATATAGTAGAAGCAGAGGTAACCTTATAAAAAAGTGAGACATCAGCCTTAGACTGAACAAATTGCAAATCAAGCAAGGCAATTTTGAGTGTGTCAAACCAAGCTCTTGGAGCTTGTTTAAGACCATAAATGGCCTTTTGCAGCTTACACACATATTGAGAGTATCTAGAATCCTCAAAACCTGCTGGTTGTGACATGTACACCTCTTCAGTCAATGCACCATTGAGAAATGCATTATTAATATCCAGCTGATGCAACCTCCACCCTTTACTGAGTGCAATTGTAATAACTATCCTTACTGTGACTTGCTTAATAACTGGGCTAAAAGTTTCAGTGAAATCAAAGCCAGGAGTTTGATCAAACCCCTTAGCAACAAGTCTAGACTTAAGCTTGTCCACCTTCCCAGAAGCCAACCTTTTAACTCTCCAGACCCACTTGCTACCAATAACTTTCATGTCTCTAGGCAAGGGTACCAAAACCCAAGTCTTATTTTTGATAAGTGCATCAAATTCAACTTGCATGGATTTCTTCCAACCTTCATGAGTTAAAGCTTGCTTAACACTAAGTGGTTCAATAAAATTGAGATCAACAACAACTGAAACAAGTGCCTTAGGCTTGTGAATACCCAGTTTAGACCGAGTAACCATAGAATGAGAGTTGGTAGTAATAAGTTCAGAAGGTATAGAAGTAACTGTTGAGGTCACTAATGTGCTAGATGACAAAGGAACATTAAGAGAGGAAAAGGTTGATTGACTTGACTGTAAAACTGGTGCAACAGTAGGCAAAGTTGAGATAAGACCAAAAGAGGTGACTGATGGTAAAGCAGTAAATAAGCTAGGAAAATTGGAAACTGGTATAACAGATTCAGAAAAAGCAGAAACAGATGGGGACAATACACACACAGATTGAGAACCTAAAGAACTAGACTGAGTGCTAGAAAGAGGTACACTCACGGGTATTGAAAAGGAAGACACATTGGATAAAGAAAAAGAAGCAGGTACTTTAGTAGAAAGGACAGGTAGAACTGTTCTATAAGAGGAATGCGTGGAAGACACTAAAGGACCAGTAGACCCAACCATAGAAAAGGGAAAAGATAACTCATCAAATATTACATCCCTACTGATGTACAACTTTCCTTCTAGTGACAGACATTTATATCCCTCATGTCTTGGACTGTAACCCAAAAAGGTACATGGAAGAGACTTTGATTCAAGTTTATGGCCAGTATAGGCATGCAGACATGGATAACACAAGCACCCAAAAACTCTTAAGAAATTGTAATCAGGTTTAGAATGAAATAACACCTCTAAAGGAGATTTAAAACTAAGAGTAGAAGAAGGCAATCTGTTGATAATGAAAAAGCTGGAATAAAAGGCTTCATCCCAATATTTGAGAGGAACAGAAGCATGAAATAACATAGCCATGCCCAGTTCTACAATATGTCTATGTTTTCTCTCAGCACAACCATTTTGCTGAGGTGTATGAGGACAAGAAGTATGGTGAATTATGCCAGAAGCAGCCAAGAGAGAAGTAAGACCTTGAAACTCACCCCCCCAGTCAGATTGAAGTGTTTTAATTTTGCAAGAAGTTTGTAATTCAGCCTGATTTTTAAAGTCAAGAAAAGCTTGATAAGCACCAGTCTTTGTTTTAAGAAAGTAGATCCACGTGAATTTAGAAAAGTCATCAATAAAGTTGATATAGTAATTGTAGCCATTTGTAGATTGCAAAGGTGAAGTCCACAAATCAGAGTGAATTAATTGAAGAGGGATGGTAGCATGAGTAGAAGAAACAGAAAAAGGTAGAGAGTGACTTTTGCTCAATTGACAAGTCTTGCACACAAAATTGGCACCACTGGTATTATTAGTAAATGGTATTTGACAATGATATAAAGCTTGCCTTACTACAAACATAGAGGCATGTCCTAACCTATGATGCCAAGTTGTTAAATCTTGAGCAGAAACAGAAGTAACAAAAGCAGATTTAACAGAAGAGAAAGGATGAACATTTACCAAAGGAAGAGACAGAATGACATTACTAGAAGAACTAGTCTTGCAAGAACTAGAAGCTTGAGACGATTTCAGTTGCAAATCAAAGACATAAAGACCATTAATAAGGTTGCCTTGAAGCAAAATCTCCCCCGTTGGTTGATCCTTAACATAACAACAAGAAGGATGAAATTCAAAATAAACTGAATTATCTTTAGAAAACTAAGTGACACTTAACAAATTCTTTGCTATATCTGGAACTAACAAAATATGACTTAACAAAAAGGATTTACAAGAAGTGTGTGAAGAATAAACATGACTGGAACCTATGTGAGAAATAGAAAGATGCTTACCATCACTAATCATTAAATGATCAGACCCCATGTAAGGTTATGTGAGAGTAAGATTGCTTGGGTCAGAGGTGACATGGTGAGTAGCACTAGAGTCAGTATACCACAAGGATCTAAAAACCACTTCTGGTGCCACAGCCATCAAGACAAAAGGAGACGGTGAGACATGAGATATTTGTTGTTGTTGTTCAAAACTACTAGGAAAATATACTGGACCACTAGGCTGAGTTGTAGCAGCATTAACCAATGACTCAGTTGAAGAAACCAAACTTGTTGAAGCTAACAAAGCTTGAGCATTAGATGAAGAATTGATTGAACCTGTCATTTGCTGAGGTGGAACAATAACACCTTGACTTTGATGATTAGGACTGGGAGGTCTGTAAGTAGTATCAAATCTGTACCAACACTTTGAGACCAAATGACCCAGCTTTCCACAAAGTTGACACTGTGGACGGTTGTTATTATTAGAAAACCTTCCTCTTCCACCATTATTTCCATTGAAATTGCCTCTTCCTTGATGAGGATAAAACTGTGGTTTCCAGTTACCACTATGATGCACAAAAACTTGATAGTCAAATTTTGTATTTTATATAAGCTCGCAAGTGCACGAGTCACTTATAGTAAGCGACAAGTATACTCCCAAGATCGTCTCTCAAGGAATTGCGGTGGTTCTAAAACGTTATTTATTTTCTTATTTAGTCGAACAAACAATCCTAAACATTCTAACAATTGTCACGTTGCAGAAAAGACTGTAAATTCGGAAATTAATTATGTAACTAAAATAAAGTGCAAATAAAAGTAATCACAACCAAAGGGAGGATGATGGATGTAAATGGGATTATTAGTTTGCTATCCATTCATGGCAAAAACAAATTAAGCATTCAATTAAAAGTTGGATTTAATGATTTTTCCGCTAAACCTAGAAAATCCCAAATCAATGGCGATTTTCACTACGATCAACTAATTAACGTCTTTGGTCCGGATCATTAACTAATCAATCGGAATTAGCTCAAGGAAATAATTCTAACCACCTAAACTAACACAAATCAATGCAATCAATTTAGGCTCTTGTTCATAATGCACAATTAAGCAAAGATGGCGTTTCTAATGCCTAATTCTTAAATATTCTTTCTAACCACAAACTAAGGTTTGGTCCACCATTAATTCACAATCAGAAATTAATAAGAACATGAACAAGAAATAAATCCAAATCATATATAATTAAATTACAAAATTGTTCTTCCAATCATTGGAAGCAATACTAACATCCCAAATACATATATTAGCCAACCATAACTAAATTGGTGTCAATAATTTAGTCATGGAGGCAAACCACAAAATCAGAGAAGAAAAAGATATTACAATAAAAATACCCCAATCAATCTTCTAGCTCCAAATCCTTGAACTTGATTGATCCTCTTTCTCAAATCCTTGGAGTAGCTTCAACAATGGAGGTTCTTCTCTTGATTTTGGGTGGAAAACCCTTGCTGCAGTAGCAGCAGAGGTGGGAGAGAAATTGGCTGCAAAAACTTATGTTTGGGAGAGGTATAATGTTGTATTTATAGGGGGAAGGAAGTGGAATACGCGTTTTAGGGTTTCTGGGCAATTTTAGCACCTCCCGCCGCGGCACAGGTTTTTCCCGCCGCGGCGCGTGTTGAATTTTGGCTCGTTGGTTCAAAACAGAAACCTCCCCGCCGCGGCGCACAATAATCATGCCGCGGCGCGCCATGTTTTCATGATTTTCCAGGATCAACCCGAGAGCCTCTCGCAGCGGCATAGGTTTTGCCTGCCGCGGCGCGCCTTGTTTTCTTGCGCTGTAAATGCCCTTACATAGTATGTTGATTCTCGATGTAAGGCTTACGTTGCTAAGCCTTTGTTTGTCCCCCTTACATAGTGAATGACATCCAATGTAAGGCTTACATTTTTAAACACTTTTGCTTCACTTTTGCTCTCTTTTTCCACATTTCTTCCCAAACCTACAAAACACAAAAATACCTTCCAAAACACGAAAATAATAAAATAAAAGATAAAATGAATGCTTAAAAACATAACAAAATATAGGTCAAAAATGTGTTCATCACACTATTCACAGGATTACCTTGATGTAAAGAAGATCCTTGCATCACATTATAACCATAATTTCCATCAAGATTCATATGGCCTAATTGATTTATCAGAGGTGCAAACTGACTTGGATTATTGAAACTACTTGTATTAGGTGCTGGTGGTTGAGTTCTAGTACCCACATTGACGGAGGGAAGTGGAGAAACATTCATCACTCTCCTGCTCTCTAATCTACTTTCATGGCTCAATAAAAGAGCTTTAACAACATCTATAGTTACATGTTCATTCAGCATTTTCTCAGTCACTGTTGCAAAAACACTGTCAAAATTCTCATCAAGACCACCCAAGATGTACATCAACTTTTCTTCTTCAGTGATAGGACACCCAGCAGATTCTAATTCATCTCCAAGTGTTTTAATCTTTAGGACATATTCGTTGACTCCAAGAATTCCTTTCTTTAAATTCTGCAATTCTCCTTTCAATTGAATCATCTTAGCTCTAGATCTTGAAGCAAAATTCTTCTCTAGTTTAATCCAAGCTTCATGTGAAGTATCAAAACCAGAAATTAATTTCAAGATTTCATCTGACATACAAGTCATCAGCCAACATCCTAACATTTCATTTTGTTTCTTCCAAAACTTAAATTCTGGATTAATTGAACCATTTGATAACAGAAACTTTGGTGAATCTTGAAGTACATAACTATCAAGTTCTAAACTTCTCAAAATTTTCAAGATTTGATGTTTCCAAACAGCAAAATTAGAATAATCGAGTTTGATTGTTACCAACAGATTATGAAAATGAAATACATCTCGATCAGCTTGATTTGAGGTTTGCATGAAAACTGAATCACTTTGAACACCAGGAACTGTTGCGCGTGGAGCTTCCATCGCTGCTTCTTGTTGTATAGCTAAGTTCACTTGAACTTTTGCTCTGATACCATGACAGTTTTTGTAAAGAAAACAGAAAAGAGAAAAGAGAAATGAAGACTATAAAGCTTAGAAGAGAATCAAGAATGTCAAGCTTTCATTGATCTTTCGAGTACATTATTTCTCTGTTCCATATCAGTCACAGTATAACACTAGGCTATTTATAAGCACTTACAACAATATCAAAATATCTGTAACAAACTTAGCTGACTCAGCTAACTAATCATAATAGACTCTCTTAACCATTTTTACAATAATCCAATACAACTAGAACTATTGTAAGACACTGTGATTAGCACCTCCAACTACACCAGCTCATCTTCTACATTTCTGGCACTGTGATCAGCATCTCCAATTACACCAGTTCATCTTCTGCACTTCTGGTACCAACCTTGATTGAGCTATCAGTTTTATCACCACTCGCAACATCAGCATCATTAGCATGTTCACTAACATCGTCTTCTACATTTGAGATTTTTTGAGCTATCTTTTCACCTCTCTCTACAGTATAGTTCTTTTAAAAACTCTATTCTAATACTATTTGTTTTCTTGCATTTTGTTTTAACTGTTATTCTGTTTGTAAAGATACTTCATTTTGTTATCTCATTCTTTATTGGGTAATTAGTTTTTTTGAAAAAGAAGCAGTAAATAAGTCCTAAAATAAGTGGATGTTTATTGGGCCAACATGGTTTGAAAAAGTCTAAAGGAATAAGTGGATGTTTCTGGAAAGCTAGGGAGAAAATAAATTCAAATTAAGACACAGAAGTCAGTGAAAAATTGTTTGCGGTGGGTGCTGACTGCTGAGTAACTAATTTCGTAATTAGCATAGCAAAAAGTATGAAAAATGAAATTTAATAAATAAATAAATGCAAATTCCAAAGACTAAGGAAAATATTACAGCATAATTTCATGAGAAAATAAAACTTAAATTATTGAGTTCAATTATAAAGATAAGGAAATCCGAAAAATGCTATAATTTATAATCCTAAAATAAGCTTGTTGGTTTTTAGTTGGATACACGTTAAACTCTGTTGTATTAATGTCCAACTAAATATGTTTCAAAATCAGCTCGTTGGTTCCAACTAAATTATCCCAAAAATGTTTTAAGTTGGACGTATGTCCAATTAAATATGTCCCAAAGTAAGTTCGTTAGTTTTTAGTTAGATATGCATCTAACTTGGCTCCGATAAGTAGGGTTCCAACTGGTCAAAATTCGATTAATTGGATAGCCGTATAGGGAGTGGGCTCGCCGGCCGATCAAAATTTGATCAGTTAGTTAGATAGCTGTCTAATTCTAAGTAGTCTAATTGGACATGTATCCAATCAAAATTCATTACAATTATTCAATAAAATTAAGGTTATTTTTGTCACAATAGATAAAAAAATCAAGTAAAAAGTCATATATAATTTTTAATAAATATGGAGTCATAAAGCATATAACCCTAAAATCTTTAATTAAATAATTGAATTAGCATGAACTTAATTACCAAACATGATCTTCCGTGTAGAAATATAGTATAGGAAAATAAAAATAGCAGTTTTATTTCTTTTTACACCCAGACCGATTGCAAAACTATGTGCAATACCTTTAGCAGTATTATATATTCCAATCAAGTAATTGCTATCTTATTATATATCCCAATCAAACGACTGATGTATAATTGATGTAATAATTTTTAATATAATTATGTGTATTTAATTATACTTATAATAACATTAAGTTACATTATTTAAAATTTATCCGAAACTTATCCTTACTATTATATTACTAGCGTGATAGGCCTTCGACCTTTCCCAGTTTTAAGAATTAATAGTTAAGACACACACACAGACATATATATATATTTTATGACAACGTGATACATAATGATATAATTGATTATATTAATAAATAATTTATAATCACTTTATTATTTTATAATCTTAATTTTATCATTAATTAATAACTAACAATTCACTCTATAAATACAGGACAGCAATACCGTCTAAAAAAAAATGCAAAATATATATGATCTTCGTTAAATTAACGAGTATTAGCAGCTCAATTAGTTAATAAAAAAGAAGAAGATATTTTGGGTGTGCATAGGATAGAAATGAGTTTTGGGTCAATTTAGTATGGTAATTTTATTCAATTAATATATTAGTTTTGTAGTTATTAAAATAGATTTATTTAATCTTTTAAATTTAATTTTGGATAAAGATAGTCTAATTTTTTTTAAAATTTGTTTTTCAAGGGGATATTAAATTTCTCTTTTTTTATTTAGAGAAAAAAAAAAGTAAAATTTTTTATTTCCTACTCCATCTTCTTAGTTCACTCTCTTATTTTTTTTTCTCTTCACATTCTAAATATGCTCATATCTTAATTTATAATTCTCTCATTCATAATTAATAATCTAATTAAGATATTTTTACACTCATTTATTTATATTTGTAGTTTATTGAACACTAATTTCAGATATAAATACAAATGAATAAGGCTTGAAGTTTTCATTAATTAATAAATTATTGTTTGAAAATTGAAAATCAAAGTCATAATAAATTTAAGATAACAAAAAACTTTGAAGACAAAAAAAACTAGAGTAAAAAGAGATGAGAGTGTGACTTGAGAAGATGAAGGAGGCATAAATTTTTACTTTTGTTTTTATTTTTTGTTTTAAATAAAAAAAATCTAATATTATCTTTAAAAAATATTTTTTTTAAAATTTAGACTAATTTAATCCAAAATTAAAATTACAAGTAAATGGACATATTTTAATAGTTACAATATTAATGTATCAATTGAGTAAAGTTATAATACTAAATTGACTCAAATTCGATCGAAGCCATTGATTTTATTTGCATTCGATCCGATCAGACCTTTTGATTGGATTGAAGAATCCTAATTTGCATCCGATCTAATTGTATTTTAAATCTAATTCGATTTGATTCGTTTCGAAAACTCTTCAGATTGAATCGGTTGAATCCGATTAGTAAACTTATTTGGCTCTTTTTTTTTAATAATTTTGAATAAAAAAAATTAAATTTTTACATAACATAAAGATATTTAAAAAATAAACTCAAAAAAATATCAAATAATAATATTAAAGTACGATTCAAACCTACATAAAAAATAACACAATAAAATAAATTTGTTATTTAGTCTGTTATGGTTTCATATTGTTAAGATATAATGTGACATATAATAACAATAAGAATAATAAATAAGAATATTTTATATGTTTAAACGTAAATATATTTAGTTTTTTTTGTCAAATCGAATTAGATGGTATATGGTAAAATCTGTCATCAGATTGAGAATATTTTAATCCAATTCGACCTGATAATCGGATCAAAATTATTTAAAAATTAATAAATTAGATTGGATCGATATGATTGATCAAATTATAAATTTTTTTGCACACCCTTAATAATATCCTCTTAATTGGAGCGTGCAATTATCTCCCTTCCCCAGTTATATTATTTGGCCTGAACAAGATCTTCATTGTTTAACAGTTCATTAATATTTATCAATTCTTTTGATTTAATAACCTCACAAACGAGTTTAAAAAAGAAGCAAAAACGCCGAATCATATAAGCATATATAATGAAGAAAACAAAACAAAAATACATATATATAAATGAAAATAAGAGTTATAAAAATAAAAATGAACTGCTAGCAATTAATAGCCTTCTTATCAGCATTAATCTTAGCCAAAGAGATAAAATTGCATTTAATAATAGTATTAGCTAAAACACAAGCTCCAATGATGTTGTCCATGGAGATAGAGCTTCGATCAGTTTATTAATTCAATCGTTGAAGTTTTAGTCAGTTTATCTCAACAGAATCGTCTAAAAAATAGTTTAATAATTTGTATAATTTTTATATAATTAAAATTCACAATTTTAAATATAATTTATTAATTTTAAAAAATATTAATTTATAATTTAAATATAAACCAGCCAAAGCTCTTTAATATGGGTACAGATGCGTATAATTAGCATTTTTCGGATGGGTTTGTTTGCAACAGGAGGTCGGCTAATGGATTGTGAAACCGCATGACTGTTTTCACATGTTGTTCGCGATCGGTCGACTAATAATTTCTCAAAGCAAGTGGCATTGCAAGTTGGGATCTCGAAGGCGGTTGAATTAAATGCTTTACATGTGCAATAAGTTTCATTTTCAATTTATATAAATAATACATTTTTGTAATTATATTATTTAAATTTTTTCATGAGTAAATATTATCTAGAGAATTAAATCATTTCTTCAAGTTCTAAAATAATAACACATGACAAAAAAAAAAATTAGGTAAAAAAAAGAACAAAATTAGGTAATATTAGCATTTTTTTTTTATTCTTATGAAAAGAAAAAAATAATATAATATAAGATGTAGGGTTAATTTAGTATCATTATTTACGAAAATGATTAATTTAATTATGTTATTATCAAATTTGGCTAAATTAGTCCTATAATTTAAAAAAAAAAAGTCAATTAAGTCTAATTGTTGTTTATATATATATATATATATATATTATTTTTTTAACATTGTTTTTAAAATTTTGATATAATAATAATAAAAGAAAATACACGCATACCTCCCCCGTTAGTAACAAAAACTCAAAACCAGCGAATGGATTGGATTTTGGTCGCGGATAAAAGTAGGGCGTGGCGAGTTCTATTTGGGGTAGGAGTGGGGGTACTCAGGTTGTGGGGGTGGGGTAGGGTGTGGTTCGAGCTGGTGAAGGGTGGTATGGTGAAGGGGAAAGGGGGGTGTTTTTTTTTTTTTTTAATAATTTCAAAATTAAAAAAAAATAATAAATAATTATTTCGTTATTTTTAACACCTAAATGTAAAGGAAGGTGGACACCAAAAGATTTATAATTTTTTTAAAAATGTGACAATAGTCCCATTATTATATAAAAATAAGCACTTTAGTTCCATAATTTTTGAGTTGGTTACCTATAGTTTCATTTTTATGAAAGTTAGGTACTATAAGTTCTTAATTTTAATATTTTTATTAGACTAGAAGCGTTCATTTTAAAAAATTATATGATTAAGATTACTTATTTTTTATAATAATAAGACTTGTAGTACCTAACTCACAAATTACAGTATTAGAGTGCTCATTTTGAAATATTATGGGATCTCTAGTACTTAATCCAATAATTACAAGACTAATACATTATTTGATAAAAATTATGGGATTAGGACCTTTTCCTCTAAATGTAACAATGTTGCATTAATTGGACAAAATTGACATTTTTATCAAATTTTGAGTCTAAATTAGCCTAACTTTATAATTATAGGACTAAAGTGCACATTTTATAATAATTATGGGACTTGTCCCATCATTTTACCATATAATATATCATATATGAGTAATCAAATTATCATAATTATTTTTGGTATCCCAATTTTAAAGCAAGTTTTACCAATTTTAGAGGAAGAGAAAAGTTAGGATTATATAATTTTACACTTATTTTAATTATAATGTCTTACGTGGCCAAATTTTCTTAAAAAATGAATAATTTTTTTTATTTTTAAAATTATTTAGTCACATGCTACATTATAATTAGGATGAGTGTAAATTTAAGTATTCTTAACAATTATTTTTTGGAGTAGGAAAATATTTTTATTTTATAAATACTATAGCATTAAATTGTTAGAGTTTTAAATTACTCTAATTAATATTTGTTTTATAGAAAATACTATGATATTAGTGTCTTATGCTCTTAAATAGCAGTTCTCTTATTTTTTTCAAGGTGAAAATCATATTGTTAGAATATTTTTTTTTTTGCTACTGCTAGTGAATAAAACACTAATGTTAGAATAATTTTAAATTTTGTCTAACTATATAATGCTATAATATTTTTAAAAATAAAAATATTACTATACCACTGCTAGAGATAGGAATAAAAATAATTTAAAAATATTACTATACCATTACTATACCAAGCATGGTCTCAGCTCTTTAAAGCCAGTTCCTACTCCTGTGACTTCTGGTGCAACTCTCTCAAAGTTTGAAGAAGTCTCACTACCTGATCCAATTGAATTTAGACAGGTCGTTGGAGCACTTCAATACTGTGTCTTCCCACACTTGGACATTGCCTTTACTGTCAACAAACTCTATTAATTCATGCATGCACCTATTAATGTTCACTGGCTAACAGCTAAGCATATATTGTGTTATCTAAAGGATACTATCTATTGTAGAGTTACATTACAAAAGGTTGTTGATTTTACAGTAATTGGTTTTTTTTTTATTCAGATTGGGCTAGCTGCTCTAATGATAGGAAAAGCACCATTGCCTATTGCATTTTCTTTGGTGATAGTCTTGTCTCTTAGTCCTCTAGCGGTTGTGGCTCGTTCTTTCACTCACTGAGGTAGAATATCGTGCCTTGGCAAATGCTTGTGTTGAAAATGGTTGCAGTCACTCTTGGCTGAGTTATAGATCCTATTAGTGTCAACTCCTACACTGTATTGTGATAACATAAGTGCTAAGCAAGTAGCAATCAATCCTATTCATCATGCTAGAATGAAGCACATTAAACTTGTTTGCCACTTTGTACGTGATCAAGTAACTAAAGGTGCATTGGATGTTCAATTCACTCCATCAGTTCATCAGCAAGCAATTGCTTTAACAAAGTTTTTGCCAAAGTCTAGATTTTGTTCTTTAAGGCCCAAACTCATGGTGCTTGTTAGAAACTGATTTTCAGAAATAATACAATAATAGAAACAAGAAGATAATCGGGAAATTGTTCTTATAAAATCAGAAACAAGTTTGCACCAAAACCAAGCTTTCGAGAGGCTTGTTCTCTCCAATGAGCTAAAGCTCTTACAAAATTCTCCACACTTCTCACGCATATAATTTCCTTATTTATTATATTTTCTCTCTCATAATTCCTAACAGAATTATCCTACGTGGCAATATTTTCTAACAAACTACCTCCCTACATTGTAACAAACTCTTCTGACCCCTGTGCTCCTTGCTAATGCCGTCCACTACCCTTTTCCTTTTTACGAGCATATGTAAATCGAATAGGAGGTCTAACATTACCCCCTCCTAAACTTCCACCTTGTCCTCAAGGTGGAAAGAAGGAAACTTGTTTTGTATGGCCGAGAAATCCTCCCAAGTGGCTTCAAAATTAGGCAAGTCCTTCCATTTCACAAGGACCTCAAGTTGACTTCCCGTGCCTTTCAGTTTAGAGCGCACATCTAGAACTTGTTCTGGTTTAGTGAGCATTTCCAATTCAGAGGTTAACTGTGATGGTAACCCATTGGAAGAGTGTCTTTCTCCTCTTGTTTTCCTTAATTGCGAGATGTGAAAAACTGGATGGATTTTTGAGGTGACTGGAAGCTCTAACTTGTAAGCTACCTGTTCAACCTTCTGTAACACCTTAAAAGGTCCATAAAACTGCGCATCCAATTTTTCGAACTTCCTTTTGGCCAAGGATTGCTGTCGGTATGGTCTAAGCTTCAAGAACACCATGTCTCCCACCTCAAAACTACCTGGTTGCCTATGAGAGTCGACCACACTCTTCATCTTATGTTGTGCTCGAATTAGATGCATTTTCATGTCATCCAAGTCAGCATCTTTATCCACCAAGAGCTGATCCACTTCAGAAACATAAGTGGAGTTCTTTTCATAACGGATTATTGGTGGAGGGTCCCTTCCATAAACCACGGTGAAAGGTGTAGTACCTGTGGTAGTATGGAAAGAGGTATTATACCAATATTTAGCCCATGGTAACCACTTAGCCCAAGTTCATGGCTTTTCAAAAGAAAAGCATCTGAGGTAGGTTTCTAGGCATCTATTGACAACCTTGGTTTGTCCATCCATTTGTGGATGATAGGTAGTGCTTTGCTTCAAATTGGTCCCTTAGGATTTGAACAATTCTTTCCAAAAGAGACTGAGAAATATTCGATCCCTGTCCGTAATGATGGACAATGGCAGCCCATGGAGCCGAGCTACTTCCTTGACAAATGTCATGGCTACAGTAGCAGCCGTGTACGGGTGCTTAAGCCCAATGAAATGAGCGTATTTGCTCAGTCTATCCACAACCACCAAAATAGAATTCAGTCCCTCTAATTTCAGTAATCCATCGATGAAATCCATGGTCACATCTTCCCAAATTCTGGTGAGAATTGGGAGGGGCTGCAAGAGGCCCAAATGAGAGGCTGCTTGATACTTATTTTGTTGGCATATCCCACACTCTTGGACATACTTCACCACATCCTTATGCATGCCTTCCCAAAACAGTTCTGAAGCTAATCTTTTATAAGTTTTAGTCTCACCTGAATGACCACCCACAAGACTAGAGTGAAACTCTCCAATAATAATAGGTATTAGTGCAGCTTCTTGGGGATGATCAACCGTCCTTTAAAACAAAGCTTCTCATCAAGAACTTGAAACCCAATTGGTGCAGGTAGTCCCTCCTGCAATCTGTGTTTGAGATTCTGTAAAACCATATCTTTGGAAATCTCTTCTTGTAGCTCTAACCAATGTTGCCACTGAGGAATTGTTAGCGTAGTACATTCAGTAGGATCTTGCATTTGAGATAAAGCATCGGCCACTTTATTGCTAGCTCCAGTTCTATATTGGATGTCAAAACTGTAGCCCATCAATTTTGTCACCCATTTCTGATAGTCCGAGTTGATGATACATTGTTCTAGCAAGTATTTGAGGCTTTGTTGGTCTGTTTTGACTGTGAAATGTCTCCCCAGCAAGTAGGTTCGCCATCTGTGAACTGCAAACACAATGGCCATTAACTCCGTTTCATATATTAACTTCAATCGAGCCCTTGGCCCCAGAGTGTGACTATAAAACGCCACAGGTCTCTTTCCTTGAGACAATACAGCTCCTAATCCATATCTTGATGCATCAGTTTTTATAATGAAAGTTTTAGTGAAATCAGGCATAGCTAGTATGGGTACCTGGGTCATTGCAGCTTTGAGTTCTATAAAAGCTTCAGTGGCATGTTCAGTCAAATCAAAGCAGTCTTTCTTTAATTGTTCAGTTAAGGGCCATGCTTTTTGGGCATAATTGAAGACGAACTTTCTGTAATAACCGGTTAGCACGAGGAAGCCTCTCAATTCCCTAACATTCTTGGGCTGTGGCCTGAATTTTGCTGGGATCAGCAGCGACTCCCTGCCCCGTGATTACATGCCCCAAATAGCTGATTTCTCTTTTGCCAAATTCACACTTCTCATTGTTGACATAGAGTTGTTGTTCTTGCAATAATTCTAAGACTAATGCCACATGGTGTTTATGGGCTTCTTCATCTCTGTTGTAGACCAGTATATCATCAAAAATACCAACACAAATCGCCTGAGGTAGGGCCAAAAAACTTCATTCATGAGAGATTGGAAGGTGGCTGGAGCATTGGTCGAACCAAATGGCATAACCAAGAACTCATAGTGTCCATCATGGGTTTTAAAAGCTATCTTGGGTATATCCTCTTCTTTGACTCTAATTTGGTGATAACTGGATTTCAAATCCAATTTAGAAAAAATCTATGCGTTATGCAATTCATCTAGCAGATCGTCTATCACAGGAATTGGGTATCTATCCAGCACTGTGGCCTTGTTGAGGGCTCTGTAATCGATACAAAGCTTCCAGGATCCATTTTTTTCTTGACCAGCAAAACTGGGCTTGAAAATGGGTTGGTGCTGCTTCTTATAATGCCAGCCTTGAGCATGTCTTTGATGAATCTTTCTATCTCATCCTTTTGCACATGAGGGTATCGATATGGCCTAACACTGACAGGGGTGCTGTTGTCTTTGAGAATTATGGCATGTTCCTTGTTTCTTGGTTGTGGAAGCCCTTTTGGCATCTGAAACACAGCCTGAAATTTTTCTAACAGAGGAGCTATACACCCTGCTTCAACTATTTTGTCATCTCCCTTCCCTTCTATATGGGTCAACTCCACCATTACCCCAAACCCTTCTTGGTGTATGGCCTTAATCATGGTTTTAAGAGATACTCTTGATCTTCCTAGTGCTGGGTCTCCTCTAAGGGTAACAGTCTGCCCACCTATAGTAAATTTCATTACCAGCAATTTCTAGTTAGTATGTGTCATCCCTAAGGTTTCCAACCACTATATTCCTAGTATTATATATGAACTGCCCAACTCTAAAGGAAGGAAATCTTCATTGATGGTAAGGCCTTGTAATTGCAACTGAACCCCTCTGCATGCACCTTCACCTCTGATAGTTTCTCCAGTGCCAAAGGTGACTCCATAACTTTTAGTCTTAGTTGATTACCTGCTGGTTGTTGAGATAACCCACGAGCTTCATCGTTCTGGGTGTGGTGAAACCCACCACCGAGTTGAGTGACACTTCAACCTCTTGGTCCACCTCTGCTAAGTCCAGCTCCTTCTCCTCCAATTGTTCCACAAATCCCTGTTCTTCGTCGCTATCATCGTGGGTGATCAATACACTAAGTTCCTTCCTATGACACCGATGTCCCGGTGCCCATTTATCGTCGCACCGGTAACACAAGCCCTTCTTCGGTCATTTCTGTAGCTCTGAGTCGATCAAGCTCTTTATCTCCCCTATCGAAGGCAACGTCAATGAGCTGCGCTTCTTGTTGCTTCTCGGGAAAGCTTGCGTTGTCGATGGAAAGTTCGTGGAATTTCGTTGCCCATAGAATGGCTTAATTCCTTGGGTCTTCGAATATCTGTTGTTCTGGGTTAATCTAAGTTTTTCTTCCACCAGCTGAGCCAAGTCCACGGCTCGGCCCAACACATTTGGCCCAAGTAGCCTCACCTCAGCCCTTATATCTGGTTTGAACCCATTCAGAAAATTGCCCAAAGCCATCTCCTCAGAAACATTCTCCAACGGAGCAGATAACTCTATGAATTGCTGCCTATATTCCAACACCGTTCCATCTTGTTCGAGAGCCAGCCATTGTTCATAGAGTGAACCAATTTGAGTTGATTGAAATTGTCTCAGCAAGAGCATCTTCATCTCTTCCCACGACGAGAAACCCTTTTTCTTACTTTCCCAGAGGTACCAAGAAAGTAAATCTCCCTCAAAACTTACGATTGCCACCTCCAGCTTCTCTTCTTCAGTCATTCGATTGAACGCATAATAGCGCTCAGCCCTCATAATCCATCCATCAGGATTTTGTCCATCGAAGATCGACATTTCTAGCTTTCGAAACCAGTAATCATGCCTTGGGTTAGTTCTGCCATTGGATTCACTAGTATTGTGCGTGGAACCTGACTGAGCCATGGTTATGGGTGTTGAGATTAACGCCTCCTTTGCCTTTCCCGAAGTTGCTTGCCTCTGGTTTTCTTCCTGCCATTTAAACATTTGTTCAAACCCTTGATTCAAGTGTTGCGCCAAGGTATGAAATCTCATCTCTAAGTCCCCCAACTTCTTTGCCTAATTTATCTTGGTCTCCTTGCATATTTCCTATGACTTCTTCCATGGATTCCAATCTTTGGTTATTTGTCTTAGCCATTTTCTGAGGATCGATTGCTTTGATACCAATTTGCTAGAAACTGATTTTCAGAAATAATACAATAATAGAAACAAGAAGATAATCGGGAAATTGTTCTTATAAAATCAAAAACAAGTTTGCACCAAAACCAAGCTTTCGAGAGGCTTGTTCTCTCCAATGAGCTAAAGCTCTTACAAAATTCTCCACACTTCTCACGCCCATAATTTCTCTTACAAAATTCTCCACACTTCTCACGCCCATAATTTCCTTATTTATTATATTTTCTCTCTCATAATTCCTAACAGAATTATCCTACGTGACAATATTTCTCTAACAAATTACCTCCCCACATTGTAACAAACTCTTCTGACCTTTATGCTCCTTGTTGATGCCGTCCACTACCCTTTTCCTTTTTACGAGCATATTTAAATCGAATAGGAGGTTTAACAGTGCTCCCCTCACCTTAAGTTTGAGGGGAGGGGGTGATTGGATTGGATTAAATATTTTGTATTAGGTATTTATGCAAGATATTTTGTATTAAGTCCAGCTATCATGTAGTTAGTCATAGGTTTATATTATAGCTAGTTTGTTACTAGCCACTAGCTACTGTTTTGCACTAAATAGACTCTAGCACTTGTACGCATAATTTAATTCATTTAGTCTGAGTTCTTCATCTAAATCATTAGTTGTAATTTTTTTAAGAACAAAAATTGTAAGTTTTTAGTATAAAATTACAACGCAGTTTATGCTTAACAAACATTATGCCTGCTTCATGTTTATACAAAAATTAATTTTAATACTTTTTTTTTTCTACAAATATATGTTTTAATAATTTTATATTATACGAAAAATAAATATATATATATTTTTTTCTAATAAAAGTTAAAAATAAAATTGTATATATAAAACGAGGTTATGTAATATTCAAGTTTTCCTCTCGTTGGCTACCTTTTTTTTTTTTCTTTAAAAAAAAATTTAAAACGATTAGGTTATGATCTTTAAATGTATCTTTGTAAAGAGCTTCTTACTTCTTTAGAAAAAACATCTCTCTCTCTCTCTCTCTCTCTCTCTTTATATATATATATATATATATTATTTTTTTTTTTTTAAATTTCAAAATACAAAATTAATGTCAAAAGAAAAATAATAATAATAAAATCGAACTTTCTAGTTAAGATTTGAGCTATGATCGGGAAAAAAAAAAAAATTCTAAGAATTGAAAGGATTAATAATTACCTCTATTTTTTTTTTTTTTATTATTAAAAATAAAATAAAAAATATTTTGTAAATACATTTTCCATAGTTTTACTAAAAGATGTAAGTTAGAAATGTAAAATTTGAGGAGCACTCTTTAAAACCAACAAATGCATGGATAACACGAAAATGAAAAATGAATTTTCGTTGTGTTTAATGATAATTAGAAATCTTAATTTGTATTGTAAAAGATTTTGAAGAAAACTATATACAAAAATTGCAAACTTGGTCAAAACATAAAAAATAAAAACAATTTCATATATAAATGATAGAATTTTGGGGCAATTTAGTCTTATATATTTAATCAACTAACACACTAGTCTTATAATTATTAAAATAAGACTATTTAATTATGTAATTTTAATTTTTGATCTAATTAATTCAAATTTTTAAATCAAGGGTAATGTTGGATTTTTTTTTTTTTTTTTTTATTTAAAAAAAAAATGCAAAAATTTCCATCCTCTTAGTTCTCTCATTTTTTTTTTTGAACGCTCAATTCTCTCTTCGTAATGTCACTTTCAGTAGCATTTATTTAGCAACTTAACTATTTCTCCAACATCGACTTGTAACATTCATTGTTTCTTTTTTTTCCTCCCTTGTTAATGCTAACATTTCTCATAAGGGTGAACGATGAATGACTCATATGTTCCAAATTCGAGGCAGCTCCTTCTGAACAATATAGGATAGTTGAATCATAAAACCAAGGACTAATTTTGTCATTTAATTACCTCATAAAATTTGAGTCCTGGTTAATTAGGTAACCGATCTTAATGGTAATAACATGTACGAGATTCATTTGGGGTCCTCCCATAAAATTAAATAAAAGAAGTTAAAGTAAAAAATGTTACTTCAAATCTATCCAAGCTAATTAATTTGAAGTGATAAATAATTAAACATTAATATGTGAAGGTAGGTGGCTAGTGTTGATAAGGAGAATTAGCTTGAACACGATGCCTCCGTTTCTGAAGAAAACGCTGAAGGGAGCTTTTCATGGAAAGCCTAGAAATATTAGTTGGAGTAGTACACATATCTTCTTCTCTATTAAGGTACAAACTTTTACTACTTATCGGCGAAGAAGATGACTCAGATGATCCTCTTGGTGTTTTTAGCCTTTCCTCCGTTTCTCTACTTGCATGCATAAGTATTGCTCTCACCTGCATCAAAACAAATCCGATTTTTCCTTTAGTTTACAAAATTGTCGCCTCAAGATTAAATAAATGTTTAATTTAACAAGTAATGATATGAATTGAATTATTCTACTTTTAATTAAGACTTGAATCTAAACATTATATTTGACTGAGGTGACAAAATCTTGTTAGGCGAAAATGTTGGACTTTATTCATTCATTTAGCCAACGATAGTACTGTACTATTTGTGGCCACATGACATGACTGTTTTATTCATTTAACCCACATGTTTCAATATATTTAGCTCCATTATGTCAAAATTATTTTAATATTTTACCTTTTCAATTTAACATCAAATTTTACTTGTGCAAACAATTTTAATGGATAAAGTTTAACTTATGTATATTGCAATACTTCTAACTGAATCTAAGAGACTGATAAAAAAAGAAAAAAAATTAATCAATCTGCCTGCGTATCTGCTTGGACTTAGATTTACTTCAATTTAAATAAATATAACTCTACTAAAATCTAATTAAAAATTTATTTAATTTTAATTTAATTGCATGATATAATTTCATTTATATATAGAATTCTACATTTAATTTCTTCAAGAAAAAAAAATATGTTATTTTATGTTATAAGAAAAATAACGTATATTTTCCTGATCGAAGGAGTTAAAAACAAAACCATGTAAATAAGTAGATTATATATGCATCAGAGGATTTAATTACTAGCATAATTTTTGTATAGATAGAATTTCATTTTAACTTTTGACGTGATGCACGTACATATTTTTTGTATGTTAAAAAATGCGGTACACATATTTTTTTTCTTCATAAAATTAAAACACGTGTTTTTTTTTAGAGGAATAAAAAATAAAATTACATAAATAATTAGGTCATTAGAGTGTTAAAACCTCAAAAATTTACTAAAAAATATTCCATCCCTAAGTCTTAAACAAAGAGGTTAAAAAAAAAAAAATGTTAGTAGGTATGAATTAAGAAGAAGAAATTAAAGTTACCTGAGACTCTGTATCATCATATTCTCCGAGTTTCCAAGGTAGAAAATTGCCATTAGCTGTTGCTTGTGTTGATAATCTCAAACTTGAATCCTTCTTCCTATACCCACGTACATAATTATAAACAAATTAATCAAAATGATGATAAGCAATTAATATTATTAATATCAAAGTGATCAACCAAACTTAATTGGTCTATATATATTGAAGTAGATCTATGTAAATGAAAGGCAATTATGTGAAAATATATAGAAAGACTTACATGGTGGTGTGGTGTTGTTGTTGTTTATAATCATTGTCCTCTGTAGGAGAGCAAGAGGGAGGAAAAAGACGGAGTTCTAAGTTACAGTAATTATCTCTTCTCATCTTGAAGCTCAACCCAGCTGATAATAATATACCGACAACTAACTCAACTAGAAGGCACCAAATCAAGAAGGTGAAGAGTATACTAAGTTTGAAATGAAGTGAAATATATATAGGATTGTGATTGTTTTTATATATAAAAAAAAAAAATACAAAATCAGAAATCGACAACACACATGTGTATGATATGGACAGAGAGGTTGATATAATCATGATAGATAGGTGTAAAGAATTCTAATTAATTAAAAATAAAAAAATAAAAATGGTTGGCCCCAAAATCAATTAATATTTCTTTGTGAAAACTACTTCAAACACGCAACGCCGCAACTATATCAAGTCAACCGACCAACCAAAACAATACGAAGCTAACCTTTTTCCTTAATTTTTTCACGTGGAAAATACTTTTTTCATCTTTCTTATATTTTGTTTTTTTCTTTCTTACTCAAGCTGTTCTAAAAGGACGTCACGGCCCATCGAATAACGTAGCGCAACCCTTTTCGTTTTCAAGATTAAAGCTTTAGCCGTTGATTCATTTTGGAATTTTCAGCTTTCTTTTTAGATCACGTTTTAAACTCGGAACCACTTTAAGTTCAATGGATTGATAGATATTTTGTTGTTTCCTTTCTTAGTCGCGTGAATGAAAGATTATAAATAGATCATAAACGGTGCCGAATTATAATAAAATAAAATATTAAAAAAATAATTTCTAATTGGATTGCGAGATGTCAAATAATTATTTATTATTTTTTCTTTTTTTAAAATAAAAAAAAATTATTTTCTAATTTTATACATGTTATTTTAATATTTATCATTCATTTTAATGCTCAAATAAACATAATAATAATATTGTTTTTATTAAATTCCATTCCTATTACTATTTTTATTACGTTTTTATTTTACAAACCAATCATAACTTTAGTTCATTTTCCACTGAAAATTATTCATTGATTATATAGATAATGTGGTATTATGTGTTAATGAAATTAAGATTAGTTTAATTATTTCTTTAAAAATATAAGTGTTTAATATTTATTAAAAAGAAAAGGACAACTTGATTGGCGGAGAATATACTTCTTAACACCTCTTTTACTAGACACATGTAGGTATTATTTTGGGAAAATAACAAAACTAGCACCTCTTAAACTTGTAATAACAAAACTAGCACCCTTTGTATTCAAACTTATATTTTCACAATTAAAAAAATGATTAATATGTCATTTTTTTTGAACATTCATTCAATTAGAATTGAAGACAACAATTTAGATCCGTTCAATATTAAACGTTCAATATTTTATGTTCAAATTGAACCTTCAATATTATTAGAGGTGCTAGTTTTGTTACTATAAATTTTAGGGGTATTATTTTTGGTAAATTTCTTATTATTTTTTGGTCATGGAACAATGGTCCATACTAATAACATTTCATAAATTGGAGGGAAGAAAATGAGAAATGAAAAAATGGGTATCATTGTTTTTTATTGTTCTGTAATTCTAAATTTTCATACGACTAATGTATAATTTTTCATTAACATAAACCTTGTTAACATTAATAATTGTACTGAAATTTTTTTTTATTGGAAATGAAAACTATGCAAGAAAAACTAAATTAAAAATAATAATAATTATAACACTTTCTAAACTACTTAACAATAAAAATAGTTTTTTTTTTTTTTAGTATTAACTCAATACTAATCCAATAACTGCCGCAATCTAACATATCAAAGATATGTTTAATTGAACGATATGTTAGCCAGTAAATTAGTTAAATAACTTTAACGGTATGTTTTTTACACAATATTAAATATTTTGAATTTATAATTTATATAATTATGTATTTGAAAAATTAGATCGTATCGTACAGTATAAAAATAGTACGATTATGTATAAATTTTGTACAACCAATGAGTGCGGATCTAAATCGTACTAGACAATTAACTTAAATTATCTGAATTTTTAATTATAAAATTATATATCTTAACTTTTTTTTTAATCTCAAATTAAAAATAATATATATATATTTTAAAATGTAATAAAAATATAAAAATGGATTAAATATTGATTTTAAAAAAATCTATATTAAAAAATCATTTTAAAATTAAATTATTTTATTAAAATATATATAATTAATATAATTTTACTATATTATATAAATTTTCACTAAACATTATACAGATTAATTATAATACAATTTAGTATAATATAATTATATTTAATTTATTTATACAGTGCACCAAACTTGTCATAAGACTTTAACTAAATATTTTAAGGATAAATTAAGTATAAGTATATTAAATTACATTGTAATGAATAATATTTTTTGTATTATATAAATGTAAATGCACAATTGATAAATGTTGTACAATTTTTTTTGGATAATACATAGACGTGAATACAGGGAGCTATTTGCCTAAATAGCATGCATTTAGTTAAAAAATTAAATTTTCCAAAATTAACAATAATAAGATCAAAACTGTGAGTTTTGATTACATTAAAATTAAATAAATTACAAAAATATCCTTAGTTATATAATATGTAATATCAATATGTAAATTGATTTACATAGTATGTAAACTATATCTACGTTTTGTTACTGATACTATGAGAGCAAAGGATTAAAGAATCCAAATGAGATATCCACAGGGAAGAAGATGACTTCAGGATTGAAAAGTAAAAAAGAAACCCATGAGATGATATTTCATTGAATCTGAGATAATATTAATAAGAAATAAATATTATTAAGAAGAATCAAAATAATTAAGAATCGAAATATTTATACCCTCAGTTATACACTTTTAATTTATCTTTTTTTAGGAATCGCTTTCTGCTTTTGCAATGAATTAATTTCAATAATTATCAATGTTTCTATGTATTGTTTGTTATTGCTGTTCCAAAAAAATAATCAAAATTTCACTTTAATTTTCTCCTCTGTCGAAAAATTGTCGCCCGACCTTCCAAAACAAACACACTTTCTCTCTCTTTAAGTCTAAGTGACCTTGTATATATATAAAGAAAGAAACAGAGAGGTCACAATTTAGTGTTTGTTTCTAAGGAAAAACAAAAACAAAAGGGTGGGAAATTTAGGTTTACATACTATGTAAATAGGTTTACATACAATAAGTAATGGCTTACATAATATATAAATTGGTTTACATACTATATAAATAGGTTTACATACTATGTAAATAGATTTACATACAATAATTTACATACTATGTAAATAGGTTTACATACAATAAGTAATGGCTTACATAGTATGTAAATTGATTTACATACTATGTAAATAGGTTTACATACAATAAATAATGGCTTACATAGTATGTAAATTGATTTACATACTATGTAAATAGGTTTACATACAATAAATAATGGCTTACATACTATGTAAATAGGTTTACATACAATAAATAATGGCTTACATAGTATGTAAATAGGTTTACATACTATATAAATAGGTTTACATACTATGTAAATAGATTTACATACAATAAATAATGGCTTACATAGTATGTAAATTAGTTTACATACTATGTAAATTAGTTTACATATTATGTAAATAGGTTTACATACAATAAGTAATGGCTTACATAGTATGTAAATTGATTTACATACTATGTAAATAGGTTTACATACAATAAATAATGGCTTACATAGTATGTAAATTGATTTACATACTATGTAAATAGGTTTACATACAATAAATAATGGCTTACATAGTATGTAAATAGATTTACATACAATAAATAATGGCTTACATAGTATGTAAATTAGTTTACATACTATGTAAATAGGTTTACATACAATAAGTAATGGCTTACATAGTATGTAAATTGATTTACATACTATGTAAATAGGTTTACATACAATATAAATAGGTTTACATATTATTTTATTCGTCCAAGTGAATTGTGTGTACTTCCAAGATCAATTGCATTATTATTACTCATAACTTAAATTAACATATTTTGCTCATTAAATGTGGAAGAAGAACCTCTTCTTTTTTCAGACAGAGAAGTGATATATCATGTACTAAGGAGGTATATAACAGAAACACACAACAACCACTTTTTATTATTATCATTAGTTGGGCAGATCCAAATGATGCACCCAAAATAAACAACCACCCTTTTTGAACCATCTTCAGGGATTATCAAACTATTGGGATAAGCTAGATGAATTAATAAAGATCTTGAAATTGGCCACCCCACACACCGTCAGAGACAGAAAGAAAATCAGCCATACCTTCCTGATTACTATCTCCTGCAACTAATCTATAATACACACAATTGATGGACTAGAAGCGTTTCCCAAAATGAGTAGGATTAAATTGACCCTCTTTTGATAAAATAAAATGATTTTAAGTTTAGCAAAGTAGTTTGAACCTTTTTTAATGTCTTTTTATGATTTTTATTTTAAGTAAAAATTGGGTGTTAAACAGTTGAAAAAGGGAAGTTACAGAAGGACAAAGAGTGACAAGGCAAGTTGTTAAAGAGACGAACTCTGTTGAAAAAAAGTGGCCACCATCAAATATATTTTATATACTCTGTTTTGCATTAGATAATCAAAACAAATAAATCAATTTGAAAGGAATTGATTATACTCTGTTTTTGTAAGGCAAAACAGAGTATATATACAGGTATGTAAAATGATTTACATATTATGTAAATCAATTTACATAGTATGTAAATAGATTTACATAGTATGTAAATCAGTTTACATACTATGTAAATCAGTTTACATAGTATGTAAATCTATTTACATACTATATAAACTGATTTGCATAAGCAGCAATGTTACCATTTCAGCCACTCTTTTTATAGTATAGATTTACATACTCTGTTTTTGAAAGGAATTGGTTTACATATTGCTTAAAAACAGGGCTATAGCTTTGTTTCAACTGGGGAATTTCAGAAACTTCGTGAATAATGGTGTGCGAAAAGTGTAAGTGTCTCTTTTTTTATTTATGAGATTCGTGCCCATATCCAATTTCGATTTAGCTTTTGATTTTCGTAGTTTTAGAGGAACTTTGGCGAATAATTGAGTTTTCCCCTTTCGGTTGATTTGCAGGTCAGAAGAAGTTATCGAAGATGATAGTACCAGACAAATGGAAAGAAGGGGCTAGCAATACCAACGAAAGCGGCGGTCGTAAGATCAATGAAAACAAGCTTCTCTCCAAAAAGAATGGCATCACAAGTGACAATGCAAACAAAATAAACTCATCACCTTGCCGCAGAATTCACAGAAGTATTTACTGTGTTGGCTGACTTCCATTTTAGAGAAAATCATCACTGATAGAACCAGTGAAACTGCTTATAGTAGAGAATTCATTGCTCGATAGTTTCACAAAAGATCCCACGCTTAGCCAAATTGTGATATGCAAAACAAGGCTGCTAACAATAATTTGGAAACCATACGAATCATGTTTCTCAATAAGACGAAAACAGGAGAAATAGTTATAATATTGGTAGGGATAAATTTGTAAATATATATATATAAAAACGCTACCGTCTCGCGAAAAAAGAAAAAAGTGTAATTTCTCCGATAAACGCACTATACCAGGACAATAAATCTGAATACAGGACCAATAAATTTTGAACCATGTTATTCAACATTTTAAATAAGTGTGTGTATATATATATATTATTAATTTAATTAATTTTGTATATATTAAATAAATGTTCTAATTCACAAACTTATATATAAATGCGAATACACAATCAATAAATTCTAAACTACATTATCTAATATTTTAATTTAATTAAAAATAGATACATATTATTAAAAAAAAATCATATATATTTTAATAGGAATTGTGGTTCTATTTAGTCATGTAACTTTACTCAATTAACACATTAATCCTGTAACTATTAAGGTAGATCCATTTAGTCATATAATTTTAGTTTTGGGTAAGTTAGTCCAAATTTTTAAAAATAAATTTTTTTAAGGGTAAAATTGAATTTCACATTTTTATTTAAAATAAAAAAATAATAACAAAAATCTCACTCTCATTTCTTAATTAACAAATGTTTTAATTGTTATTTTCTAATGGATATTATTATTTTCCCCTCTTTCTATTCCAATCTATTTATATGCTCGGTTCTCTCTTTTTTTGCTATGAGTTTTGTAGGATTGAAGTTATTTTGTGTATATTCTGACATTTCTATTCACTTATTAAAATTTGGATAATTCTATTCGTTTCATATTTTAAGGAATCTTAACAAACTTTATTTACCAAAAAAAAAAAAACTTTATTTTACTTTCAGTTATTTATTAAGTTATCAACTAAATTTTTGTTATTATTTTTTTTTTAAATAAAAATATGAAATCCAATTTTACCCTTAAGAAAAACATAATTTTTAAAAAATTTGGACTAATTTGACGCAAAATTAAAATTATAAGACTAATATATCAAATGAGTAAATTTATAAGACTAAATGGACCCAAAATCCCCTTTTAATAGAGTAATAATATACTTTATTAGAGTACTATTTTTTTTTAAGTCTCGTATCAGTAAATGAAAATTAAATATATATTATTAATTTGATAGGAGTCCTATTTAATTTAAATCTCTATCAGTCATAAAAATCAATATTAAAAATTTATAATTTAACATTTTATACAATTTTTCTATTTATAATATTAAATATATCAAAATAAGTTGTTTAATTTTATTTGTAAAAGTTTAGATGAATTTTATCATTCAAATTATATTATATTAGTTTTAATATTTTTTGAATTTTTAATTATAAATTTAATAAATACTTAATAAGATATTACGTATATAAAACACGTGTATTTGTACGTGTTGTCTATATGACATTTTTTATTTCAGACAATTTTATCCTTAGTAATTTTTATTTAAGATAATTTTATCAAATTGTCCAATAATAAACCAATTATTATATGATTTAATTGCATGATATAACTTCTTATCATACAGAGAGTTTTATTTTTAACCTCCCTTAAGGCATACACATATATACAAATGTATTCATTAATTTTTTTTAAAGATTTAAAAATAAAATTAATTAAATAATTAAATTATATATTGATCAAAGGGTTATTATCATATATATATATATATATATATATATGCGCGCGCCTACTTGTAATTTTACATTTTTGGACAAATTTATCAAGCTGTCCAATAATAACCGTTATTATCAAATGTTATAGATCTTCTGCGAATTTGTTGGATTTTATTTTAAGAACTATTGTTATCAATTTAATATTTAATAATAATGAATAACGAATAATGATATAAATCATACTATAATATATATTTATTTATTTATCATTTTTTTATTTTGTACAATTTTATTCTTGGTAATTTTTATTTAAGACAATTTTATCTAATTATCCAATGAAAAACTCATTATTATTCTGTTATTGATATTTTGTGGTTTTTTTAGAATTCACCTTACAAAATCATTATTATTAATTATATAATAATGGGGAATAATAACCGAAAAACCCTAAAAGTTACGTTCATTATAACAATTTTTTATTTTACAATCAAAGTATATGATTATGCAGAAATTATATAGTTAAATCTTTAATATTGTTCAACAAACATGCCAAGGTTTTACCCTTATTAGAATAAAAAAGAAATTGGCAATATTGCCACATATTATTTTGTTAATATCACAATTTATTTTCTAATAAATCCTAATAAAATGACAATTTTATTCTTTAAATGCATAGAAAAAATCATTAATTGACGTGTTTAAAAGTTAAAATTGTCATTTTACAAAAATATAGCATTAACAAAAACAGTTATACAAATAGCATAAATTTCTTATCTAATGGCCTATTGTCATATATGTGGCCCATAATACTCTTAAAATTACAAAATACTTCGATCTTAATCCAAACTAGACATCCAAAATTATATTGTAATGTAACTTGATAAAATTAATTAGAAAAACAACAAAAATAACACCCCTCAAAACTTGTAATAATAAAAATGGTAACCATTTTGTTCAAACTTATATTTTCACAATTAAAAAAATGATTGATATATCATTTTTCTTTGAACACTCGTTCAATTGGAATTGAATGATGACAATTTTAGACCCGTTCAATGTTGAACTTTCAATATTACATGTTCAAATTGAATGTTCAATATTATTGGGGTACTAGTTTTGTTTTTATAAATTTTAGGGGTGTTATTTTTGGTAATTTTCCAAATTAATTCACACACACACACACACATATATATATATAATTCTTTTTTTTTTTTTTCCTTTCAAAAGTGCCATATAAGGGATGTAATTAAATTTGGCACAACTAAGCTTGTTTTAAACTCGAATAAGTCAAGTTCAACTATACTCAAATAATTTGAGAGTTACACTTAGAGCCAAACATGTTTACTATCATCACGACTCAAACTTAGGTCAAACTACAGTTAAAATAAAATTTCATAAAATATGTATGCATTATACATGTAAATTTAGCTCGTCCTGATCATCGAATGACCTTGCTTCATCCAATTCAAATTGAAGTCTAATTAGGCCTCAATAAATTTGGTTAATCCCAACTCGAATAATTTTAGGACCGTACTTAAAGCAAAATATTTCTACTATAAGTCTAGCATGAACTCAGCCCAAAATACAAGTTAAGTTTAAATTTTATAAAATATACGTATTTTCAAAAAAATTATATTATTATATTATAATTTATTGCATCATTTAAACTCAAAAATTGATATAAATCTATTCAAAGTATAAATGAGTCAGGCCAAAACTTATCCCAAAGTTTTAGGGCCAAATTTTGAGCTTACATTTAATTTGAAAATCAAATCAAGCCCAATTCAAAAATATATATGGCCTTACATTTTCTGACCCGAACTTGACCCAAACCAAAAGTTGAGGACTTGGGCTTATCGGCATGCCTAAACTTACACACCTAGTAGGCATTTAAATTGTGTCTAGCTTACTCAAATCCCGATTAACTAGTCCTGATACAACCCATCTCAAAGCTTGGTTAGTCTCGAGGACATCCAGCTCGAGCCTATATGAATTATTTTAGTAGCCTATATGAATTATTTTAGTATTAGGGCCAAATATTTCTATTATAAGTCTAGCTTTAATACAATCTTAAGGATTAAACTTAAATTTTATAAAATATATGTAATTTTGACGATTTTATAGCAATCTTTTAAGAATTCTAGCTTAATTTAAACTAGGATATTGACTTAAGAAAATTCAAAATTTAAAAAAGTTAGATCCAAATTTATCCAAATGATTTTAGGATGGAACTTAATTTGTGCTTCTATTTAGTTTAAAAACTCTGTTGAGCTTGGCTTGTGCCTATCTTTTAAGGTTATTTTGACTTTTAATGTTTTTAAAAATAGCATAACCTCTGGTATTAGGTTTTTAATAATGCTGCCAATTTGGTATTTGACACAAGTTCTGCAAGTAGACAAATCTTGTACAAATGATATGTATTTAGAAATGTGAAAGTTGTTTCCACGAGTATTGGAACATTATACAATTGACTATTAAAATTAGGTCACGTATTATGAGAATTGATTTATAAACAAATCAAAGAAAGCCAAATAAACATGCAATTTAAATAAAATAATTACAAATTTTCATAATTAGGTAAATTAAAAGATATGAGAAACAAGAACCTATGTATTTCATGTATACCGAATTGATTGAATTACTGTAACTGTGTATGTTATTTTCTTCTCGTGTTCATTGTTCTCTTCAGCTTTTGTTGTGGGTTTTGCATTTATTAGAATGTATAAGCTGCAAAGTGTGTTGTGCCACCTGGAGCTGTTCTATTCGTTTATGTTTTAGATTACGTGTGTAGTTAGTTAAATGAACTGTTATGTGATTGGCTATTAAGTAGAATAAGTAGATCATGTATTTTGTATTGCTTTTTACTCATCAAGATTACATAATTGATTCAATAATAATCTTTGGTTACTCCACAACGTTTCTTCAGTATCACTGCAAAGATTTGTATGGTATCAAAGCAAATTAAGATCAATATGATATGTGGATATGGCATCCAAGAATTCATATAGGGATCTATTGTCTTGTCCACCTGCAATCTCGCCGATCAATGATGAGATTCAAAGAAATGTTAACGAGGTATGAACTCGTGCATCATTTTTTTGATGTTCTTTCACAAAATTTCTCAGTGCTTCACCCAAATAGTATTTCGTTATCTGTGAAATTGGATGTAACAATTACTTAAAACATGAGCAGTTTTTGTGCTTTATCATGGATTATAGATTGGAAGGTTTTATTAATGGAAGTCTGAGTAAGCCTTCACCATTTATTGATGTTGAATGCTTGACTCCAAATTCTAAGTACGTGACTTGGGTGCAATATATATGACTCATTGGTTAAAACTTGGATCTATAGTTATGTTAAACTTACACATGGTATGAATGCAGTTTTGGTTGGAAATCTCCATGAACGAGAACAATGGTTGCCTCTTAAGGAGTGTTTCAGTAATACTACTCAATCTAGGGTAATGGAATTGAGAAGTAAATTGCAAACTATTTCCAAGAATGGTTCTTCTGTTGTTAATTATTTGCTAATCTTACTGCTGCTGATGAAATTGTAGGTGCCCGAAAAACAAGTTATTTATATTTTGATTGGTCTTGTACCACGTTATCTCTCATTTGTAACCAATTTTAACATGACTCAATTGATGACAGAAAATCCACTGGTGCATATTTTGTTTTTCTCAGTGATAATCTCTTCTTATGGCACACTGCAAAGAAGTGGATCCAAGTATCGTGCTACGGACACTGCAGCATTTGAATTGTTATGGCTTAAGTCCTTATTTATGAACTTCATTTGCCTATTCCAGCACCTCTATGCTCTTATGTGATAATCTTAGTGCTTATATATATATATATATATTATTACACAATTTTTACACTACTAGTTATCGAGGGTTGAGATGTTTGAGAATAATTTTCTCCCAACAATTGCGATTAAATAATGTAATAATTCATATAAAATATTGAAGCCCTTTATATATATATATATATATATATTATGGACGTAACTAAATTTTGAGCAAAAGTAACTAAATCTTAGTGGGCATTCATGTTTATATAATAATAATAAGATATATTTACACTATATATAAAAGTTTGAATCACATTTAATATTTTCTTGGACAAAATTATCCATATATTTTAAGGTATTGACAATAATTGCCCTTTTAGGATTTATTATCATATTACATATAAACTCTAAACATGATAATGTAATAAAAAATTACATCCAATAAAGACATGATTATTACATTTAATACGAACTCTAAATATTATTTTACTTTTATAAGAAAATAAATTTCATATTTATTTCAAATATATTGTAAAAATTAACAAAAAGAGAAAAGTTAAATAATTCATGTATGTACAAGCCATGTATTTTTAACTAATATATATATATATATCAACATAACTAAATTTTTTAACTTTTTAAAAAAAGTGTATATATGTTTTTGTTTATTATAATAAAGATACATACTTTTGAAAAACAAGATGTTCCTCATTTTATTGTCTCGTAATTGCCTCCAACAAGAATCATCCCAAGAATATTTATACTGCTTGGAAAAATTGACAACCAGATCCCTACACAAATGGATGTAACTAGTATTGTCAATGGAACGGGATTATGATCCCCAACCCCACGATAAATGTTAAAGAGTGAAATTCTTTACCAAAGTTTCGAATATTTTCAAGAATTCAGGGATTCTCCACTAATTTAAAATATAGATTTACTTATAGTTTATATGCTCAAAATCAATTAATTTTTTAGTGTCAAATAAATGAATTTGCAATTAATATTAATAAATATTCTATTTTGGATGCAAATAATAATATATTTGTTTTGTTTTGGCTAGATATATTTGTTAAATAATTAAAATAAAATTATTAAATATATATATATATATATATATATATATATATTGTATAAATTCTAAGAAATTGCCTTTTGAAGGATGGATGGGGCAGGGAGTGTGATCCCCAACTCTACCCTATAAAGATATTTTTCTTATTGGATTATTTCCATCGATGAAAAAACAGATATTCTCTATGATTATCCACCCCAACTAAAAAAATTTACAACACTAAATGTAACATTGGTACTTTGCAAAAATTTCAATCAATTTGGTCAGAAATTATCAAATCTCATCCAAGTACAAAATTAAGTGGATTTTTTTTGTTAAGGACTTATTTGATAACGATTTTTTATTCCTGATTTTTGATTTTTTTTTAAATAATTTTTCAATCAATTATGTTTGGTAACGATTTCTGATTTTAATTTTTACATTTTTAAGGAATCACTACTAAAATATGGGCTGATTCATAAATCTTAAAAAAAAAAAAAAAACATTTTTGAATCAAATTTTTGATTTTTAATTTTTTCATTTTGATCAAATATATTTTCTAAAGAATAAATTATGTCTTATACTTTTGTATGTATAAATATTATAAGAAAATAATTAAAAATTTAAAATTTGTAAAAAATAACCAATTTTTTTAAAAATTCTTTGAAAAAACAAAAAAAAAAAAGTCTTACCAAACAACTTAGATGTAATTTTTGATTTTTTTTCTTGAAAATCACTAAGTATAATTTTTTATCAAACACATTAGTGATTATTTTTATTAAAAAATCAAAAATCATAAAATTAATTAATTAATATAAATCATAAATCATAAATCATAAATTATAAATAATAAATAATTTTTTTTTAATCAAATATGTCTTAAATGAACGAAATTGGATAATTTTCAAAGGAATTAACATCACCATAGCAATAATGGTTACGTTCAGAGTATTACCAAGAAAATGGTTACATTCAGGTTATTGCAGAAAAAAGGTTACATTCAGATCAATAAAAATCCCTAATAATAATAATAATAATAATAATGGTTACCTATGTTGCTCGGTGACAAGCCATTTTGCTTGTACAGTAGCAATTGCTGCTTTCACAATGAAAATTTTCTCCCTATATTCTGATAATAAGAAAAGGAAAAATGATAGTTTAAACTTGTGCTACCTATAGTATAGAAAAAAAGATTATATAAATTTATTTTGTAAATATAATAAACTTATATTATCTCCACAGAATAAATTTATGTTATTTTTTACCTGTTTTCTTTATAAAAATAGTGTATTTATGCTATATCACTTGATAATTATGAGTCTAAAATACATGTGTGCTAAATATAACTTTGAATCACACTTTCCAAAACAAAATATCAAAAAAATAAGACACAACTAATTGGTCTCATAGATTTAAAAAATTGTCATTTATCATATTATTTTGAAAAATG
The DNA here is from genome assembly GCA_029378325.1 of Elaeagnus macrophylla. Taxonomy (NCBI): domain Eukaryota; kingdom Viridiplantae; phylum Streptophyta; class Magnoliopsida; order Rosales; family Elaeagnaceae; genus Elaeagnus; species Elaeagnus macrophylla. The sequence goes on along the minus strand of CM055640.1, from coordinate 37,280,947 downwards.
ATCATTTAAGAATAATTTATATTATTTTAATAATTTTTTTATTAAAATATTTTTTTTGTAAAGTAATTAAAACACAAGCATTTAAAAAAATTGAAACTGAACTTTAAGATAAAATAATTTAAGAAAAAATCAACAATAATAACATTACAATAAAAAGTTATCAATATATTTTTTAAGTTTTTTAAAAAATTAAAATAAAATAGTATCACAATGACACAAGTAAAGTAGCTTAAATAACTTATCACCCATCAACAAATTCCAAAATGAAAATTTTGTAAATTTTTTATATTAATTATCATTATATCATTATTAAACACTTGTGCTTTAAAAAAAATTACCACATAAGTGACTTCCTTTGTATCAATTAGACGTTTTGGTTACTAAGCTTTTATAATGACACATAAATCACTTAATTTTTAAAGTTATGTGTCTAAAATATTCTAATTTTAATAACTAAGTGAATTATGTGTCACTTACATAAGTTATGTGATAAAAGTATTCCAATAATACAAACAAAATGACTTAACAAATTAATAACTCATGATTTTAATCACATTTAATCACTTAATAAAAAATTAATATTTTAATATAAATTTTTAAAAAATAATATATTTATTCTTAATTGATCCATTTTTTTTATAATTAAAAAATTAAATAATATCATTTATAATTAAAGTCTCCACTTTTATCTATTTTAAATAAATTACACTCACATATGAACTACCATCATTTTAGCACGCACTTAGTGCATATGTTATCTTAGTTATTAGATATTCTAAGGGTGTTAAATAATAGTTTTAATTTTTGATTTTTTCAAATAATTTTTCAATGTTTTTTAATTTTGAGTTTCACATTTTTTTTAAAATCACTATCAAAATATGAAGTGATTCATAAATCTTTTAAAAAATATATTTTTGTATAAAATTTCTAATTTTTAATTTTTTTTTTCATTTTTACATACCTTTTTTTAGAGAGTAAAATTTTTCCAAAATATAAGTATTTGAAAAAAATCATTACAAATATGAATTTTTAATTAACAACAAAAAATTTGTAAACAAAAAATATTACCAAACAATTTATAGATAATTTTTTTAAACATCACTAAGTAAAAATTATTATAAAATATATTGGTATTATTTTTTTTACAAAAGTATTAAAAATAAAAAAAATTATTACTTAAATATAATCAAATGGTATAGTGCATAAATGATACCATAATTTACAAAACGTACCATTTAGTGTAGTAATTTTTTAATAAAAAAAAATAAAAATTTTAAATAAGTTTAAAAAGTCATATTTAGACCATGTGCCTATGTATTTTTTTAAAATAATTTTGACAATTTAAAAATTTTAATCAAGAAAAATAGAAAACTTAGAAAATACGAGTGGAGAGTGGGAGTTGCGGGTGGGGATTCGCTGGAGGGATTAGACTAAGTTTTCTAATTTTGAATTTTTTTTTTTATTCAAATTTTAAATGTCAAAATTATCCTTAAAAAAAAAAAAAAATACTTGCACATTTTATTTTACACCATTTTTTATCTATAATATAATTAATGTAATAATCTTTTTAAGTCAAAAGTTACGGACCCAAATTTTTTCAAAAGTTAACAGCTATTGTAAGTAAACAGGAAACCAAAGTTAAATCAAGAAATACGAAGAAGCTAAAACTTACAAGTTTTGTCGGTAAACCTGTTTGAATTATCCCTTTTCCTTTTCCGCCCTTCAAGTTTTTGCTTTTGATTTATTTAAAATGCTAAAGTTAAGGAAATGGAATTATTAAACTGTAAGTAGGCGAATGGATCCTATAGAATTTGAAAAAAGTAGACATCCACGTTACTTTCACAAATTAGGTTATTTTTCTTTATATTAATACTCTTTAATCACTTTATTATTACATTTGTAAATATTTTTAGTCATTTTAGTCTATTTTAATCATTTTATTCGCTCTAATTTTCACTTTTATCAACTTTTTGAAAATTTTTGCTCTTTAAGCATCTACCGAATTAAGGTTTAATTATGTTACCCACAAAATTATGGTAATAATGTAGCCACTCTCATTTTTATTATTACTGACCGCAATAAAAATTTATAAAATGTCTATTTTACCCCAACTTAATAAAAAATAAATTTACTGCCAAAACTGCCCTATAATAGAAAGTCACAAACTCCTTTAACTCTAAATATTAATGTTCTCATTTTGTCTTTCCACCCATTGCTTTACTTATCATATTAATAATTAACTACATAGCGATAATAATTAATTAACTATATAGCTCCGTGATATGAACTTCAATTTGAGAGTTGTAAAAATATAAAAATATGGATTTTATGATAGATGCATAATTAGCTATTGATATTATACTTAATAAAACATAAAAGGCAACTCTACTAGAAACCAAATTTGTGAGTTGTATAGTGAATTCAAAAAGAAACAACTAATCCTTATAATCCTCCCAAATTGTCAGATGAAAAAGGAAAAAAAATAAAAATTAAAAAAACCACAAAAATAACACCCTTTATGTATCTTCAAAGAGGCTTTATTGTACTAAAATAAAGCAACTTTTGCACTAAAAGTTGCTCCAAAAATGCTCTATATTTTCATACTAAATTGCACAATGAACATTATTATGCTATATCCGCAAACTGTTTATTGCACTATTTTTTTTTTTTTTTTTTTAAGTTTACTTTTTTAGTGTGATGTTTATTGTAATATACATATATATAAAAGTTCAAGTTTTGCACTAAAATAGTGCAAAAGTTACACTAAACAAAAAATTAAAAAATATTCTAATAAAAATGATTTTTTGTGTGATATTTAGTGTAGTAGGTTCGAAATGAATAAAAAAACAGAAAGATAATGCATAGAATAAAAGTTGAACTAAAATAGTGCAATGGGTTAGAAATGGTAATTATGTCCTACTCATGTATTTATTGAAAAAAATTCAGCACAATATTTTGATCACCTTTTAAATCCATTTAATATTAAATTTCATACAATTGAACACCATTAAATAATAATATGGTCTATTTTTATTATTATAAATTTTTAGGGATGTTATTTTATGTAATTTCTTAAATAAATAAAAAAAATTAAATTCATCAAATCAAACGTTCAGTCAGATTGCAGGGAAACAACTATTGGTGAAAAATAGTTTTAAAAGCCTAATCTTTTCAGGAAGACAATGGTTGAGTTCTGGAGAAAGTTAAGGGAGAGGAGAGATTGCAATAGGTAAGAGATTTGAAGAAACGTTAGCGATCAATTAATTGGGAAAAGTGAGAATTGGGTTCTTAAAAAGGATCAAGGAGAAGGGTTTAATATGATAATATTTGATGGGTTTCAAGTGTTTGCCTGTTTGATTTAGCAGCTTAGGCCCAAAGGGTCATGCATAAGCTTAGAGAAAGCAGGGTCAGGGTCTCTTTCAATAGATACAGTACATAACAGGTCACCCAGTCAGTAAAATAGCACACGACGAAAATAAAATGTCGCAAATCACACATTAACATATTATACTTATTACTCTAAAAGTGTCGAGTAAAGCAAATTGTAATAGTTTACAAAGCAAAATAAAGATTGCTAAGATGACCAACAATACAACCCAAAGATTAGAATACGGTTACTTGAAACACTTTAAGCAATAAGGAATGGCAAGACGGTGAGCATGAAATCCTCATAGTTGAAAGTTGCAGAACCAGATAATTTAGTGTCCTTCTGCTTAAATTTCTCCGTCAAACCCTATGACAGACACAATAAGAAAATAAAAATTAAATTAAAGCCAACAAACAGATCGTTGAAGTCTCTAATGCTCAACTCTAATATCTAATTTAATATGAATTTTATGCTATAATCCTAAGTGTTACTCCTTCAGTAACCAGCAGAACAAAACAATCCATAGAGTTGTTGATTTGAGTAGTCTTCAGCAAAATTGAAACATATGGAGATGAAACAAGCAGTAGGAAGAGTCGTCAAAGACCTTCATTTTTACTACCAATACTAATATGCAGGACATCAAAAAGAAATGCAGAGCATCTGAGCATAATATGGATCAAGGGAAGCCAATTAGGTAGCGGGTTAAGTTGCAAACTGCAGGAAAATAAAATAACTATAATATATGCAGGCTGAGGATCCCCCAAAGATTAAGACAGCTGTTATGAAATGATAAAACCATGGACTGATGTAGTGAGTTATTGTTTCATAAAATTACAACCATCACACAGGAAAGAAAAACCATAAATAAATAAATAAAAAAAGAGTTCAGTTAGAATGAGAAATTACATTTTTCAGTATAAACTGTAAAAAATGATAAAAATAAATTTAGCATCAACTTTTGAGTACAAGACAACTTCTAACAAGATTTTTCTCTTTTAACCAAAAAATATTTGGGGTGATGTAATCAAACCAAGAATTCCTAGAAAAATGCAAAACCTTCACAACTTCATTACAAAGGGCATTTGGGAAAAATTCTATCAAGTTACAAGCGTCAACTATAGACAGATGAAAGCAACTCTAATTGAAGGCGAAGAATAATCTAAGTGCAATCAAACAATAATGAATATAATTCGAAAAAAAAAAAAAAAGAACAATAATGAATACAAGCCAAAAAAAAAAAAAAAAAGGAATAGAAAAAGGAAGGAAAAAATAAAAGTGGAGACTCAAAACTGAACCAATAAGTTAATTTCACAAGGCAATGTTGGGTTTGAAGCCCTTCTCTGTTTCTATGGACTTTCTTCCCTTTTCGCTTTTTCCGTCTTAATCAAAGAGATCTCTCCTCTCATAGGAACTCTCTCTCCAATAAGTTCCTTTAATATGTTTGATGCTTGTGTACGTATATCAATTCCAATATTTTATTCATTCAAGTTATGAACCGAATTCTCACAGTGTGACCATCAAAATAAGTCAATGAATTTATCATTTAAAACTAAAAAGAATCAAGCTGATAATTCTAAATAGTTTCCTCAACTAATTCTTCATCCTCATTGCATAATGCTTGTTAAAATAGGGGTATTTTAATCATTTCCTATTGTAATTTATATATATTGTAATGTTATGAGATGAATGAAAATGAGTTTTTTTTTTCCCAAATATCATGGTATCAAAGTTGGTACCAAAAACCCTAATACTAAACATTTCTAACCCTAACCCCAACATCTCATAAAACTGTAGCTGCCACCACCCTCCAGAAAATCACCTCTTCTATCCAGAAAGCCTAGCCACCATCGCCAGCTTATTACCCACCAAAGCACTTAACCATCACTACTGCCACCGCTGCCAACCCAAACCCCAGGTGCCTTCATCAAAATCGTGAACCCCACGTTGATTGACATACCAATTACCACCTCCCAAATCGCTTGAAATCGCACATCCCAGCCCATGCCACATTTGTCACCATCGTAGTTGCAAAAACCATCACCCAACATCATCTACAGTCATGCAACCAAACCCAAGATCCAACGAGGCCCCATCTATGTCTCCTCCCTACGAACTCCTTGCTGGAATTGACCCTGTCTCATATTCACACTACTACACCATGTTTTTGGTCTCCTCAGCCACTATCACTACCGCCTTTGGTGTTTTCTGGCACTATTAGGACTGGGTTTTGCCTCTACCTGGTTATTCTTTTCCAGCACAATTTTTAAGAAAATGGGTAGTCTCTCCCTTTGCCTCTCTTATTATAGTGGACTCTTAATTGATATCTCTTATTTCTTATTCATATTTTGAATTTTTTAACATGCTAGAAGAGATACATGTGGTAAATTAATTTTTGAAGAAATTATTTTTCGTATTGTGGAATCCCTTGGTAGCTTATTATGCTAGTTTGTGATTTTTTGACTACTCTATTACTGCTAATTTATCTTACACATGGCTAAGATACCTCCTCCACCAACTTCTACCATTGATACTACCGTTGGTTCTACACTTGCTACTATTTATGATAACTCTTCTCTTCAAATAATCACATACAACTTGCTACTATTTATGATAACTCTTCTCTTCAAATAATCACATACAACTTGCTACTATTTATGATAACTCTTCTCTTCAAATAATCACATTTAAAATCAATGATACTAAATATTTGCATTGAGCTTAAGCTATTATGGTTCTTTTAAAGCAAAAGAAAAGGATCATTATTTGCCAGAAGATCCACCAGCATGTGACAAACCAAAATTTAAAACTTTGAAGAAAGACAATTTCATGGTTGCAGTTGGTTTTGGAATAGCATGAAACCTAATATTGCTGGAAATTATATGTTCTTTGTCACTACTAAAGAAGTTTGGCACGCAATGTGTGACCTTCCTCAAATCTTTAACTTGTATTATGGTATACTTTCTTGCAATCAAAATGGGAGATCTATTAGTGAATACTACAAGCAATTGATTGGCTAGTTGGAGGAACTTAAATTGTATCACCTAGTTACTTCAAATTTTGATACAATTAAGCATTCACAAGAGGAATTTCATGTGGTTAAGATTTTATTTCACCTGGATTCTAAATATTCTCATGTTCGACAGACGATTATGGCAAGTGATCAAATTCATTCACTTCGTTCTATATATTCACAAGTGCATGTTGTTCCTCATTCCACCACCCCTAGCAACATTTCATGATGCTTCTATCTTAGCCACCTCTAATAGGGGTCGTGGTTTAATTAGCAGTCAAGGTAGAGGTCATGATTTAGGGAGAGGAAGTGATTGCACTCGGGGTGATCACTATTGTGTTCATTATGGCTGAACTAATCATTAATACGACATGTTTTGAAAGAAATTTGGAAAACCCCCACAAGCTCATCAGGCCCACTCTAAGGCTCCCAAGCCCTCTTCCAACACTATTGTGCCCTTTGTCCCATGTGATGAGTCTATCTTGGTCCCACAAGATGAGTATAATCGATTGTTACATCATTCTTACTAGTTAGCTTCCAATCTTCAATCTTTTTCTCAAATTGCTACCATGGCTGAATCAAGTATTGCTGCTTTTAGTACATTTTCCTCGTCACCATGGATCATAGATTTAGGTGCCACTTCCTAGGTGACTAGTAAGCTTTCTTCTTTAGTATCTCCACTCCAACCTAGTGTTCATAAGTTTGTCACTTTAGCAGATAGTACAACCTTGTCTGTTATTGGGGTAAACTATAGTCTCTCACGTGCCTCATATATCTTTATCTTCAATACTTTATGTTTCTCATTTATTAATTAATTTGTTGTCTATCGATCAGTTAACACGACATTCTAATTGCTCTATGACCTTTTTTCCTACATAATGGATCTTTCTTCGAAGAAGACGATTGGTAGTAGACACTTAGTTAATAAGGTTTACCGACTAAATGGCTATCCCCTTGTTCCTGTTGCTTGTCACTCCTCAGTTGATGTGTTTCCATGGCATTGTCGCCTCGGCTATCCTTTTGCTCGTCTACTTCAAGTTATGGGTTTTTCACCTACTACTGTGTCAAAATTGGTGTGATACACTTCTTACTGCCTGCTACTTGATAAATTGTCTATCCTATTCTATGCTTGGCAGTTGACCTCCACTTTTTGCGTTATGTCTTGAGGATAAGATATTTCATCTTCCACCTCATGTCTCTGAATGTGTTTGCTTTGTGTACATTACTACAATGTGTCTAAGGTTCCAGATAAGCTGTCCCCTCGTTCCACAAAGTGTGTTTGTTGGTTATCCTCGACTCAAAAAGTAGAACGATGTTTTAATCCCAAGATCTAGAAATACATTATTAGTGCTAATGTTACATTCTTTGAGTTTACTCCATTTTTCTTGGGCATTTTCGCTTCCTTGCAATCTATTGTGCCTTCATGTCCTCTTCCTCTGGCTCACATGTGTCGTCTAGGCCATTGCAAGTCTATGTCCATCGATAGCAACCCCTAGTTCAAGAGCACTCATTGCTCACGCCACTAACTAAACTGTGTCGTCTAGGCCATTGCAAGTCTATGTCCATCGATAGCAACCCCTAGTTCAAGAGCACTTATTGCTCATGCCACTAACTAAACAACTAACTTCTTCTAGTAGAGATCCTACTCCCGCACTTACATCTACCACTATTGATGATCTTCATCATCCCATTACTTTACGTAAAGGTAAACGCTCTACTACTTCATATACCTTAGCTAATTTTCTATCATTTCATTCATTGTCTCTTGTGTTTCGCAACTTTGCTCTCTCTAGTATGTTCATCCTAAGTCTTATGAGGAAGCAATGAGTTGCTACAATGGAAGAAGAAATATTAGCTTTGCGATCTTGTAGCACTTGGACACTCACTAGATTACCAAAAGGTAAGGTCATGGTGATTGTAAGTAGGTCTTCACTATTAAATATTTATCTAATGGATGCATCAAGCAATTTAAAAGCTCAATGCTTTACACATGTATATGGCCTTGATTACTCTAAGACTTTTTCTCCATTTGTTCGGCTCAATTCAGTTTGCATCTTGATCTCCTTGGTCGTCACTCTTAATTGGATTTTACCAATTGGACATTAAAAATGCGCTTCTTTATGGTGATCTCAAGGAAGAAGTGTATAAGGAGCAACTATTTGGGTTTGTTGCTAAGGAGTCTGATCTTGTATGTCGCTTGAATAAAACAATCTCCTCAAACATGGTTTGTAAATTGAGCAATGTACTTATTTATTTTGGATTTATAGATGTCACACAGTATTTGTAAGAAAGACAAATATGGGCCTTGTCATACTTACTGTGTATGTAGATGATATCATTGTTTCAAGACTGATGTTGAGGGAATGGCATAAATGAACAAGTTGAAAGAAACATTTTAGACAAAGGACATGTGCAAGATTTGCTGACACAAACTAGTATGTTGGGATCTATGCAAGGTACAAAAGCCTCATAGGAAAACTGATATATCTTACAGTTACTAGGCCCGATATAACTTTTGCTACTGGAGTTGTCATTCAATTCATGGGAAATCCTAAGCAAACATATCGGGATGCAGTTTCTCAAATTTTAAGATATCTAAAGGGTACTATTAGCTACTCCGATGAAGATTGGGCAAGTTCTCGCTCTAATAGAATATCTACGACTAGTTATATTACCTTTGTAGGCAGAAATCTCGTAACATAGAAAAGCAAAAAATAGAATGTAGTAGCCCGCTCAGTACTAAAGCTGAGTATCGAGTTATGGCTGATACTGCATGAGAATTAAAGTGAATTAGGACACTTATGAATGAATTGGGGATTGAAATAGAAGACCCTATGGTCATGCATTGTGACAATCAAGATGCAGTTCACATAGCTAGCAATCCTATGTTCTATGAACGAACTAAACACATAAAAGTAAATTTTCATTTCATAAGAGATGTGGTAATGCAGGGAGATGTGTACACACTGTATGTCAAGTAAGACGAATAACTAGAAGATATATTTACTAAAGTTATTACTAAAAGTTCATTTATGTCTTTTCACTCCAAGTTGGACATTATGAATATATATGCTCTAGCTTGTGGGAGAGTGTTATCGTATGTTATTTATATCAATATATTGTCATGTTATGAAATGAATGAAAGAGAGTTTTCTATCCCAAATATCAATGCTTAAACAAACTAAAATGCTGACCCAAATACAACAAACATTAGCATTTGATATTAAAGATATCAAAAAGAGAAATAGGCACCACAAAAATTGTTGGATTAGAACCAGAGAACATTCTTTGAGATAAAAAGAGATATTGATTCCAAAAAAACGAAAAAAAATGGTGAAAACAATGAAACAAATAAAAAATAGACCTAGCAAGAGATCGAGACTGGTGGAGGTGGAACAGAAAGATCATAGCTGGAAGCTTGAGTAAGACAAATTTTACCAATGTTCCAAGCCTTAAACTATATATGATAGGAATTTTTTAAATGAAATGGCCCACATAGAATGTTTACCAACACATAACATGAGAAAGCCACATTTCAAGTAAACTGCAAAATGGTCCAATTAAACATACATATTTAAATATTCCCAAGCTGGTTAAATAAACCTGCTCATAAGTTCACGTTAAATTAACAGTAATAGGAATAGTACTATAAATGATTCAAGTTATTCTTGTATTTGGTTTAGATGTTAATCTGGAATTAAATGTAAAGCATTCAAACAGTATCAAGAATACTTATTCCTCCTACACCCCTCAAGAATACGTTAGAATGCTATATTTTCTTCACATATTTGTTCAATCATTCATTATTTTTTTCTCATTTTTTCTTGTTTAAAAATAAAAAAAAATTATTTTATAATTTTTCTTTATTTATAATTTTAAAAATGTTACTTTAATATTTATCATTATTTTGATTCAAGTACTCAAACAAACATGGTAATAGTATTACTGTTTTTATTGAATTTTATTCCTATTACCATTTTCATTCTCATTACGTTACCATTCTACGAACCACCTAAAAGTTAAACTTTGAAGGGAATTACCTTAACAGTAAGACAGCACCTGCATCCAAAGAACCAAAAAGGAAGACACTCAGACATTCATAAACATAAACACAACAACTCAGAAAGAACGAAAGATATCAATACTAAAACGTTGCAATTTCAATGGATTAGGGAAATGGGACGCACTCTATGAAATTATCATATTCAATAGCCCTGTTTTTGCCTCCAGTTTTGTCAAACTTTGACACCAGCAATTCAAGTACCACAGGTGACACGGCAAATCCCATGCTCATCAGCGCCTCGCGCAGTTCATTTGCATCAATCTTTCCACTTCTGTCCCTGTCGAATGTCTCAAATATGCCCTATTTATCACAGACAAAATACTTTATTATACTATACTTATTTCTCTTAGGAAATAGAGAAACTTTCTACAAATAAAAAAAAAGTTTACTAAAAAAGAAACTAATGTTCATGGACTCACCCTCCAATTTTGAAGACTGTAGAACAAGGAAACGAATTCCTTAGGACCTGCGCCCTCATGCAAATTAACAAAAACATTGGTAGATTAGCAGTTATCCAGTTAAAAAAACCGCAAAGGATCGAGGGCATAATAAGTATTTCAAAGAAAGTCTCCATTCCAATTATCCCTTAGCTCAAACCACTAGTTAATTGCAACGCGTAATAGCTGAATTCACCGCCAAAGAAATGCAAATTTTAGAGATAATATTAGATATTTAAGAAAAGCAAAGGGTAATTACCGATTTTCCGAACATTGGAGTCGGTGAAGTGATACATGAGAAGACGAACAGTTCTAAGACTGAAGGTCTGGTTGTAGGAAGAAAGAGCCCTCTGCAACTCCATGTCGTCGATGAAGCCACTGCCGTCTTGGTCGGCCACTTGGAAGCAAGCAACCACGTTAGGGTCGGTGCCAGGTGGGAAAGCTGAGGGCACGAGAGATGCGAAGGGGCTGGAGTAAGGGTATCCACCTGTGCTGGTGCTAGTTGCATGGCCATGGCTATGGGGCTTGTGGTGGTCTTCCTTCGGAGGTGGCGCTCCATAGGAATACTGATGTTGCTGTTGCGGTGGTGGCGCCGGTGCACCGTATGGATATGCGGCGTACGGCTGACTTGGAGATGATGAGTATGGATTGCTTGGTGGAGGTGCAGCGTATGGCTGGCTTGGTGGAGATGCCGTGTATGGCTGGCTTGGTGGAGATGCCGTGTATGGCTGGTTTGGTGGAGGCGGGCCGTAGCCGTAGCCGTAGCCGTGGCCTGATGGTCGCTGTGGGTATCCGGACATGATTGCTAGAGAGACAGATTTGTACGAAGATATTTCTGGGCGTTTTCTGATGAGAGTAGTGGACTTTTGAACAAAAAAACAGTCTGTAAATTGGGTATTTGCCTTAAAGGGGCCATTTGAAGTGCAAATGTTCACTTAAGGACCGGTTCTGTTTTTTTATTAAAAATGGTCTGTTAGTAACTTGTTTACCGTTAATTACCGGTTTGAGTAATTAAAAAAAGAAAAGGGAAAAGCCCAACTCTCAGTCTCTCTCTCGCAAGCTCCCTCACATCTACAGAGCTTGAGTTATTAAGGAAAAAACCATTCGCTTGGACTACTAATTCTCAAAAGTTTCAAAGAAAAGGAAGAAAAGCACGCCCAAACGGCAAACCCCCGAGCTACTTCATCCTTCGCTTGGTCTGCCTCTACTACTTCATCCTTGCCTCAGTCTGCCTCTGCTACTTCATCCTTACCTCAGTCTGCCTCTGCTACTTCATCCTTGCCTCGGTCTGCCTCTGGTACTTGCCCATTGCCTCTGAGAACGAGGTAATCTTCCTGAAGCTGGTTTTATACTGTTTCCACAAACAAAGGAAGTTGAAAACACAATTGTTGGGGATTTGTTCATAACCTGATGGAAATTATGTGTAAATCTTCTGAACTATTGTGTTTTCTTCATCGATATGATTGAATTCTGATTGTTCTGAGGCTTTATCTATGTCAAACCTGCTGTAACTATAACTTTCTCTTATTGCTGTTAGGTTTTTAGAGAAAGTCTTGCTGAAGCACTTTTGACCAGAAAAAAATTTATTCTAGTTTTTAGTGAATTCTGTGAATTGTTGTGTTTCTCCTGTAGATTAATTGAATTTTGATTTTGCTATCTGGGTCTGTGGAAACTGGAAAGGAAAGAATTTTGTCCTGCTTGGTTATTGAGAAAGTTTACTTTCAGATTTAAGAGTTATGTATAATTAGATTACTAGCAGTATTAATTTGCTTCCTCTAGGTGTAGTTTATTTAAGTCTTTTAACTAAAATCTCGGAAATTTAGATAGATGATAGCATTTTTAAGTTAATTTTCCTTTTTTATCCTTCACTTTCTTGGAAATTGTACAAAGCTTTTTGTTCATGATCACACAGAGCTTCTATGGAGGACTTCATGGAGGAGCTTGTGCCGCTATCGCAGAGGTCGTGGCAATAGCTTGTGCCAGAACAGTAGTGGCCAATGAAAATGAACTTTTTCTAGGGGAACTGAGCGTGTCTTATCTCTCTGCTGCTCCAAAAGAGGTGAGTCTCTCATATTTCAACTTGGGTTTCAAGACTTGTTATGTTTTGGAACCAATGGCATAAAACAAATCGGCAGGCTTAACTAGCTCCCATGAACCTATTAATTGAATTGGGAGAATGTTGAGTCATAAGACTCTTAACCACCAGACCGTAAACCATACAAAGAATTGTTTGATCTATTAAAAAACTCCCTCAACAAACTTGTTTAGATGTTTAATGGTCCAAGTGACTTAGTACAACTAGCCTTGTCTTTCCTATGAAATAAATGGAACTGGAATCATAGTTTGTTGGCATGTTAACAAAATACTATTAACACAGTTATTTACGTGAGAATCTATTTCAGGACCAAAATAGATGGCTTTTAACATCAAATTTTATTTGTCCTTGTTCCAAAATAGATGGTATACCTTTTTCTTTTTAATTAAAATTAATGAGCCATCAAGTTTGCGGGTTCCACTTAGTTTATTAAAGTGGGAGGGAGAAAAACAGAACTTATTTGAAGTTATGTTGTGGTCTTGTAGCATGTATATATATAGTGATAGAAAAGAACTAAAAAAAATTATTTAACTATTCCCTTATAGCAGTCTTGGTTGTTCTCCTCGAGGAGCCACTGATAGAAAAACCCTAAATGCACATGGAAGAGGAATGGAAAAAAAGAAAAAGAAAAATCATTCATTTTCACATGTTCGTTAAAAATTGTAATAAATTAGAATAAAAAATTAATTTACTTAAATATCATTTTCATATCGACCTCAGTCTAATAGTGTACAATTATTTCATACTTAAATTCATATCGACCTCAGGCTAGTAGTGTATAATTATATCATGCTTAAATTCATATTGACCTCATTTCGACTTTAGTCTAGTAGTGTACAATTATTTCATACTTTAATTCATATCGACCTCATATCGACTAAGTCCAGTAGTGTACAATTATTTCATGCTTAAATTCATATCGACCCCATTTCGACCCCATATCGACCTCATTTCGACCCCATTTCGACCCCATATCGACCTCAGGGTAGTAGTGTACAATTATTTCATGCTTTAATTCATATCGACCTCATATCGACCTCATATCGACTTCAGTCTAGTAGTGTACAATTATTTCATGCTTTAATTCATATCGACCTCATATCGACCTTATATCGATCTCATATCGACTTCAGTTTAGTAGTGTACAATTATTTCATGCTTTAATTCATATCGACCTCATATCGACCTTATATCGACCTCATATCGACCTTATATCGACCTCATAACGACTTCAGTCTAGTAGTGTACAATTATTTCATGCTTTAATTCATATCGACCTCATATCGACCTTATATCGACCTCATATCGACTTCAGTCTAGTAGTGTACAATTATTTCATGCTTTAATTCATATCGACCTCATATCGACCCCATATCGACCTCATATCGACCTTATATCGACCTCATATCGACTTCAGTCTAGTAGTGTACAATTATTTCATGCTTTAATTCATATCGACCTCATATCGACCTTATATCGACCTCATATCGACCTCATATCGACTTCAGTCTAGTAGTGTACAATTATTTCATGCTTTAATTCATATCGACCTCATATCGACTTCAGTCTAGTAGTGTACAATTATTTCATGCTTAAATTCATATCGACCTCATATCGACCCCATATCGACCTCAATTTAGTAGTGTACAATTATTTCATTCTTAAATTCATATCGACCTCAGTCCAGTAGTGTACAATTATTTCATGCTTAAATTCATATCGACCTCATTTCGACCCTATATCGACCTCAGGGTAGTAGTGTACAATTATTTCATGCTTTAATTCATATCGACCTTATATCGACTTCAGTCTAGTAGTGTACAATTATTTCATGCTTTAATTCATATCGACCTCATATCGACCTTATATCGACCTCATATCGACTTCAGTCTAGTAGTGTACAATTATTTCATGCTTTAATTCATATCGACCTCATATCGACCTTATATCGACCTCATATCGACCTCAGTCTAGTAGTGTACAATTATTTCATGCTTTAATTCATATCGACCTCATATCGACTTCAGTCTAGTAGTGTACAATTATTTCATGCTTTAATTCATATCGACCTCATATCGACCTTATATCGACCTCAGTCTAGTAGTGTACAATTATTTCATGCTTTAATTCATATCGACCTCATATCGACTTCAGTCTAGTAGTGTACAATTATTTCATGCTTTAATTCATATCGACCTCATATCGACCTTATATCGACCTCATATCGACCTCAGTCTAGTAGTGTACAATTATTTCATGCTTTAATTCATATCGACCTCATATCGACTTCAGTCTAGTAGTGTACAATTATTTCATGCTTAATTTAATCCTTTTTGCTACTAATTTTTTGGATATCTTTCTCACATCAGAGAGTATTTGTCTGCAGGCGATCAGGATGCCATCCAATATATGTGTAGAGAAGCTCCAAAGGCTGTCATTGAGCTTGAGAGCTATGGTTTGCCATTTTCTCGTACTGAAGATGGGAAAATATATCAACGTGCTTTTGGTGGTCAAAGCCTTAACTTTGGAAAATGTGGCATGAGGGTTCCAAACTGGTTTGGAGTTGGTATCTTAAAATATGTGTAGAAATCTGACCGATATGGACTTGCTTTTTTTTTTTTTTTTCTTCTGCTTCTATAGGAGGACAGGCATACCGTTGTGCATGTGCTGCTGACCGAACTGGGCATGCATTATTACATACACTCTATGGCCAGGCAATGAAGCACAACACACAGTTCTTTGTAGAGTATTTTGCCCTTGATCTACTGATGAACAGTGATGGTAATTTTATGCATAAGAACAGTTCTGTGATATTTTCTTTGTCCTGGTGTAAAATGCAGTGTATATGTTTCAATATTTTGCTACAGATTTTCTCCCTCACTCTCCATAATGCTTGCAAACTTTTGTGTTCATAACTGCTGAATTTATTCATATTATGTTTGATGTATTCCCAATTTCATATTTTACTTGATGGCTTGCTTTTGCTTGAGCTATTCTTACTCATTTCCAATTGTCTTTATTAAGGAATTGATTGTGTTTAAAATGCTATCTGGACCAGCAAAGTTGCAGTAGAAGGAATGATCAATGGACTTGAGATGTCAATATTCATCATTTCAATGGAAATATATTGTATCACAATAAGGATGCGTTTGCTGCTTATAAAGCACAACTACTTCGGCTCCTAAGTTGCTGTCTATGAAGTGACCAGAAAAAATCAGCAAAATTGAAATGAACTTTTTATCATGTAATAAGCAAATGTATGAACCTGTACATTTTAATGTAATGTCTGTTATGATTGGATGTTAGTAATTCAAATATTGTATACGAGATAAGCGTTTTTTTACATATGAATGCAATGGTACCTTATTTTTTCTGTTATTCGTATCTATATGCAAACATTGGGGTCCAATTAGTCTGTTAATTAGAATACTCTTCAGTAATACAGGTTAGATGATAAAAGTCTAGAACAAGTACAAACACCCTCTAGCAAGTCCATGGGCTTATATGCATGTTAAGCAGACAAGGTCGATATAAGGTCGATATGAAGTTGATAAGCAAATAATTGTACACTACATCTACACTTAAGTGGATCATAGTAATATTGTTATTCCATGTGTATATATGTATGTTAAACTATTCCATGTGCTTGTATGCATGTTAAACTATGTAAAAGAAGTTTCAGTATCCAAATATGTTCAAATTATTACATTTGTCCAGTAACTTTGCCACTAATTGTCCACCCTTCTTGAACTTGAATTGAATATTGCAAAAATGCCTTCAATTGACCATGGTGTATAACGCTCCATAACTGTGATGGTGTTTCTGTTAAGACTCTTTCCAGCTTTACTCAAGAGGAAGAGTAAAACAAGCCAAATTAAAACGCTAGCCATTTTACCAATGAACTTCTTTCTCCAATCTGTTATGATAGAAAAGAAAAAATCATCAAGGAAAGCCTATAATTCTTTAGTAGAAGAAAGTTTGAAACAAAAGTGGTATGCACCAGTTTCCTTTTCCTCGCCAGGCAGCGACTGATTTTGTGCTTGGTACTAGAATTCAAGGGAAGAAAGTATAATTTGATCCTTCCTTTGCATCCATAGACTTTGTCTAACAGCCAATAGACCAGATTCCTGTATTTCATGAATAAGCAAGAAATTCCAAAACATTCTGGTATGACTGAAAACCATCTTATTTAGCAGATAAGGGGAGGATTTCATGACTAATTTATAGTTAGAATAATATTTTGAGTGGATTGTTTGTCCACTTCTTGTAACTATCTTATATAATAATATATTATGATGTTTATTATAAAAAAAAAATGAATAAGCAAGAACCACCAAAAATAATCTGGCATGACTGGAACCCATTATATTTAGCAGAGAAGTGGTGGATAAGCAATGTGAGATCATTAAAGACTTGTTAACAATTTAGGAGTCTGAGTGGAACAAACAGAAATATGCATCTTGACTGGAATGTCTACCATTGCACGAGAAAAAAAGAGTAAGTCAAATTAATGATCTTACACATGAAGGCACTGTGAAGGTACAGTGGAAAGTCCATCATTCATAATCACACGTAAATGTTAACAAGAATAATGGAATTAAATTAATTACTTAGAAATGATAATAATTTATTAGTGAACCAAAATAAGACCTCATTCAGAAGCAGAAAATTCAGCTCGATTGCAAGTTGGTTTCTATTCTATAATTTAAATTATGTTTCGTACTAACAAAGGGAATAGGAGAATATTTCATTTTCTCTCAAGTCTGATGTTACTGATTTTAACAAAAAGCTGGAAATATTAGTTATATACTTGTATGGCCAACAAAATTCTGAAAAAATTCACTAGAACAACAAAATTCGCATGGCAGAAACGCTGTTTTTGTGCTTTCATGTGCAATGGAAAAATGAATTGCCAAAGTAGAAAACTTCTCAGCAATGCATAAGCAAACATGTGTGGCTATGTAAATAATTCTGCATAAATATATGAAAATATGAACTGGCATGAACATTCATGGTAGGATATCTTTCTGACCTGGAAACCCAGACTGACAAGTTCCTTCTCCGAAGCATCTGCCACAGACCTCCAAAAATAACTTGGAGGTAGGAAGGATCAGCAAGATAGAAGTGGAAACAGAACCAGTAAACAGTAAATTATGCATCAATCTAATGAAGATCACAGGGCGTTTCCAATTCATATACAATTTTGCGGCTATTGACACAAATCATTTAAATTTCCTTCAAAATATACAAACCAGCTAATTAAATCACTAAAAAGGTCAAAAAAAAATAACAATGATAAAACTCCAAATAGATATAGAAAAGGACCAGAGAGAAAAGCTAGGTACCATCATCTTTTCGACAGTTGATCGTGTTTCAGAGTCCAACTCAAATAATTTGCTATTCTCAGGCTCAACCTTCTGATTAAATAGTATCAGGATCCCCTTTCACCAAACATTTCCACCATTCCATTTGATCATGCTTAGTCAAAAGAATAGACACAGCACTCTGTGTCCTCTGCATCATAGGAAAAATACCTTGTTCAAACTCAGTTAATTTAGCAAAAAATGAAGGCCTAGAACCAATCAGATAGTGAGTCACACAGTTCCTAAATTGACATTACTTTCGTACGACACAATAAGAAGAACAGGCACTCGGTGGTCGAAAATACTTTCTAGATGCAACATACCTATGCTCCAGTAACAATCATCAGGCTTGACAGGTCGATGAAGTTCTCCCTACAAACGCGAGTGCTCTGTTATGTCAAAGTCTACTTTCGTCGCCCTTCGTCGATTGCAGTCCAATGTTATCGCCAAACGCCCGAGTTGTGCCCAACGCGAGTGCTCTTTTATGTTTTCTTCTTTCTTTTTTAAATTTTGCAATTTTTTTTTTAAATTAACTGGCTACACAACCGGTAAAACAGACCCTTTTCAATAAAAAAACACAACCGGTCCTAAAATGAAGTTTTGCACTTCAAATGGACCGTTATAGACAAATGCCCCTGTAAATTGTAAACTATACGTATATATTAATGGATGAGTTGTAATTGCCAAGCTTTGACACGTTTTTGGCAAATATATGAAGAAATGGTCCACATTCAAACTTTTTTTTTTTTTTTTTTAAAGAACTTTTCTTTTATTTTATGATCTGGCATTTTCCTTTAAAGTTTCTTAGTTTTATTCCCTATATAATACGACCTGCGTTGGATTAAAAAAAAAAAAGGTATGACTTGATGATGGAATATTTATTTAGATTCGCAAATAAAGCAATAATAGTTATAACACTACAAATAAAAGAATTAAAAATAAAGGTTGAAGCAATAATTTTTAGGTTAAATTATAATAAATTTATATTTACGTAAATAAATTTTTAAATTTTATAATTTAATTTTTAATTTATTAAAAATTTATATATAAACCCAATTTTTAAATTTTTAAGCCCAAGTTCTAATTTGCTAAAATCCAAACCTATATATACTCATATGCTCTATGCCACCTCCTTAACCGATATCAGGGTGATATTGTAGGTTCCTTTCAATACTATACTTTAATGAACTATGTCAGGTCATCATTGGATGTTTGTTAAATAGGTTTTACATTATTTCAACGGTACTTAGAACTTGGGTTTGTTTTTTATGCTTTATTTTGCTTTGAATAATTTTTCATGTTTCATTGATGTAGACTAGCTAGCATTTTTTATAACAGGTGTAGCACCAGTGTGTATTGTCTATTTTTGGGGTCAAATTTTTTTTCATGGCATTTCGGCAAGCAACAAGTTGTCTTTCGTAGCAGTAGTAGTAGTACTAATTCTAAATGTCATGCTCCAGCTTTGGCACGTTCTAAAATTTCCTGGTTGCAATGTCTTATTAGAGAGCTTCAATGTTAGCTTTTTTGATATTCCATTTTTGTTTTATGACAATCTTAGCACCAAGTGTCTTGCTCAGAATTCAGTTCTCCATACTCGTGCCAAGCACATCGAAATTAATTTTCATTTTGTGCATAATAAGGTTGTCAACAACTAACTGGAAGTTTAGTATGTGCCTTGGATCATCACTTGGCATTATCTTCTTACTAAGGCTTTGCCCTATTTTTTGGTTTTTGTCTCTACGCAACAAGCTAATGGTTGCTTCTCGAAAACCATTAGCTACATGGGGTATTGGGTTTATTCGTGTTGTTAGTTAGTAAGGTTACAAGTCTATGTTAGTCATAGGTTACGATGTTATACTCTGTTGATAGCTTGGCTTCTCTCTTCTCTCTCTTTCTCATTCTAGATGAGTCAGATACTCTCCAGTGTCACATCAAATAGCTACCAGAGGTAGTGGAAATAGTGCAAGGTGTGGTGGGCTGTGTGTGGAATGTGTTGTTACAAGCTTTTGACCAATGGGTGTTGAGTATGTCATGTGTGTACCAGATGCTAGCCATGGACCAATGGACAGGCTGTGTATCGTGTATGAGGAGTTCAGTTCCATTAAAGGAGTGCTTATAGCTTAAAATAGTATACACTATTGTACTATACACTGTTACACATTGGATGGTTTGTTGAGATTCATTGTAAAAATAGGAAGTAAATCATTTATAATATGGTAGAAATAATTGTATTTAATTAATGTCTTTTTATGACATTTTATTTCTATTATAAATGCCTGTATTATGTACAAAATAATTCATTCAAGAAATACAAACAATTTTCTCATTCTCCTTTTACATGGTATCAGATCTGACTATGGTTTTGTAAAACCTAAATTTATCCCATGCGAAAAAAAAAGAGAAAAAAAACCAATTTAGAAAAAATCAAAAAGTAAAAACTATCAAAACCACCAGTCGTTGCCCATCCAACCGCCGCTCATTCAACCCATCCATCTCCTGCACTTACCATCACAACCAAACAAATCCCATTGCAACCTAAACAGATCTCACTACCTCACCCAAAACAACTGTCCACCATCGCCAACCCACCGTCCACCTTCTACCATTGCTAACCTACCACCGACAGGCTTACCAAACCTAGCTAAAACCTTGCGTAAAATCCCCCAACTCATCAAGCCCAACTAGAAACCCAGCCCCTCCACCCAAAACCCACAGCCCATAACACCCATAGTAGCTCACCCACTCACAGCCACCAGATCACCCATAGTCATCCAAAGTTTGCCACCAACAGCCAACAGCACACCCAACTCTCGCCAAAACCCTCAACGTCACGTCCAGCGTAGTGATTTCTAGCGTCGTCATGCCTATCCATGCCCAGCATCGTTGTGCCAAACGTAGCCACCAATTGCCATCATCCAAGCTCATCCGCTATTGTCCACCAACTTCGTATAGGTGATTTTTTCCCTATAAGCTAAAGTAAAGGCTTAATTCAAGGTAAGAAAAAAAAAAAAGGAAAGAACAGAAAAACATGAGTGAACCAAATGACTCATCTAAAACCTAATCAGTTTCAATTTTTGTTCAGTTTGAGGGTCCCTTTAATGCAGACATCCAACTTATTGAAACAAATTATGATATGTGGTCTCAATTGATAGAGACCTGCTTCACCTACTGTGTCAGACAAGGAATATGACAAATGGTATGCTGAAAATCAAAAGGTCAAGCATTGGCTTCTGATGTCCAAGTCTCTTGACATCATAAAGTGATATCTTCGTATATCCACTACACATGAAATTTTGCATACTCTCTCCAAAGCTTTTTATAACGGTAATGATAAGATGCATGCCTATTCTTTGCATCAGCAAGCCTTTTCTGCCAAACAAGGTATCAAATCACTTTCTATATACTATGGCGAGTTAACCAAAATATTTTAGAAACTGGATCATCGTGTTAAAGTGGTCGTGAAGGATCCTCTTGATGTTATAGCATACCGACAGTCCATTGAGCATACCTGAGTACACATATTTCTTGCTGGTTTGGATAAGAATTTGATCAACTCTGATGAGAAATTTTATGTCATGAACCCCTCCTCGATCTGGAAGAGTCTTATTCCTTAGTCCATCATGAAGTCATTCGCTATACAACTTTCAATGAGAACATTGAGAAATATGAAGCTTCAGCTATGATTTCCCGTCATCAACCCAGTTCGACTTCATAAGATTGGCCCAAATCCACCAATTTGAAGAATTCCAACAGTTCAAATAAACTTACATACAAATGCACTCATTACAATCAAACCGGTCATTCAAAATGTCATTGCTTTGAAATTATTGGATATCCAGATTGGTGAGACCCAAGACGGCATCAAAATTCCAAGTAGCCATCTACTGCAGTAATCACTCAAATGCAGGACGATTATACCACTCCTTCATCATCAACATTGGAAACCACTACAGATACTGAAGGTAAGATCTTAACTATTTCTACACCTATTTTGAATAGTGAATGGATAATTGATTTTGGTGCTATTGATCATATGACATTTGATGTTAGACAAGTCTCAACCTTTAATTCATCCTCCCAAAATTGTGTCTCCATGGTCAATGGTAATACCACCCCCGTTATGAGGGATGGATTATCTCATCTCACTAATACTTTACATCTTGATTTTGTGTTAGTAGTTCCCACTTTAGATTATAACCTTCTATCAGTCTCACAAATCACTACTAACTTATCTCTTGTTGTTATTTTTTGGCCTGATTATTGTGTTTATAAGGACATTTAGACCTGACAAATGATTGGTTGTGGTGTTAAGAGAGGGCAATTATATTTCTTGGACTTAGAGTCAAATACTTTCAGCAGATTACAACAAACTTTCACAATAGAAAGCACTGGTTCACCGAAGATGATAATTGATATTTGGCTTTGGCATCGATGTTGAATTAAAGACGCATAATAGAAGCCGAATGACACTAATATCATTCTTTCCAATTCTCGATTAACGTCACCGTTTAGGAAGCGTATATTTACAATGTTGCCCTTGTATATTATTCCATGAAGTTTAGTCCTGATGAAATTCAGTCTCTCGCTCTCAACGATCTCTCACTTTCTTTCGTTTTCCATTTGAGGTTTGAATTAGCTCTCGCTCTCAACGATCTCTCACTTTCTTTCGTTTTCCATTTGAGGTTTGAATCATATAGCTAATTTCTTGCGTGATTTACTTACAAATTGTAGTATTTCTTCATCTCCTCTTCATCTGCTTTTTGCTCGTTAGCAATGGTGAGTTTTTTTGGCCTGATTATTGTGTTTATAAGGACATTTAGACCTGAAAAATGATTGGTTGTGGTGTTAAGAGAGGGCAATTATATTTCTTGGACTTAGATTCAAATACTTTCAGCAGATTACAACAAACTTTCACAATAGAAAGCACTGGTTCACCGAAGATGATAATTGATATTTGGCTTTGGCATCGATGTTTGAGACATGCCTCATTTGGTTATTTAAAAAGGTTATTTTCTCGTTTATTTATGAATTTGGAAATTTCTATTTTCAAATGTGATGTGTGTGAATTTGCAAAAAAGTCATTGTGCTTCATTTCCTTTGATTTTAAATAAAAGTTTAACTCCTTTTATGGTTATTCACTCTGATATTTCGGGACCATCCAAAGTTCTCACATTAGGAGGGTCATATTGGTTTGTTACTTTTATAGATGATTGTACTAGGATGACTTGACTATGTTTGATGAAGTCCAAATATGAAGTTAAGTTACTATTTCAAAACTTTTATAACATCATTAGTACTCAGTACAATGTTCGAATACAAGTGTTATGTAGTGATAATGGTGGAGAATACCATAGTTCTGAACTTCGACAATTTCTAAACTCTCATGGCTTAATTCATCAAATTAGTTGACTGGATACACCTCAACAAAATGGTGTGGCCAAACACAAGAATAAACACTTATTGGAAGTCATTTGCACTTCTCTAATCGCGGCTCATATACCCTTATACTAATGGGGCAAAGCTCTTCTCTCTACCGCATATCTCGTTAATCATGTTCCATCTCGTACTATCAATTTCAAAACACCCTTCCAAAAACTTGTAGAAGCTATTATTTCTCCAGCAGTCCTAGACCTACCCCTACATGTCTTCGGATGTGTTGCCTATGTTCTTCTTCACAAACACCAGCGTAATAAGTTACTTCCTCGAGCCTTGAAGTGTGTTTTTTCTGGATATTCTATTCACCAAAAAGGATATAGATGTTATCATCCCCTTACTAAATGCATGTTATCACTATGGATGTTATCTTTCATGAAGACACTATATATTTCTTTAAGTCTGACTTTCAGGGGGAGTGTCTTAAGGAAATTTAGACTCTTGTATACAACCTTGAGAAAGATGTGGTGTAAATACATGATCAAAATAAAGGTGATTTGGATCCTAGTTATCAAAATCTGGAGGTGCGTGTTGATACCCTAAACAACGACAAAATGAGCATAGAAGGAGATGAGTTGGAATCTAGTGGTCAAAACTTAGATCTATGTAGGAATGAACACCCAGAAATCCAAGAAACTTCTGAAACTGAGCCGAAGTCTCTTCCAATTGAACACCCAGAAAGCCAGGAAACTTCTGAAATCGAGCCTGCATCTCTCCCAATGGATCCAAACTAATTGTTGTCTGGGGATATTCTTTATACAATTACCACAATGTCTCACTAGAGGTATTCCAAAATCTATATATGAACCTCAATTGTCTAGTAAAGTAAAATATCCTATGAATCATTATATGTCTACACAGCGTTTGTCAAAATTAAATCAGTCATTTGTTAATCAATTATCTACTTTATCTATACCTAATAGTGTGTATAAAGCCTTAAATGATCCCAGATGAAAAGCTGCGATGAATGAAAAGATGGCCTCTTTGCAGAAGAACCAAACTTAGGAGCTCGTTAACCGACCCATTGGAAAAAAACTAGTTGGGTGTCGATGGATCTTTACTGTGAAATACAAAGTTGATGGAACAATCGAACATTTTAAAGCAAGATTGGTGCAAAAGGGTACACTCAAGCTTATGTAATTGATCACACTGAAATGTTTGCACTTGTAGCCAAAATCAACACAGTTCGAGTCTTGTTATCCTTAAATGCTAATTTTGATTGGTCATTACAACAATTTGATGTGAAGAATGCATTCCTATATGGTAAACTATCTGAATAGGTCTATATGGATCTCCTACCAAAGTGCATGGTAACAAAAAGACAAACTCAAAAGTTGTGCATGTTGAAGAAGTCACTATGACTTCTTCAAAAGTTAGGTTAAAACAATCCACTAGAGTTTGATTCAGACGATTTACTAAATCCATGACAACTTTTGGTTACAGACAAAACAATTCAAATTACACATTATTTTAAAGACTCAACATGGGAAAATTATTGCACTCATTATATATGTAGATGACATGATTGTCATACGCAACAATCAAGAAGAAATGAGAACTTTGTCAGAATACTTATCCAAAGAATTTTAAATGAAAGATTTAGGACCCTTAAAATACTTTTTGAGAATTGAAGTATCTTAATCAAGTAAAAGAATTTTCATATCTCAGAGAAAGTATGCTTTAGATCTACTACATGAAATTGGTACGTCAGCATTCCAACCAGCTGACTCTCTAGTGGAAGAAGGTCTGAAGTTATGTATTGAGACAAATCAGGTACCGATAGACGGGGAGAGATACCAAAGACTTGTTGGAAGGTTGATATACTAAGCTCACACAAGACTAGATCTCGCCTATGCTCTAAGTATCGTTAGCTAATTTATGAATAATCCCGATGAGCAATATATGAATGCAGTCATGTACATTTTGAGGTATATAAAATCTGCTCCAGGAAAGGGGATTCTATTTTCTAAAAATAAAAACAAGCAAAACATTAAAGTATATACCAATGCTGATTAGGCCGGAGCAGTTGATGATTAGCGGTCAATTTTAGGATACTTTACCTTTGTCGATGGGAACTTAGTTACATGGAGAAGCAAGAAACAAAATATTGTTGCACAATCTAGTGCAAAAGTTGAGTACAGATGAATGGCCTTAGGAATTTATGAAGCACTGTGGTTGAAATTTCTTTTACGGGACCTGGGCTACTTCCCAAAACAACCAATTCAGTTGTATTGTGACAACAAATCAGCATGTGATATAGTCTATAATCTAGTTTAACATGACCGTACAAAGCATGTCGAGGTAGATAGGTTTTTCTTTAAGGAAAAACTATATGAAAAGGCTGTGAAACTACTAAAGATTTGGTCAAAAGATCAGTTAACTGATTCCTTACCAAAAGAGTGTCCAGTCGAGTGCTCTCAAAGTTCTTAAACAAGTTGGATATATGTGACATCTATGCACTAACTTGAAGAGGAGTGTTGAGATTTATTCTTGAAATAGGAAAGTAAATCATTCCTAGTGTAGTGAGATCATTCATAGTATAGTGCGATTATTCCTAATATTGTAGAGATCATTGTATTTAATTAATATCATTTTTTAACTTTTTATTTTTATTATAAATACATGTATTATGAGCAATTCATTCAAGAAATACAAACAACTTTGTCATTTACATGGTTTACTAAGTTAGATATTAATATATTACCTTTCCAATTTGAGTTTATTAGTTTGTTATAGCGGTGCCACTTTGCATGATTGCATATGAAGAATTTGTTAGATAAAATGAATATAAATAATTGTAGCCTTTTGCTCATAGATTTGACAGTGATTTTTTTTTTTTTGAAACAAAGGACTTGTTTGATAATGTTGTAAATTTTTTATTTTTTATTTATGATTTATGAATTATTTTAGTGATTTTTTATTTTTATGTAAAAAAAAATCATTTTTATGTTTGATAACTAATTTATGATTTATGATTTCAAAATTTAGAAATTAAAATCACTATTTAATTATTTGATAAAAATTTCTAATTTCCAATTTTTGATTTTTTTAATTACATAAATTAAAAACAAAATAATAAATTTTTTATGGTATATTATTATTATTAATTTCTTTTGCCTTTTTTATTATTTTTTTCCTCTCACAAAGCAATACACAAAATATTTTAAATAATTAATGTGAAATTAATTGTAAATATATTTTTTATACATAAATGAAACACAAAATATTTTAATTAATAATGTTATTTTTAAGATTTTCGATAAATTCCTTCAATATTCTTGCATTGTTAGCAGTTCCTTCCCAACCAGACATGACAAATGTAAAACTTATTTCAAATGAGCAAGCACAAATCACATTTCATGTAATATTAGTTTTTCTATCATGAAATGAAATTTGTTCATTTTTAGGTATCTGTGCAAAAATATGAATGCCGTCAATAGCACCAATGTAATCCTAAGAAAAATAATGGTTACCATTATTATCAATAATTCTACATTATAAGTTAAACTTATATACTATAATAAAATAGAATAAATTATCTTTAAAAAGGGATAATACTTTGAATTATGTCGAATTTGAGAAGATACATCATTCAAATTGAGATGACATATGATTTGAACTCTAAGCTTGCAAACTTTCTTCAAAACACGATTGAAATATAGTGATATAGTGTGACCCAAATGTTGAAACCTTTCGGCCACCAAACGATTCCTCTCATTATGACCTATAATGAGAAAAAAGTCAACTTATTCTTGAATGCTTAAATATCAAGATGGTTTTAATCCCGTCTTACTTCTCAATTCCTTACAAAATAATATAAATACATCTTTTTGCATTCGAAAATAGTCATAACACTTGCTTTCATTTCCATTTAATAATTCAAAAACATAATCGTGACCTCTCAATAAAGAAGTTCTACATGGATGCTTGGAAGGCCTTATAATCTCTGATCCAACATTACTAATAAAGAAGAAAGAGCTACAATTATATCATCCTCAATTTCGTCATCAAACACAAATTATGCTCAATCGAATCCATAAATTCCTGTTATATTTAATAAATAAAACAATGAAAGACAACTTCCATCCATAAAATATAAAAATAAAGTTAAGTTCTTTGACATAATCATTACTTCAAACAACATAAACAAAGTTCAAACACCTAAAAAGATAATCCAAAAGAACACATAATAGAACATCTACATCTATATTATCAAAAATACATCATATCATAGTGTGCGAATAAAGCCTGTCCTCCTACATCAGACATCTTTATAAATATTTTTCTAAAGTCAAGTTTATTTGTTAGTCATATCAAAACTTTTGAGTAGGTTTCATCATCAACATCATGCTCTCAAAAAATTTCTAACACTTATCTAACTCAAATTTAGTTTCATCACCAGAAGTATAAGAAAAAATGGTATCAAAACTACGTCTACTCTTTCGTGTTGATAACTCAATTATACCTTCAGCAAGTTTAATAACAGTAGAGAAAACTTCACTACTAATAGTTGTCTTCTTCCTTTTCTTCATAGAATGTGTAGAATTTTCACCAATTTCTTTACTTTCATCATTAAAACATATATTTGAATTATTTTTTTCCCTCAATTTCATCATCTGAGTCTGATGGAATTTGTATAGATGGGTGTACATATCCTCATGTAGAAATGATATCTCCATATATAATGCATAACTTGTTATAATAAGGGCACCCTTTCTTTTTTAAGATCTTAACTCACTTATCGGCCTGTGAATAAGAGAATTATAAATAAAAATTTAATATGATACGATAGGACAAAATATATATATACAAAATATAAGATTTAGTATAATACAAATAAAATAGTATACTTTGATAAGGTCTCCCATACATCATATGCTAAGGTGATAGTTCCTAATACAGGATCCCAACCAGCTCTAGAAGTATAATATACCAACTTCTTAAATCTTTTATATCTTAAACCGTTAAACTTATCCTTCATTTGTTGATGGGTGTAAACATGTCCGGTATAAAGCTTCATTTTCTGTTCTATATGGTTTCAACTACTCTTAGTAAAAGTAGTTGTAGGTTAGTTTCCTTTTGAAATCTCAGCTTCCATTAATCCAACAAAAATAATCTAATTTTTCTATGACCATAGGCTATCAAATTTAGTCTCAATCTTAAGTACCTTATCACTAGAATTACCTGTCTCTAGTGATATCTAAAACAATTACAAGAGATAAGAGACCTAAATATTCTTTAAAGTATAATAAAAATGCTAGAAAATCAATATATTCCCTACTCATGAATATAGAAAAAATAACATCTCTTTATTCATACAAGAAAGAGAATATTCTATAGTGAGTGTGCCAAAGAGGAAGCATGTGGGAACTAGTAGAGAAAAAGAAACAGATGGATAGGCTCAAAAACCCTATTGGTATTGGTAGAGCATTGACAAATAAGATTCAAAGCAAACACAGAGCCTCTAGGACTTACTTATAAACAAATTGCTTCCTCTATAGAAGAAATTGCAAAGCATTAAATGATATTATTTTAAAGCACGTACAATGAAAGCTACCCCAATTGTCCCATTTCAACTTCAAGTTTTCCTTTAGTTGATATATGACTCTTCATCCTTTCTTTTCAGTCACTCATTTAAAAGTGAAATATTTATATAAACAAATCTTATCTTATCTTATCCAAATTTGCAAAGTGAATTCATTCTAATCTAATTCAATTTACAATTCTAGAATTCTTTTGCACTATGTCCTAATCTAATTAAATCACATTGCCCACCTATCATTTCTAATCATTGTCAATTATCACTAGTAGCACCAATTTCTTGGCATAGCCACCACTAACAAAGCAAAAATACTATAATACCAAACATCACTCACGTTGGAATCTACAGTAAAGTTAAAATACTGAAATAAAATTGTCAAGACCAAGAAGACAACTCCAACAACAATACCCAATGGCTCAGGCCTGAAAACAAAACAATGCATCAAATTTATCAAAAGAATATTGTAGCAAAAAGATTTGTATGGGTGTGTGAGTGAATGGACAAATGAAAGAAGATTATGGATGCTATTAGCTGCTAATTATCAACTGATTTCCATAAATAAACCAGATGATTCAGTATATGAAAAACTTTACAAGGAAAATTTACTTTTTGATTACTTACTAATGCATACAAAGCACAACCTATTGCTTAAGAACTTAACAACATAAATGAAACATCAACCACTAATGATTGCAGAAAATACCCTAAAATAAACATAATAAAGAAAAAGAATCCCTTTCATCTTTTTTTCTTCCCATTGTGTCCTTTGTTGAATTTGCAAACAATGTATACAAAAACATCCTAACATCATATATGAAGACCATTTCAAAGAACTGTAGACATGCAAGTGTGAGGACCAAAACAAGAAGTCTCACAATTCCTAGAATGGAAAACTTACAGAACTTGGAGCCAGCATAACATATGTATATATTTTAGTTGACATAACAAATTAAGAAATATAGACATACATTCAAATATCAATTCAACATTCAGTTGGACTCAATCCAAATGCAACCAACTTAAGAATTCCAAAAAAAATTCTCGAGGGAAAAAATGTGCACCATCAACTTCTTGCATAATCAATAATGACTAACAACAGGATTTTGAAAAGGTGATGGTCAAAACTCTTAAGCATTGACCAAAATTAGGTCCAATACTGGACCAAACAAATATTCTACTCTAACATTATTACAAAATTTCCAAGCAGCAGGGTGTTCAATTCTCCTTTCTTTTCAGTTTTTCATATAACAATCAAGTAGAAAATTAGGAGGGACCCAAACAATTGCAGCAGTAAATAATCACACATGCTCAAGAAGAAAATCATAGGCAATTACATATATCTATGAAACAATTGCAACAGTTTTTTCAACTCAAGATCACTATCAGAGGTTCAAACATAACCAACTCAAAATTAGGAGATAAATTAATCATACTCATTGATATATAGGAAAAATAACAACAATAAAATGCTTCCAATTTCTAAAATTAGAAAATACTGAAAACATAGAGACAAATAAAGTAGCAGGAAAAACCACATATATCATGCAGAAGTTGTTGATTCATTAAATCCCAAATATTGAAAAAACAAAACATACCCATAAGTTAATTTCCACAACAAATCTCATTCAAACACTAAAATCAACTACATAACCGAAAAACCATAAACAAAAAAAAAGTGTTATACATGAGACAAATCAGAGAAGAGCGTAAAAGAATTAGAAAAGAGAGAACAAAAAAGAAATCAAAGAAGAACATACCGTATATTGTGTACCACGGATAAAGATTGGGGGCGAGAAGAGGGGCAATTAGCTTAAACGGTCCATTTGAAGTGCAAAACTTCAGTTTAGGACCGTTTATGTTTTTTTATTAAAAACATACCATGTTACCGGTTATTTAGCCGGTTAATTAAAAAAGACAAATGGCCGCAATTTCCAATTTAAAAGGAAAGAAGAAAACATAACGTTCGTTCGAAAGCCCTTTCTCCCCAGCCCTCCCTCGTTTAAAATCCATTAACGCTGGTTCTCGTCTTCTCAACTTTGTCTCACAAACCACCCCAAACAAGTTCAATCCTCCATAGACAGCTGTTGTAGAGGAAATTTTCTCCACCACCGACGATACCCAATTCTTCCAGTGAGCGCACGCAATGAATATCTTGTTTATTTATTCTCTTCGTCGTCTTTAGAATCCAGTTCAGAAAACCACTCCAAACCTCCATAGACAATCGTTGTTGAGGGAAATAAGTCCACCACCGACGACAAGCAATTATTGCAGTTAGCGTACCATTAGTCTTCTACCAATAATCAAGCACGAATCATCTTATTACCTTCAGTAGCTGCTTTAGTGCCACGACCATCAACCAAAGGAGATATAAAAAATTATTCAAATTACTGTATGAAAGTGAATACCATCGAGTAATTGTTTGTTTGTTAATTTCAGATTCTGTACCTGAGAGCCAGCCTGCATTCATGTATGTTTCGTTCTAACTCAATATGATCATTGTGGAAGCATATATGAGTTTCATAGCTAATTGTTATGTTCTTGGTAAATATATAAGTTTATATTACTATCTAAAATAAACGTTTAACTAAGAGAGGATTAAAAATTTTCATAATATTTAAAAATGTGTGGATTTGGGTCTAAAACACAACACAAGCTTGATCTGAACACAATAAATGCAACGTGATTGACACCCCTAATGCCAAGCTGTTATGACGAGTTACATTACATATAAAGTAGATTCTGAATGTTACACTCTAATTATTATTCTGAATGTATGATTTCTGTATTATGAGCAGTAATATGTACATATTTCACATTTGTTGTCCCTTTTGTATCAAATCTATTATGTATTTGTAAGTATGTGGTAGATATATTGTTTTATATTTTTTTAATTATGAATCTCTTATTTTTAACACAATGTATTCTTAATCATGTTCCCTATTGTTGTGAAAAATTTTAATGTTCTTTCCAATTTTTTTTTCAATTCATGTTATATACATTAGGTGACAATTAATTAGAGATGGAATCATAATTACATTCATTTGAAGTACATTATGTAATTTTTCTTGTAGTCTAAAATATTCCATGTTTTGTACAATAGTTCGACTAGATTATGTATTAAGCCAATGAATATGCATATTTTGCGTATAAGTTTAACCCACTTGATTGATTGTTGCATTTATAATTATACTTTGATATTCTGAAACTTGAAAACTTAGCTAAATGTTATTTAGTTTAAGTAACATTGCTGAGTAACAAATTATGCACAAATATATGATGTTATTAATATACACATGTTATGAGACCCAATTGAAATTGTTGGACAAATTTAAATTTTTGTTTTTGGAAATTGAATAAATTTTTGTTTTTAGAAATTGAATAAATGTTTGTTGAATTTATTATATATGTGTCACTTTTTTATAGGCAATGGCAAATGAAAATACTGAAAGATTTTCATGTGTTCAACGCGGAGATTACTTTATTGGAAAAATTTCGAACATGTCAAGAATGCAAGAAATAGAAACAATAAAGTCCAAGTTGGAAATGTTTGGTTTGAAGCGAGAGTTTGAGGATTCATGCTTTGGATTTTTATTGGCGATGCACCAAATTGAGTTCACAGGACCATTGGTGCATCACCTTTTGATGATGCAAGATAGGGAACAAAGCGGCAAGGAATTCAAAATTGTTTATAATAGACGTGGCCATCGTTTCAGTTATGAAGAATTTGCACTAATAACTGGTATGAAGTTTACCGGTGATGATAACCTTGTCACCGCTGTTTACCGGTTGAAATATGAATATTTCAGAAGGGATAATGTAATTACAAAATCGAAGTTAATCGAAGTATTCAAAAGGTTAACGAAGAACACAACTAGAGATAATGTTCTTCGATTGTCCCTTATCGTTGCATTAAAGATAATATTACTAGGGGAACAGAAGTCCCAAGGGATAAATATTTCGTATTTGTGTCTTGTTGAAGATTTTGATAGATTTAACAACTTCTTATGGGGGAAGGTGGTTTATGAGTTCACCATACGAAGGATGAGAAGCAATATGGTTAATAGGGTAAGTAATGCCTTTGATAAAAAAATAGAAATTGAAGAGGAGGCTGAAGAAGTTGATGTTGAGGTTGAGGATAATGCAGAAGAAAAGCAATTGAGTAAATCATATCCATCAACATCGTATAATGTATATGGTTTTCCATTGGCATTACAAGTATGGGCCTACGAAGCCATACTTGCTCTGGTTGGTGATCTTGTTTGCAAACGTTCATCAGATTTGATGCCTAGGCTTTTGAATTGGAAAACAAGAAGCCTGGTCGCTTGTTCAAATTCAAATACTTGGACAGTACTTACTTTAGTACTAATGATGTAAAAGTTGATGCTTTATTTAATTATACGTTATAGTAAAATATTATCAAATTTTATTAAGTTATCGTACATATTCTATGATTTAGATAATTGTTAAATGTATTGCAGCTTTTGGTCCTACAAGTCTTGGTACCTACTGACAAAGAGAAGGACATTTTGTACTATCAATCAAGTGTAGTTGTTAAGAGAGGAATGCCTGCAGATTTTGATGCTGAGGTTTATCCTAATGTTGGAAAAACTGAGACGAAGGGGGAGGAAAAATTCGCTGAAGAATGTCAACCCTCGTCATCCACCACACCAATTGATAAGGTATAATGAATATCATATATGGATGTAATTTATACATACTGATAAATTAGTGTCATAAACTAGTTTTTCTACGCATAACATACTTTTTTTCAATTATTACTTTCAAAATATTGAAATGAGGTATGTAATTTTATTTTTGTAGGTTATGGAGGAAATCTTGGTTGTTAAGCAAGAAGTTAAAGAAATAAAGCAAATGTTGGTAAACATCTTAGATGTGCTGCATAAGGGAAAAAAAATGTCCCTTTCGAAGGTGATGGTGTATTTCATACAGGTAGCCCACTTAGGGCTGCTTTTTGTGGTGACATGGACGATGAAATTTGCATGAATTTTGGGTCTCCAATGCGTAAGAAGTCCGCTGAACATGTTATTGTTCAGAGTGAAGAAGATGTAGAAAAAGTATCACATGATCAAACATATGATAAGGATACAAATTTTACTTGCTTCAGTGGAGAAGAACAACACCTTCCCATGTCCGAAGGTGTTGTTAAGAACGAGAATAGTACTAGTAATGAGGTTGATCATGTTGACACCTCCACAATTGCGTTTTTTGCAGAGGACAAAAATCTTCAAATTCTTTGTTTAGAAGAAGAATTACAAAAAAGGAATGTTGCAGTAGATGGATACAAAATAGAGGTCGCAGGTCACAGACAATCAGAGGACCTCCATGCCGATGATCCAGATTCCTGTATCATTGTTTCAGCTCCAACTGAAACAAAGAAATACTACACACGAAAGAACAGATCTGTTGGTCCACTTTTGAAATTACCGTATGAAGAATACAAGAAAAATATTAGAAAGAGAAAGGCATCAAATCCCGACCAATCCATGGAGGATGTTCTTCATTCGAGCTTAAGTGAATATTATAATGTCCACAAGCAACCACAATTGGACAAATACCTTCATTTCATTTCTTGGCTGCATAAATCATCCGCTAGTATGGTGTAAGTTATCAAAATGTATCCGTATATTATGTATATGTAACATATTTTCCTTTAATTTGGTTCAATTTACTTACCATTATTTACGTTTCGTGGTTTACATTACTTCAGGGATAGCATAAGTGTCGATGGCCCGAGTACAGGAAGAGCGAATGCTATATGGTTTCACCGTCTTTTCAAGAATAAGACCAACCTATTTAATTCAGTAAGTATTACTATTTTCTTGTAATACTAGTTCATAATTCATTATACGATCTCACATTGTTGAAATTCAATCTGTGTTCAATATGCACCTTACAGCACATTAACTGTGGTTTATGGTTATTAAGAAAGAAATTCCTTATGTATCCTCAGAAGTTTAGTCTTCCCAAGAAATGGTCAACAATAGATTCCTATTTTTTTGTAAGTTAATTATGAATTATGTTGTTTGTGGTAGATTTTATATGAAATTTCTTTCACATAAATATCCTAAACTTAGTTTAATTTCATATATTAGTATGTTAATATTATTTTCCATATATGTTATATTATCATAAAATGAAATTACTACAATAATTGTACAGCATCGTCTATTGGGTCACTTTGAGCAGTGGAAGAACTCACAGTCCAATCATAAACAGTACGATTGGATTTCAGATGCCACTTTAACAAGATATGTCTTGGGATCAATACCTGAATTTGGAATTCCTTGGTATGAGATAGACACATTGTACGGCGTCGTATGTTACAACGATCACTGGATTGCATTAGAGTTTGATCTAAATGATCAAGAAATACATGTGTACGATTCTCTACCAAAACACATTCGAGAAGCAACATTAAGAAAACATTTGTCCAGTATATGTTCGTTATTCCCTGATTTTATTACCAGTTATGGGGTTTATGAAAGTAGGAAGCATGGGACAAACTTTAACTTGAAATTGCCTTGGAAGATTTTCAGAAACATAAGGGAGAAAGTTCCTGTACAGGAATCATCGTAAGTGCTGCTTATCAAATATCCAATATGGTATTTCTTTATTAACCATGTTCTTGGTATATTTACTTATCAATTAAAGAATCTTCCTATTTCATTTTGCAGTGGTGACTGTGGTATTTATTGTTTAAAGTTTGTGGAATTTCGCGCAACAAGGAATCCTATCTGCAATATTAAAGATGAAGACATCATATTATCTAGGAAAAAAATGGGCTACGAGTTATTTTATTCATTAAAGAATGAATTACTAATGTAACTTGTACGGTGTATTATTAAGTAGAACAGATCAATGTATATAACATGAATAGTTGGGTCATGTATTATTTGAATATTCGTAGTCTGGATGAATTATATATACTTATGTACTTGTATATTTGTTAATGCTTCATTGCTGATATAGGTTCATATATTAATGACTAGTACCGGCTACAGATTTTCCTGTATCAATACCTCGGCTGTCTGTAAGATGACGTCAAGTTTTAGAGAATAAAGTATGTTCATAAACTGTATGTATTTTGCTTTCACTATTGTAGATACATGTATACCTATAATCCACGTTGAAGGTAAGTTTGTTTCTCTCTTTTATGTCAATGTTGGGAAGTTTATAATATGAAGTTGCATATATTAATATCCGTCTTGTTGCTAATACAGATGAGGGTATTCGTCATATGCAGATGAGTGCATTATTACAAGAGATGAAGTACAAAGAAGCATATCATAGACAGATGACCTCCTAATTTCAATATAACAAGTTCATTAGCAACTTCACTGTAACTCAATCTATGTTTAGGGTATAACTGTTTTCGATTTAAACCAAAAATTGAGATAAACCTTGTCGGCACATTCATTATGTTGTTTTTGTTATTCTATTTGGTGGTACACATGTATTGATTGCCTGCCTCATTCTCATGGAAAGAGTCTTTTTGTGGTGACTGTACCAGCATATTTCAATGATTCTCAAAGGACAGCCACTAAAGATGCTGGTCGGATTGCTGGTTTGGAAGTTCATATTATAAATGAACCAACTGCTGCATCACTAGCGTATGGTTTTGAGAAGAAGAACAATGAAACCATCTATCCTATGTTTTTGACCTCGGAGGTGGTACCTTCGATGTATCAGGTAAACTATGTTGCTGGAATCGTTTTTGCTAGTTGCTGCATGGTCACTGCTTTTCTGATGAAGCTTGCCATTTAATAATATATTGATATTTGGGCTTAATGTTACCATTTATTTATATGAATGTAATTGTACCGAGCTATCCTAAACAAATTATAATATATGAGGTAGGAGATGGTGTCTTTGTAATGCTGTCTACTTATGGAGAAACCATTAACAGATATGGTGATGACTTTGATAAGGTTGGTGTGGTCTACTTGCTCTTTACCTCTTATCTTCCCCACACCCTCTTAAATGTGACGATGATGTACAAGCAGTACATTAGTATTGATGTATTCAATATAACCTAATGCATTATTGCAAAGAATTGTTGACTGGCTTGCTTCAGACTTCAAGCGAGATGAGGGAATTGATCTATTGAAGGACAAGCAGGCTCTTCAAAGGCTAACTGAGACAGCCTTTGAATGAAAAAATGGAGCTATCATCATTGACTCAGACTAATCTAAGGTAAAACAGTTTCGCTTAAAATTTTGTGAACTTTAGATGTTATTCTTATTCTGTCTGGCCATACTTTTGGTGTTTGTATCTCGTACAATCTTCTGACTTCTATTGGCCATAAATATTTTTTTCCAGTTTACCTTTCATTACTGCCACTGCAGATGGCCCAAAGCACATTAAGACAACTGTTACGAGGGCCAAATTTGAAGAGTTATGCTCTTATCTGCTTGACAGGTACCACATGGTTTCTCAAATTTTCATTAGGTCTAATTTATTATTCAGACCTTTGAATGAAAATTCTTGTTTTCATTGATTTCGACTTGTTGCATCTATCCTATGTTAGTAAATTATTTATTGTAGTGCGTTGTATTGTGATCTGGTAATGAATTGTTCCCGCTTACAATTCTCATCACTTTTAGAACCTATGTTAGCAGTACATTAATGTAGTGCGCTGTTTTTTGATCAGGTTAGGCACTAATTATCTGCTGGCATAAAATAATATTTTTCCCCCCTTGTTCTTTTTTCTTTATTTTTTTTTTTAATTTGGAGGATTTTAAGGTTTGTTATATAATACTAAATGCAAAAGTTTTGTATCCTTGACAATTTAATTTGTTGTGCTCATAACATTGGAACACTCTCATATAATGATATTTTAATTCTTGTTGAGGGTATAAGTGTAAATAAAAAAGCATAGGGTACAAACTTCACTTGCTTTGGCATTTGTGTGGAATCTGCTTGATAGAAGTGATAGCTACATGTACTTGAGGAAAAATGGAAGTTATTCTGCCATAAAGTTGTAGTGCAATTTATCTGATCTACTGTTCGTTACACAGCTAATTCAATTAACAGATATGGCAACACGGATGGTTACAAGATTTGTGTCTCTTAGGAGGTTTTCAAGCAGTGGAAAAGTTCTAAGCGAGGAGGAAAAAGCTGCTGAAAACATTTATATAAAGGTAATCTTCAAAGCTTCCTATATATTGGCTTTTATATTTAAGCTATCATGCAATGCTTTTATATATCATACTCTTGGATACATGACAAAAAAAAAACCCTGCATAATGGGCTATACTTTTTAGGGTCCTAAGCAAGGAGATAACACAAGCTGCGAGTTCTGGGGGTTCTGTTACTGATTCAAGTAAAAAAGCAGCTTAACTTCCACTTCTGGAGCATCAAATGAAACAGTATCAACTGACATGAATAGGAACTATGCTGTTGTAGCAGGTGTAGTAACTGTATTTGGAGCTCTTGGGTGGTATCTCAAATGTAGTGAAAAGAAGCCAGAAATCCAAGACTAACGGACCAACTGCAAGAATCGGTAATGCTTTCGTGTTCCTTCAAATGGCAAAGGAAAAAATAAGTGGCACCTCAGCCTTCTATATGTTCTTTTTTCATAATGCAGTAAACTGATGAAGGAGTTGGGCAATTTGTGTAGAGACATGTTTTGATATTTCTGGACATTTGTATGGTGAAGTGTACTGTTTACACTTGTGTAATCTCCACCATCCACTCTTGTAATGGGTGCTTTCCTTGTGTTAATACACAGATAAATGTTTTTCATGTTGAGCAGGTTAATAAAATTAGTGCTAGATTTAAGCTATGACTTGTATACGTGATGCTCTAAAATTGGACGAACTTCAAAAGAAAAATATAAGGTTTAATTGCATGACATATCGTTTCTTTAAACATAAAGTTTTATTTTTAATTTCACAAAAAAAAAAAAAAAGAATTATGTTTGGTTCTAGGCCTTCATTTTTAACTAAATTAACTTAGTTTGAAAATATTTTTCCTATGATGCAGATTAACAGAATGCTGTGTCTATTCTTTTGACTAAGCATGATGAAATGGAATGGTGGAAATGTTTGGTGAAAGGGTATCCTGAAATTAATAATCTGAAGGTTAAACCAACTACTGCAAATTATCTGAGTTGGACTCTGGAACACGATCAATTGTCGAAAAGATGATTGCAAAAAGATTTTATCTCTGGTCATTTGAAGGCATTTTTGCAATATAGCCTTCAAGTTGAAGAAGGGTGGACTTCTATTGTTGTAACGTTACTGCACAGATGTAATAATTTGAACATATTTGGATACTGAAACTTCTTTGACTTCTAGGTGTAAATTACATACTTTTATCTACACATAATAGTTGTTTACGAAATTTGACTTCATGTACTGGCATTAAAATTGAACTGCCTTAAAAGAGCAAGATAATGATGTACAATGCATTACAGCCTAATTATGAGATTTTTCTAATATCTAATGAGTATCCTACTACTACTATATCTAATTAGTACTATAACGTTATTGCATTGGCTCCTTTATGAGTAAATTGTAAAGCTTAACATCTCAAATTTCTGGCAATACAACACAGAATATACAGGAAATAACACAAAAGGCTAAACAACTATTCATAATAGCCAAATAAACAAAAAATCACATATATAGAAGCCATCAAGTAATTTCTGGCAAAATCGTATCCAACTTTCACAGTAACTCAATCTATTTGTCAACCAAACTTGGAAGCTATTTGTCAGCAATCCATCTCTGCATAACAATCTAGTCATACACTCTTCTGCAAGAAGCATCACGATTGTTCTCACTAAACATTGTTGCAAGTTCTGAATTTGCAGGAGAATTTGAGTTTGGATCACCCAGCAATGACTGCAGAAATAAAAATTTAGTAACATTTAAATCATGCATGCAAAGCAGCATTTGCTATACGCAGACATATTAAAGACAAAAAGAAAACAAAATGTAAATGAATTCCCTAAGTGAAAGTGCAATATGATTGACAAAGTTGAACTTGATGAATGACATCTGTTAATTTGGCAGCCTATTCCCTAGTACAATTTAATATTGGTGAAACATGACCTCCCACATTTAAAGTACCGGCGCAGAGTACACATTCATAAATAGGCAGCGAACTGAATAAGTTACACAAACATATATATATATATACATTGGGGCATGCTTTTATTTTATTCACATAAGGGAAAGCAGCAAATATTATGCTCATAGCACATAAGCTTGTATCTGTGACCTCCAAGTTTTTCAAGAATGAAATCAGTCTCTTCCTTGCAGGAGTTGACATCTGAACTAATACAAACCAAACATTTAGTAACATTTTTACATGAAATTATCAACAATAAAAAAAGTTTTTATATATAATTTGAAACAAATTCACTGACAATCCCACTTAAACAGACAGATACACGTTCGTATCCTACTAATTAATATATTTCCATGTAGAAATATATTAATTACAATTACATGAATTCAGTTGTAGTGGAAAGTCAGTACGACAAACATGGAACTTTTATGAAGTACCTGCCAATTAAAATTGCATAGTGTGTATTTATAGAGTCCAATGAAATATTTAAATACGGTAATGTCTAATTAATATTAAAAAATATAAAAAGATATGGGATATTCAAATAGTATTTGCTGGCATGGGATCAACAATCATCTGCAGTACTTCAGTGCAAGTTGCACGGTTATGTCTAGGACGTCGACATCTACTACAAAAAGTGATTTTTCTAATATCCTCACCACGAGATCGAATTCGCCTTTTTCTTGGCTTACCCCTCTTCACCTTTGTTTTTTGTGGTTCACTAACAAGCTCTGCAATATCCTTAGGAACTTCCCATTCACCATGGTCACTTGCGGGAAAAATAGCCTCAGAATAAGCAAGGATGTAACACTCTGATGTATACTTCTTGTCAACCAATGAGTAGACATCAGTATCTTCAAATCTTGCTGCAGCAATGGCATGACTACATGGAATCCTATGGATATCAAATTCCTTACATGTACAACTCTTATTTAGCAAGTCCACTTCATCGCTTGAGTCTCCATGGATAACCTACATATATTAATGGGCAAAAACAAAAAAGGATATCCTAAAATACATGTAAAGTATTAATAATTGTGTCTTTAATTATATTTGGAATATTCATACAATTATGTTATATGTGAAAGCTATTTAATTCAATAAAGTACCTGGAATATATAAGCATTTATCCTGACAATTCTGTATCTTGATGACTTTGACCTGTTTTGACGTGTGATGGATTCAACATCTTCTGTAAGATATCGATCTCCCCATTTTAAAGCCTTTTGACTACGATCCACAAACCATTCTTGTAGCTTAGCGCGATAATACTCGACAAGCATGGTAATTGGCATCTCACGAGCAGCCCTCATTACGTTATTGAATGACTCAGATATATTCGTAGTCATTATCCCATATCGCATCCCCAGACAATAATGCCTAGAACATTTTTCCTTTCCTACATTGATTAAGTACTCCGTAATTGCCGGATCTATCATATTCAAATCTGACATATACTTATCAAATTCTCTTCTTGTGTATGCCCTTGCACAACAACGAAACAAAGGGATTATGTCAGGATTCTTGAACCTATTATTTAGGTTCAATTCCATGTGGAATGCACAAAATCCATGAAAAACATTAGGAAATGCTTTAGGAACTGCTTGTATGATGCTTTGATGCCTGTCTGAAATAATAACAAGGTCCGATATGACGCCTATTGCACAACTCAACTTTGACAAGAACCATTCCCAAGAATCGTTGTTCTCTGAATCTCCAATACCCATTGCGATTGGGTATGTGTTGCTATTCCCATCCAACGATGCTGCCACAAATAATGTACCGGCATATCTACCAGACAAGAAAGCTCCATCAATAGTAATTACATGTCTCATACAAGAACGGAAACCTCTCAGAGAAGATCCTAAAGCCATGAAGAAGTATTTAAATTTTTTTTGAGTATCAACTTCAATATGAGTGACAGTTCCTGAATTTTTGGTTGTTAGTATGTGACAATAAGATGGTAGCTTCATGAATGACTCTTCCGCAGTGCCTCTTATTAAATTCAAAGCTTTTTCTTTAGACCTATAAGCAGTGGTATAACCAATTTCAATCTCGAATTCCTCTCGACAATCCTCAATAAT
The DNA here is from genome assembly GCA_029378325.1 of Elaeagnus macrophylla. NCBI lineage: Eukaryota > Viridiplantae > Streptophyta > Magnoliopsida > Rosales > Elaeagnaceae > Elaeagnus > Elaeagnus macrophylla. Next base: position 37,238,456 of record CM055640.1, on the reverse strand, counting down.
GTCTTTTGGCTTGTAAACTCGACCAGGTCTTAATAATTTCATTTTCATCGCATTTGCAAGGACTTTTGAAGTTGCTGTCCTGTTTTTAACCATGTACTTGTTTGGATCACAATTATGAACATTGTTAAAAATAGTAACCTTGAAACGTTCCGAACCAACCACCTTAGTTGCTCTGATTTTCCAACTGCACCTATCGTGAGCACATTTTATAACTACAAGGTTACTCTTGCTTTTGAAGCTTCTTGTTTCAAATTGATTTCTTATTGCATATATGCCAACTTCTGTAACAAGATGAGACTTACAATCAAATACTCTTCCAACACTCAATCCATGTTCAAAATTTGGATAAAAAATACTTTTGCTGGAGCTATCAGAATTATTTTGCACTGGGCATGTCAAGGATGGGAGGGCATGTGTACCGACTACATTTACTAATCGGGATGATGACTGATCTACTGTATGTCCTTCATCTTCTACATTAGGTACTATATTCGGATCAACAATTGCTCTATCTAAGTTGTTTTGTACATCATGAAATCCATGATCATTTAGATCATTAGTAGGTAACCTTTCAACGTTTTCATGTTGTTCACAATTTATGAAGTCAACCAAAGTATCATCAACATGAATTAAACCAAGCCCATCACAATTGACAATATTAATAGTTGAATCATTGTTGTAGACTGTATTCAAAGTATTACCTCCATCCTTTGTTGGACCGTTAGGCATATGATCATTTTCACTATCAATGAACAAAGTATTGGATCCACCGACACCATTATTTGATATGCACGTGGAGGGTACAGTGTCTATCACATGAATTGAAATATACAAAATAGGTTTGCTCTGTCTGTCTTCAATGTGCATGTTCATAAATTCTTCCAAATCTTCATCATCACATATACGAACAGTGGAAAGATGAATATCATTCCTAAAGAAGTATTTAATGGACAAAGCATATTTGTTTTTATCAATCTTTAATTTTCTAAACAATTTCTCCTCCAAACCTTGTAAATCATCTCCTTGTCGCAACCTAAGAACAACACCTTGTCCACCAATATACTCTTCCATACTTTCTTTCATTACCCACTCACCACCATGTACGATGAGTGCACTAACTCCCTCCATATTTTTTCCTGTATAAAATATTATGAAGACAATGAATTTACGACAGTTTCAACAAATTAAGTTAACATAACAATTGAACAAGGTAAAATAATAAGGTAGATATGAGGTCTTTCATACGATGTCAAATGTACACTATATCTACAATTTTTAATATGATTATATGAATGTTAACAATAGAATGTCAATATGAATTTAAGAATGAAATAATTGTACACTAGACTGAGGTCAATATGAATTTAAGAATGAAATAATTTTACACTACTAGACTGAGGTCGATATGAATTTAAGAATGAAATAATTGTACACTACTAGACTGAGGTCGATATGAATTTAAGAATGAAATCATTGTACACTACTAGACTGAGGTCGATATGAGGTCGATATGAATTTAAGAATGAAATAATTTTACACTACTAGACTGAGGTCGATATGAGGTCGATATGAATTTAAGAATGAAATAATTGTACACTACTAGACTGAGGTCGATATGAGGTCGATATGAATTTAAGAATGAAATAATTGTACACTACTAGACTGAGGTCGATATGAGGTCGATATGAATTTAAGAATGAAATAATTGTACACTACTAGACTGAGGTCGATATGAGGTCGATATGAGGTCGATATGAATTTAAGAATGAAATAATTTTACACTACTAGACTGAGGTCGATATGAGGTCGATATGAATTTAAGAATGAAATAATTTTACACTACTAGATTGAGGTCGATATGAGGTCGATATAAATTTAAGAATGAAATAATTTTACACTACTAGACTAAGGTCGATATGAATTTAAGAATGAAATAATTGTACACTACTAGACTGAGGTCGATATGAATTTAAGAATGAAATAATTGTACACTACTAGAATGAGGTCGATATGAATTTAAGAATGAAATAATTGTACACTACTAGACTGAGGTCGATATGAATTTAAGAATCAAATAATTGTACACTACTAGACTGAGGTTGATATGAGGTCGATATGAAGTCGATATGAATTTAAGATTCAAATAATTGTACACTACTAGCCTGAGGTTGATATGAGGTCGATATGAATTTAAGAATCAAATAATTATACACTACTAGACTGAAGTCGATATGAGGTTGATATAAATTTAAGAATCAAATAATTGTAGGTCGATATAAATTTAAGAATCAAATAATTGTACACTACTACATTTTAAAGATACAAGGCCGATATTAGGTCCATATGAATTTAATAAGAAAATAATTGTTGATATGCTAATACACTTAAGTGGATCATACAAATGTGGTTTATTCCATGGGCTTATATGAATGTTAAACGATATGAGGTCGATATGAATTTAAAAATCAAATCATAAAACACTACAACTATAGTTATGTGGATCATACAAATGTGGTTTATGTTCATGGGCTTATATGAATGTCAAACATATAAGGTCGATACAAGGTCGATATGAGGTCGATGTACACTACCAGAAGCATTGCAAAGTTTAAGGAACTAAATATGTACCGATGGTTTGCTGAGACAGAGGAGGCAATGAGCAAGCACAGTGAAGAGGACCAGTACTCTAATTTCTTGGGGCTTGGAGGTTGAAAATGCCTTGATGAAGCTGATGGTTTACTGAGACAGAGGACGCAATGGATAGTTTGCAGACAGAGGAGGCGAGTCCCTAGCTTTTAGCGAATGATTGTAAAGTAATATGCGATACAATCTTTTGGAGGCGAGTCCCTTAATTTGCGATGAGTCTATCTGCTGAGAATCAACTTCCTTTGTTTGTGGAAACAGTATAAAACCTGCTTCAGGAAGATTACCTCGTTCGCAGAGGCAATGGGCAAGTAGGCGAGGCAGACCGAGGCAATGGGCAAGTAGCAGAGGCAGACGCTATGGGTGATAGGTCAATTTGTCGCTCGGGGGTTTGGGCGTGCTTTTCTTCCTTTTCTTTGGGCTTTTCTCTTTTCTTTTTTTAATTACTCATACTGGCTATTAAGGGTAAACAAGTTAATAATAGCCTCTTCTTGATAAATTTTACGAAGAGGGTCCTTAAGTGATGTTTTGCCACTTAAGTAGACCCTTAAAGGCAAAAGCCCTATTTTAAAGATTTATAAATCAGCTAATATTGGCAACGTTTTAAAAAAAATTGAAATCAGAAATTGAAAATCATTATCAAACAAACTGATTTATAAATCATTGAAAAAAAAAAAAAAAAACACAAATTAGGAATCTGCAGCTTATCAAACAGCCCCATATTTTCTCTCTTTGCTCTCATTAAGTTCTCAGCTTTTGGTTCCTCTGTTTTTTTTTTAATACTGTTATGGTATGTATGTTAGTTACACAATATTAAAATTTATGACTTTATCACACGGTATAAAAATAGTATAGTTATGTAGAAATGTATGAGTCTAAATTGTACTAAAAATTTATGTTAGTCTGTTTGAATTTTCAATTATAAAATTATATATATTGATTTTTTTTTTTGGATCGAAATTAAAAATATTCTATTTTATTTTTGAAAATCCTAAATATATATATATATATATATATATATATATATATATATATTATATATATATATATATATATATATATAATGTAAATTGAGCTAAGAAAAGTCTTACCAACGTGGTATTAGATCAATCACCAGGCAACAAGCTATTATAATAATTTGCATATGATTTTTTATTTTTATTTTTTATATATGGAGCATGCGTAAGTGGTTTATAATATTGAAATAAAAACAATAGTCTTCTAAGTGAAACGTGGGTTTTTATCTTACTTGATACATTCTTAATAATTTATGTCTCTAACAATAGTAGCTTTATCTTTAGATATCTTTTCTCGTCCCCTCAAGTTAGAGTAGGACTTGAATATTTTACATCATCATCTAAAACACGTTATTACCACAGCAATGCTGTGACAGCATCGTTCGAGTTTTCTGATGACAAATACAAAACGCGTAGTGTTTCCACCCATTATCTTATTATAATGCATCTGGCCTTTTGTAGATTGGCAGTACTATATACAACTTTCGACGCAGGTTCTACGGAAGCAGGGAGAGCCAGAAAAGAAAGGTTAGATTTGGTGGATGTATGGGAAAAATTTAATGCCTATAAACAGAGATTCGAACCAAGAGATTCAAAGTTTTAAACTATAAATTCTTTAAAAACTAATAGTCTTTTTATCATCTTTAATTATTAACAAGTAGTGGGACTTAAACATATATTTAATTTATCTATAGTTGGCATTAATACGGAGGTGTCAAATAATTACTCATTCATTTATGCTTAACTTTAGTTCAGGGCAGAGTCATGAATTAAAATTTACAGGGAGTCAAGTTAAAAAGTTTAAAATTTAAAGGGAATTTATATATCAAAAATAATACCTTTAAAATTTATAGTAACAAAATTAGCACCCTCAATAATATTAAACGCGAAATATTGAATGTTCAATATTAAACAGATCTAAATTATTGTCGTTCAATTCTATTTGAATGAGTGTTAAAAAAAATGACATATTAATCATTTTTTTTAATTGTGAAAATATAAATTTGAACACAACGGGTGCTAGTTTTGTTATTACAAGTTTTAAGAATGCTAATTTTATTATTTTTCTAAATTTAAAATTAATTATTAATTATCTTAACATTTACTAATTATGAAGACTTAAGTGCCTTAAATTCGAGCTCGAAAAGTAAGTGCATGAATAGCTGAGAATACATAAATTCATTTAAGAAAGAAAATAAATGTAAGTTTTATATTAAATAATTTAAATTATATGTATATACTATTTAATGGTTAGCAATTATCAATTAACATAAGGTTTGTAATGATATAAAAGAGACAAGTTGTTTTCTAAATTTAGGTGAATATAATCATAATAATAGTTAGAAAAATGTTTATGTTATAAACTAGTTGAATAATTAAAAGTTATATGATATAAATATAATAGATGTATTAACTCTATATTAATTGTTTTAAATTTTTATAGAAGGAGAATCGTATGTGACATACAAAAAAATTGTTGTTATTTTTATTTACTTATACATAAAAATAAACAATTTTGTTGCAATAAAATGGTTCAAGTGTCTTATTTTATCTCCAAAATCTTAATAATACATGCCTATTAGTACAAGAAATTTATCGAGTCAAGGGGTCATAGCATACCAGTCCCCTAGTTCCTCGATCACCTGGGTGAGTTATATAACTCGGCTAAGTTCATTTTAACATGAGTAAATGGCATTAAGAGTCCTATAACTTACACAAATTGAACATACAAGTCATGTAGCTTTTAGTAGACTATAAAGATCTTTTTATTTTCATAAAATTAACACTAAAGTCTTATTTTAATAATTGACTTAAAAATTAGGTCAAATTTTATCATATATTAGTCATGTAAAAATAAATTGTAAGTTTATTTTTAGTCATTTACCATCATCTTAATAACCTCAATTAAAATTTTATTCTAAAAATACTTCACAAATTTAGTAATATTACTAACGAATGACAAATTATGAACTAATTTTTCTATTATCAGTCAAAATAAAAATTTACTGTTAATTTTATAAAAGCAACAAGATCCATGCGATCCACTAAAACTTATGATCACATGTGATCACATGTTAATTTTACTGTTAATTTCTCTTTTATCACATGTGATCCATGTAGTCCACTAAAAAATTACAAAATTTATGTGTTTCTTGTGTAAGTTATAGAAATCTTAGTGCCATTCACTATTTTTATGTGGGTTGTGCAATAATTTGACTTATATATATTTTTGAAAAATAAAATAAAAATTTATAATTTTATTTACGGACAAAAATATTAGTATACTTATCATCTTTTAATTATATATTATAAAACAAAAAGAAATACAAATGCTATCTTTAAATGCATTTGTTATAATGGCATTATAATTATTATTTTTTATGAATATATTTTGTTAAATAAGCTCACAAGATGATAATAAGTTGGGTGAGTTGGCCTTTTTTAACTTGACATAGTTTCATCATTTCATTATCTATTAAATTAGTGCTTGATTAATAAATGTTAAAATTATACATTACTCAATAAAAATTTTGCTTAATTTTGATCGAAAAAAATTGTTAAAATTAATAAAAAATTACTTCAATTATGAAAATCTTGAAATTTATAAATATTTTTAGAATTTTGTATAATTTTTTTTTTAAAATTGCTAAAATAAATAATAATATACTAATTAAATTTATTTTTCATGTAAATGTTATGAATGTGGCTCAAATATGAAATAAAATACAAGCATATTGTGTATTATAATTAATATTATTTTATATTAATAAAAAAATTATTTCTAATATTATGATATCATATAAATTACATTGAAATTAATGAAAAAATAAATAATAAAAGTAAAAATTATTTTAAAAATAATTACTTTTATCAAAAAATGAAAAATAGCATGACAATGAAGAAGAGAAACATAATTAACAAAATTATCCAACTAATTATCTATACATGAATAACAGTTTAATGAGTTATAACTTATATTTAAATATTTATTATTTAAGTAAATGTAAAAATTTATGAAAAATTAAAATTATTTACTTTTACATAAATATTTATTTATTTATAATAAATATAACAAAATATGAGTGTGTATCTTTAATTTGACAAAATAAAAAATTAGTATTTCGTGATATATTTATATTGATACTTTTATTGAAATTTTAACAAAATAAAATTATGAAAATATAGAAAATTTAGATATTTATCAATATTTTTCACCATAAGGAAAAAAAAAACTTTTATGGTCCTAAATTTATAACTTTGTGGTATTTTAATTTCTAAACTTTCAACTTGTACACTTTAATCCCTATACTTTAACCATTTAAATCGTCATATATAAAAATAGGTTTCTAAACAAATTATTTTTGGATATTTTAGTTTTTAAATTTTATTAAGATGACAAATTTTAGTTCTAAACTCTAAAATAAAATTTTGCATTTTTTATTCTAAATGTACCAGTTAAAAATTTTAAAGTTGAAGTGTCCCAAAAACATAAGTTTAGAGACATTATAGCCCCACCCTTTACGAAAATATTGAGAAATTTTCAGATATTGTAAAAATTATTTTGAAATTAGCATATACATATCAATACTTCTATTTTACAAAATTTTTGATTAATTTTTTAAAATATTTTTCTCCATGGTCCACTCTCAAGTTAACTACCCCCATCTCTAACCTTTGGCATTTTCCCAAATCCAACCTCCAAACCTTTTGTCCCAACAATGTATGAAAAAATCTAAAAATATTTCAATATTTTGGTTAAAATTTTTCATAAAATCAAAATATGGATATTGATATAGGATAAAAATCAATTTCGTCAAAATATTGATAAATATCGATAAAAATTAGGAGTGTCCAAAAATCGGATCGAATCATACCAAACGATTTTGTAAATCAAACGGTCCGATTTTTTTTATTTCTTCAAACATTTTTACAAACGGTTCGGTTCGATTATACGAATTTTTAAATCAGACCAGACCGTTACTTATAATTATTTTTAATATATTATTCTTTAAAATATATATATTAATTATATATATTCTCATAATCAAAGTATGCAATCCTAACTCCCTAACTTATTTTTAATATATTATTTATGGATTAATATATTATTATATTTTATTGTAGAATTTGCAAAAATATTTAGCTCTATATTGTAATTAATTCTATAATTATTTTTATGATGATTATATGATTTATGTAAGATGTAATATGATTTATATTTGTAGTATATATTAATTAATCTGTTTAGATTCAAAGATTTTTTTATTTATGTTATTTTTAAGTTTTAACAAGTTTGGAGAGAAAAATTAAAAAAAATATATGAAAAATGTCAAAAATCGTTAACTAAATCGGATTGAATCGTTCGGTTTTAATAATTTTATTAGAAATGGTTCGATTAAAGCAATATGTTCGGTTCGGATTAGTTTTTTGGCTAAAAATCGGATTGGATCGAACAGGACCATAGCCATCCCTAATAAAAATATATAAAAAAAATTGTAACAATTTACCATGTAAAAGCAGAATTTTGTTTGTTTGTTTGTAATTGAAATTTTTAGCAAGAATTTGATTATGAAGAATCCAATTATGATGACTTACAATGTTGACATTTATTTTTTAATGAATATCTTTAGTATTATAGGAATTAGATTAATACAAAATTTCTTTTATATGAATATATTGTTTGAAGAAATCAACTGACGTATACATGACACATTGATAATTATAAGCAAGATTATTCTTATTGTTTGTCGTGATATAATTACTGCATTTTTATTGATGTTGATACTTCTACAACTTTAAGATTTGAGCAATAAAGTTATTTTTATTAAATATTTATATATATTTATATTGCATATAACTTAATGTATTTAGAATTGTATTATATAACTTATATTTATATTTATTAAATCAAGATTGAATTTATATTTTATTATTTGGATTATATATGTCATAAAACTTTTTTTTTTCTTTGTGATTTTTTCAACGAAAGTGTGATTAATTTTTTTTCCTCTAAAAAACCGAAAGAGTTATTTGTTCTCCCTATTTTTCATCATATAAAATCACAAAACTTTTGGATTTTCACCTTATTAGTACTTTGTAGCTTATGCTTTAATTATGTGTTTCAATGTTTTGCTTCAATTCTATTTTAGAAATAATACTTAAATTTTATATTTAAATTTTATACTAAATTAATTTTATTGTTATTAAAAAAAAATTGCAAAAGAATAAATAATTTTTTATTATTATATATTTTTAGTTATTATTTTTCTTTAATTTTTTAAGTTATAGTTTATTAAAGTTTTCATTCTTTATCTAATGTTGTTAAAAAAATAAAAAAATTTGAAAAAATTAACTTTATTTTTATGCTATTATTTTTTAATAATAATATGATTAAATTATTAATTTTAAAAAAATATATATATATTTTAGGTATTATTTTTGTAATAAGTATTAAACGATATTTTTCTCTTGTAAAGGGTTTTTTTTGGTATGGCCCACTTTAATTTTTGATGGGAGAGGGGGAGAAAAAAACCAATGATCGTGGAAATCGAAAACCAAGCCAGACTGTATTACTTTTTTTAAATGACCAGACTATATTACTTTAAAGTTTAAACGGTCTAATAATTGATCGGTTTATGAATGTTTATTAAAAGTCAAACCAAAAAAGTGAACCCGCTAGTGAAGGCTTCAACGTAAGATTTTGAAATATTTATGAGTATGATATATATATATATATATATATGAGTTTTTTTTTTGAAATAGTTATGAATTTTTTATTTTTTTAAAGTTTTTTCTTTGCAAATTGATTTATGATAGAATGACATAGACGGTTGTATATGTGTATAATATGTTATTTAAAAAAAAAAATGTTACTTTATTTTATGAAAAACATGCTTTTATATTTTTTATTATTTTAAAATAGTAATTATTTATAAAAAATGAAAATCTAAATTATCCGAATAAGAATTAGCTTTTGCAGAAAACACTTGCAATACATATAGGACCTGTGAGTCCTTCAACTGAGACAAAGCTATTAATTACTTTTCGGAATTAATGGCATGGACAACGGAGACCAGATCTTATCAAGCCCCCAAATCGGCATACGAAGTATTCCTCAGTTTCAGGGGCGAAGATACTCGCTTCGGTTTTACTGACCATTTATACGAGGCTCTGACATATAAAGGAATTCACACATTTAGAGACAATGAAGAACTTAAAATGGGAGAGTTTATTAATTTAGGACTCTTAAAAGCTATAGAAGAATCAAGATTTGCAGTCGTTGTTCTTTCAAGCAATTATGCTTCTTCAAGATGGTGTTTGGACGAACTTGTTCATATTATGAAATGCAGTTACGATTTCGGACTTCAAGTTTTTCCAGTTTTTTATCACGTAGATCCACATGATGTGAGAAATCAAAAAGGTGCCTTTAAGAAGGGAATCGATAAGCACGATTATACTCTCAAAGTCAAATCGAGGTTGGATTTGATGAACATAGCCGATGCCGCTGGATGGGATGTTCCTGACAGGTAATAGTAGTACTTCGTATTTCTTAATTAGTTACTGACCCCTCTTTAATTCATGAAAATAGTGTCCAAACAGGAAATTTGGACGGGAACGACCATTGATTTAATGGCTTAAATTTATTTTTTTCTTTTCTATATCTTGATTTTCTTCATTTTAATTTTAATAATTTAGATGTATCGAAGATGAGCTTCCAAGCATTAATCATTTTAACGAGGCTTTCGACATGCTTGAGAAGGATTTCAATGACCAGGAAGTGAAAGTAAAAAAGTGGATGGAAGTATTTAGTGAAATCGCCAATCTCTCAGGATGGAAGTTGAAAAATAGGTGACTATTTTACTTTTCTTCTTTTCTTAATGGGAAAGTTACCTTTCATATTTCATTGAAACATACAATCCAAGATTATATGAGAGGTACATTTAAGATCAAAACATCAAAATCTAAACAAATCAGGAAGAAAATTAATACTTCGTAAAACACAAATTTGACCAAAGATTCTTGACCTTTTCATTTAGATTCGCCATCTTTAAGAGTGGACCGTGCAACTTGTGCTTTGAAAGTTTGAAGGTTTTTTAGCGGTCAGTAATCTTGTAGAAAGTTCACACCTCCAGATCTTAAAGTCCTCGTCATTAAATTTGGGACAAAAAGAATTTACTAAATTATAGAGTGCAAATTACCCATCAAAAGTTTGCTGAAAAACGCCATAGAATTAGAAATACAACAAGAAGATAATGTTATTTATATAAATAGGAGACTACTGGTGTAAAGCTTTTTTTTATAAGCTGGACTATAAGTTTATGTTTGTTAAACCGTACTAAATATTTTGACCGTATAATTTAGGGTTTTTGTCTAAAATAGGCAAAATCTTTAAGATAGTTTAAAAAAGAGCAGAATTGTGTTATTTTTTAAAAATGGGCTTTTTTTAACCGCCCACCCAATACCCCACTTACTAGCCGGTAATTCATTTGTAAATCGTTTGGAAGAATTCGAACAGTTCCAAACGTTTGCACGACTCTCCCTCTCTCTCTCCACTCTCTGTTATCGAATCTCCCACAAATTTTGTTGAGAAAAAAGACGAACAGTGAGGACGCACAAAACACTCGACCATTACTATCTCATTATGAAGCTCTGCATTATCTCATTGTTGAGGAAGAAGATGAACAGTGTGGTATATCTGGTATATCTCAGGGTATATCTGGTATATCTCAAGGTATATTTGGTATATCTCAGGGTATATTTGGTATATTTGGTATATCTGGTATATCTCAGGGTATATCTGGTATATCTGGGGGTATATCTGGTATATCTCAGGGTATATCTGGTATATCTGGTATATCTAGTATATCTGGTATATCTGGTATATCTCAGGGTATATCTGGTATATCTAGTATATCTGGTATATCTGGTATATCTCAGGGTATATCTGGTATATCTCAGGGTATATCTGGTATATCTGGTATATCTGGTATATCTCAGGGTATATCTGGTATATCTGGTATATCTGGTATATCTAGTATATCTGGTATATCTGGTATATCTCAGGGTATATCTGGTATATCTCAGGGTATATTTGGTATATCTGGTATATCTCAGGGTATATCTGGTATATCTCAGGGTATATCTGGTATATCTGGGAGTATATCTGGTATATCTCAGGGTATATCTGGTATATCTGGTATATCTCAGGGTATATCTGGTATATCTGGGGGTATATCTGGTATATCTCAAGGTATATCTGGTATATCTCAGGGTATATCTGGTATATCTGGTATATCTGGTATATCTAGTATATCTGGTATATCTGGTATATCTAGTATATCTGGTATATCTCAGGGTATATCTGGTATATCTCAGGGTATATCTGGTATATCTCAGGGTATATCTGGTATATTTGGGGGTATATCTGGTATATCTCAGGGTATATCTGGTATATTTGGTATATCTCAGGGTATATCTGGTATATCTGGTATATCTTAGGGTATATCTGGTATATCTGGTATATCTAGTATATCTGGTATATCTGGTATATCTGGTATATCTCAGGGTATATCTGGTATATCTCAGGGTATATCTGGTATATCTGGTATATCTCAGGGTATATTTGGTATATCTGGTATATCTCAGGGTATATCTGGTATATCTGGTATATCTCAGGGTATATCTGGTATATCTGGGGGTATATCTGGTATATCTCAGGGTATATCTGGTATATCTGGTATATCTCAGGGTATATCTGGTATATCTGGTATATCTGGTATATCTAGTATATCTGGTATATCTGGTATATCTCAGGGTATATCTGGTATATCTCAAGGTATATCTGGTATATCTCAGGGTATATCTGGTATATCTGGTATATCTAGTATATCTGGTATATCTAGTATATCTGGTATATCTGGTATATCTCAGGGTATATCTGGTATATCTCAGGGTATATCTGGTATATCTCAGAGTATATCACTTAAGTTTAATCAGCATTTCACTTGTTTATTCATGTGAGGCAGTTAGCATGCAGTGGTATTATAATTCAAGCAATTATAAGGTGCGGTTTAAGAATTTGCGAGGCCATAGGCCGTAATTAAAAATTAGGCCCTAAAATTCTAAGGAAAAAAACTTGAAATGTATTGAAACCATTACATTAAATCAAAAACTTCATAATTCGAGAGAGCCCAGTTAAACATATTACATATATATTACCAAAAGCCAGCCAAACAAGATACTGAAATTACAAGCTAACGACCAAAATATAACATTAAACGGAATGAAATTTAGAGAGGTTTTGTTTATTTGCGAGAATCATGAAAGCTAACAAAGAAGAAAATCAGTGAAGAGAAAAAGAGAGAATGCGTAGAGAAGGAGGGAGAAGAAGAAAGAAATTGGTGGGAAACTAATGCCCTTTTTCTAACTAAACTGGTTACTGGGAGAGTAAATAGTATTTTGCCCATTTCTAAACTTTTACACAAGGTTGCCCTTTTTTAAACTATCTTAAGGATTTTGCCTATTTTAGACAAAAACCCTATAATTTATATATAATTATATATGTGATTGTAAAATTAAGTCGTATTGTACAGTATAAAAATAGTACGATTATGTAGGAATTTTGTACGATTAAGAAGGGTGGGTCTAAACTATACTGGATAATTAACTTAATCTGTCTGAATTTTCAATTATAAAATAATATATCTTTAACTTTTTCTTTTATCTTAAATTAAAAATAATATTTTTTTTATTTTAAAAAATGTAATAAAAATTTAAAAATGAATTAAATATTAATTTAAATAAATTTTATAAAAAAAAATTATTTAAAATATAAATTATTTTAATAAAATATATATAATCAATTTAATCTGACTATATTATATATCTTTTCACCCAATACTATACAGACTAATTATAATATAATTTAATCTAATATGACTATATTTAACCTATTAAATATGGTGCACCAAACATAGTCTAAGTATAGTATATAATGGACATTAATAATTTTAAGAAAATAGTAGTTGTACTTACATTAAAACATGATTTTTATATGCAAATAAATGTTTTTATGTGATATTTGAGAAGTTTTTTTTATCTCATCTATAAATCTAATTTATGTAAATGTTGCTCTTATTTGAAAAAAGTTATTAAGAAAGTAAAACTCTCCCTTGATAAGGAATGAACTTAGGGTGTGTTTACTAATTAGTGATGAAAATCAATTTATAATCGAAATGAAAATGAATCGGAATGAAGAGGAAATGGAACCAAAAATCATTCTCTCTTCATATCTATTAACTATATATAAAAGGAAGGCTCTTTCCATAATATTTATTTGGTATATATTTTATTTGTTGAATTTTATATATAAATAATAGTCACCTAACAAAAGTAACACAATTTTTATAAAAAAAAAATATATATCTATTATTTATATATAAATGAGAGTTGATATTCTCCTATTTATTTGTGTTTAATATTTTTTATTTCATTTATTTTATTTTCTATTTGTTTATATTTAATATTTATAATTTTTTATTTTGTTTGAAATAAAAAATAGAGGGCTATAATCTGACAGCATATTAGTGAACATGTATTATTTTTTAGTAGTGTTATATGTATTAAATTGTTATATATATTAAGTAACATATAATAAAAAGGTAATTAAATTATACCAATTTAAAAAATAATTATTATATATAATTTGTAGAAATAAAAAAACCAAGTATCATGTTATATTCAAGAAAATACTCTTTACAATAATATAATAAACTTTCCTTATAAAAAATTAGGCTTTTATGGGATAATTGAATCTTGAAATAATTTTTATTGTCATTTTTTAACAATTATATATTTTTATGATTCTTTGAATATTAAAAAATTGTTTATAGAATACATTGTGAATTTCTTTATTAAAAAAAATTAAATTTGTAAATAAATAATGGCAGAAGTAAGTGAAGTGAATAGATAATAAATAAGTTAAAAAATATTGAATGCATGACACGAACGTAGATGATGAATCTTCAATTACTATGTAGTTAGTCCATTACAGACATTATTATAAAAATAAAAAAAGAAACTCTTTGACAAGCATGGTGGGAAGTAAGAAATATGTATTATATTTATTTCAAATCAAATCATTTTTTTTAGAGCTAACTTTATATATATATATATATAGGCGAATTGTCCTCCATACAAATAAAATTTATTTGATTTTATTTTGTTTGAGATTTTTTCATTAGATAAAATTATTTAGGAGTTGATGTCAAAAAATTCTCAAAAAAAAAAAAATATTTTTGATTTTTATTTTCTAATATTTTTTTTGTTTGATGATAATGTTTTGGAGTTGATGTTAAATGATATACATCTAATTGCATAAAAAAATATCATACCTTATTATTTATTCTTTAGATATGACTGAGTTGATTCATTTTCTACCAAAAAAATGCAAAGGTAACATAAATTTGTATTTATATTTGTACCTATATTAATTATAATAAGACTTTTAAAAAAATTCTTTAAAAGTAAATAACATTTTTCATTTTTAAAATTACGTGACCACTTATCACACCATAATTAATATAAGTATAAATTTATGTGTCTTAACATTACACTTGTACCACCGATCATCCAAAAAAAGCACTCATCTTCTATCAAATTATTTTTTGTCACATTAAAAATAGGCATATATATGAAATCAATAAATGAGATGCCTAATTTTTGTGACATAAATTAAAAAGCATTCATCATCTTTAATTTATTTTGCATAATGATGCAAATCGAACGACACGATTTCTATGACTCACAAACGACGAAGATTTGAGAATTACAAGAAATACTGTCTAAGACCCAACACTATATTAGCATGCAAATTTCTACGAAAAACTTAGATTTTTGGTTGCAAGACTTACCTTAACGCATGGATATTACCCACTACAAATTAAGACAAGCGAAATGCCACAAATGGTTGCAAATTCTTTTGATAATTTTTGGTTGAAAGCACTTGGAGCCTTGAGCTCTCAATTCTTGAATGTGGAATTCAAATATGAAATATATGATAAAAGTTGTGTTCCTAGCTGGAACATGTTGTATTTATACAAATAATAGAAAACCTAGAAGCAAGAAATTTGGACCATTGATTAAAATTCAATGGTCTAAAAATTACAAAATAAAGTACCTATGTCGCGGCAGAGAAATACATATGCCACAGCGTGGGGTCCTTGGATTTCCATACACATAGCTGGGCCACGACGGACAAAAATACATGCCATGTCGTGCATGTTAGGGGTTTAGTGTCAGCGGGCAGGTCTGGGCATGTCAGCGTGCGCATGTCTGCTAATGCTGCGGAGCTTGAAATCCTGTGCTGCAGCGCGCAAATTTTCTTAGCCAAAACAGAACCACCTGTGCCGCGGCGCCTCAATGTCATGCCGCGGCACACATAGTTGATGAAATCCTCCATCCAAAACAGAACATCACTCGCCGTGGCGGTTATAAATCCATACTGCGGTGTAGGTCTCATTTTGAAGAATCTGCCTTCAACACATTGATTGATCTCTCACAAGCTTCAAGCTCCAATTTCATCATCCCTTAGTCTTGTGTTAATTCTTGGATCAACTCGTTCAAAGCTTTCTTGAGTTGCTTAGCTTTCGATCTCGTGATCGGCTTGTGCGGGATCTGCAATGGTTGTAACGGCAAATTATTTGTATCATTTCCCCTTGAAAAGAATTCGACCTTGAATCGTCACTTGCATAATCAAAAGGAGAAAGATTAGAGACGTTAAATGATGCGCTAACGTTATACTCACCTGGAAGGTCTAGCTTGTAGGCGTTGTTGTTAATGCGTTCAAGCACTTGGAATGTCCTATCTTCTCTTGGTTGACGCTTTGACCTCCGTTTATCAGGAAACCGTTCTTTCCTCATATACACCCAAACCCAATCTCTGGGTTAAAAAATAATTCTTTGTCGCCCCTTGTTAGCTTTGAAAGTATACTCCCTATTCTTCTTCTCGATGCACTCAAATACACTTTCATGCAATCTTTTCACCATTTCAGCCTTTTTAGCACATTCAAGATTAGTTTTTTCTGAAACAGGTAAAGGTAACAAGTCTATAGGACTAGTGAATTAAAACCATATACAATCTCAAATGGTGAGTGATCTGTAGTTGAATGCACACTCCTATTGTAGGCAAACTCAACAAAAGGTAGCCAATTTTCCCAATTTTTTAAATTCTTTTGTATTACCGTATGTAACAAAGTAGACAATGTCTGGTTGACTACTTCTGTTTGGCTATCTATTTGGGGATGACAAGTTGTAGAAAATAAAAATTGTACCCAATTTAGCCCACAAAGTTTTCAAAAGTAATTAAGAAATTTAACATCCCTATCAGAAACAATGTTTTTGGGAACTTCATAGAGCCGCACAATTTCTTTGAAAAAAAGATTGGCTACATTAGTTGCGTCATCGGTTTTGTGACACGCAATAAAGTGTGCCATTTTAGAAAACCGATCAACAACTACTAAAATGGTGTTTCTACCCCTGCTAAATCTAGGCAAATCCAAAATAAAGTCCATAAAAATATCCACCCAAGGTGAGCTAGGCACCGATAAGGGTGTATACAATCCTTGTGGTAGGATTTTGGACTTAGATTGCTTACAAGTGATGCACCTAGAGAAAATTCTCTCTACATCACGTCTCATCTTAGGCCAAAAGAAATGTTCATGCAGAACATCCAAGGTCTTTGTTACACTGAAGTGTCTCAGTAGACCTTTCCCATTGGCCTCTTTCACTAATAGCTCTCTCATAGAACAGTTGGGTATGCATAAATGGTTTTCTCTAAACAAATACCCATCTAACATATAAAATTTTTCAAAAGTAGATTTATGACATGCATTGTACACAGCAGAAAAATCATCATCAGCATATATTTTCTTAATATACTCAAACCTTAGCAATCTAGCATTTAAAGTAGAGAGTAAGGTATATTTCCTTAATAATACATCTGCGACAATATTTTCCTTATCTCGCTTATATTGAATAATATAAGGAAAGGTTTCGAGGAACTCCATCCACCTTGCATGTCGTCGGTTCAGTTTGCCTTGGCTCTTTAGATGCTTTAAGGATTCATGATCCGTGTGGATGACGAATTATTTCGGCCAAAGGTAGTGCTGTCAAGTCTCCAGAGTTCTAACCAAGGCATAGAGCTCCTTATTATACGTTGGGTAATTCAGGAATGCTCCACCGAACTTCTCACTGAAAAAGGCAATTGGTCGCTTTTCTTGCATCAAAACAGCCCCTATGCCTATACTTGAAGCATCACACTCAACTTCAAAAGTTTTAATAAAATTAGGCAAAGATAAAACAGGAGCAGTACATAATTTATCCTTCAACAGATTAAAAGCTTTCTCTTGCTCTTCTATCCATTTAAAACCCACAGTTTTCTTCATTACATCAGTTAGAGGTGCGGCTAAGGTGCTAAAGTCTCTAACAAAATAGAAACTAGCTAAGCCATGAAAACTACAAACCTTCGTAACAGATTTAGGTAAGGGCTAATCCCTAATCGCCTTTACCTTCTCAACATCAACCTCTATTCCCTTAGAGCTAACAACAATTTAAAAAAAACTAACTTTTCCATACAAAAGTAGCACTTTTTCAGATTGGCATACAATTTTTCTTTTCTTAGCAATTTAAGCACAAATCTTAAATGTATTACATGCTCTTCTAAGTTTTTACTATAAATGAGAATATCATCAAAGTAAACAACTACAAATTTTTCAATGTAAGCACGTAAAACATGGTTTATAAGCCTCATGAAGGTACTAGGTGCATTAGTTATCCCAAATAGCATGACTAACCATTCATATAGTCCATGTTTAGTTTTGAAAGCAGTTTTTCGTTCATTACCCTCTTTCATCCTAATTTGATGATAACTACTTTTCAGATCAATTTTAGAAAATATGCAAGCACCATTTAATTCATCAAGCATGTCATCTAACCTAGGAATGTGATGCCTATACTTTACTGTAATATTGTTGATAGCTCGACAATCAACGCACATCTGGCTAGTTCTATCCTTCTTAGGTACGAGCAATACTGGTACCGCACATTGACTCAATCTTTCCCTCACTTGTCCTTTGGACAAGAATTCTTCAACTTGTCGTTGAATCTCTTTGGTATCTTCTGGGTTAGTTCTATAGGCGGGTCGGTTTGGAAGGGACGCACCCGGCACAAAATCAATTTGATGCTCAATTCCCCGGATTGGTGGTACTCCATTTGGAAAAACATCACCAAATTCCTGCAACAAAGAAACGGTAGCACTTGGCAAAGATTTGTCAAGTTCGTTAGAAGAAAAATTGACCTCCTTGTACAAAAATACAAGTATGGGTCGTTTTGCCAAAATAGCTCTTTTCAAATCATGTCCCTTTGCATAAAAATTTGTTTAGTTATTTTTCTTATCCTCCCCTCTCTCTTCTCCTTCCTTCTTCCCCTTGTCCTTACTCATTCGCACTTGGTCCTCAAAGACTTGTTTTGGAGTCAAGGGTACGAGAGTGATCTTCTTTCCCTCCTTCTCAAATGAATACTTATTCTTGTATCCATCATGAGTAACCCTCTTATCATATTGCCAAGGTCTCCCTAGCAAAATATGACCGGCTTGCATGGGTACGACGTCACACATAACTTTGTCTTTATATTCTCCAGTAGAGAAGGACATTAGTACTTGTTTGTTGACCCTCACTTTCCCACTATCATTCAACCATTGTAATTTGTAGGGCTTCAGGTGTTTGAGCGTTGGCAACCCTAGTTTCTCCACTAAGTTAGTACTAGCTACATTGGTGTAACTTCCACCATCAATGATCACATTGCAAACCTTAGAGTTCACATGATACCTTGTGTGAAATATGTTCTCCCTTTGTTGTTTTACCTCATCATCATTGTATTGAATACTCAAGGATCTCATTATCACCAATGCCTCTCCTTCTACCAGGCCCAATTTCCTCATCACTAGCTTCCTCTAGTGGTGGCATCTCCTCCTCCTCATTATCGTCATCGGTCTCAATGTTACCATTAGCTTGGGCGATCATTGCTTTCTTGTTAGAGCATTGAGAAGCAATGTGTCCCCGTCCAAAACATCGAAAACATGTGATGTCTCGATACCTAGTTGGTTTCTCAACATTAACCCTATCCTTACTAGCTTTCACTTCTTTGCCTTTGTTGGGTTCAAACCTAGGCTTGGAACTAGTCTTTCCTTCCTTCCTCCAATTGGTCTTCCATGGTAGAGTAAGGTTCGATTTCGGTGTCGGAAAAGTGGTCTTTGGTGGTATCATTTGACTACTCATTTTCTTTAACTGTCTCTCCACCTTAATTGCCATATGTGCCATGTTCTCAAACTCCATATAGTGATGTAGTTGAACAATGTTGGTAATGTTCTAATTCAATCCACTTACAAACAGCCATGGTAGCCTCCCTATCTTCCTCTACATTTGCTCTCATCATAGTCATCTCCATTTCTTTAAAATACTCATCAACTGATCCATGTCCTTGATTGAGTCTTTGCAATTTTTGATAGAGCTTTCGGTAGTAATGACTTGGAATAAACCGCCTTTGCATGATAGTCTTCATCTTTTCCCAATTATCAATTGCTCTCTCTCCACTTCTCCTCCTAAGGACCTTTAGTTGATCCCACCAATTCAATGCATAATCGGTAAACTCGATTACTGCCAACTTCATCTTCTTCTCTTCAGAATAGTTATGACACTCAAAAATATGCTCCACCGTTTTCTCCTATTCCAAGTACAATTTTGGATTATTCTTTCCATGGAATGTCGGAATCTTTATCTTAATGTTACCTAAATTTCGATCAATCCCATCATAGGGCCAAGGTGGTGGTCTCCACATACTACCCTACCATTCCTATCTCTTCTATGCCCATTCCTTCCTCCATAAGGCATCCTTCGCTCTTCATCCTCAAAGTCCTTTTTCCAATTCTCTTATATTTCTTCCTCTACAAAGGCCCTCCTTATTTCTAGAGCCTTTTGCGGTCCCCTTTGTTGCAAATTGGCAATTGTAGCATCTTGCCGTTCTATCCGCTCATTAATGTTTGCCATGACGGCATTCATTCGTTCCATAGATTGTTGCAATACTCTTAACAAAAATGCGGTATCCGGTCGTTCTTCCGAACTGTTTCTGTCAGACATTATCACCACAACTTTCGCAAATAGAGAATTAGTTAATCAAATAAAACTGAAAATTCATTCCTTTACCTCATGTGTTTAATCACTCGGATTGATTGCTCAAGCACTCCTTGTCCTTTAGCATGTCAAATCTCCAAAATTTTCAACCACAAGTAGAATTCCACACTCATCTAAAAGTAGTTTGTAACATCCAAATTAAAGAAACAAGAAACTAACTCAACATGTTTAGGAAACTCTAACTTAATGAAAGGAATAAATTGATTCAAGCAATTTTTTCAAACTCGTGATAAATTAAACGAGCAAGTATCAATTTGTTAACAAAGATTTATAGAAATTTTCCTTGAACTTAACCACTCTCTTTTCTCTCTTTTTTTAAACTTTCGGACATTTTTTAACACGAACACAACACGAGAGCACAAAAAAATTACCAAATTGCCCTTTACTTTACGAGCAAAGTTTTTAGAAAAATTTTTCAATACAAAAAACCTTTCAACTCATGCCCAAATCAGTTCAAACAATCAGGAAACAACAACAAATCAAAATATTCCTGGAATTGCAATAAACAATTAGAATTTTGCAAGAACAAGAAGAAAATTCTGAAAAAATGAAGAACAACACAGATTTTGAAAAAGTACACAAATTTTTGTGGAAACAAAAACAAGGTTAGGAATCTAAAGTCACAACGTAGAGCTTTGATACCAAAAGTTGCAAATCGAACAACACGATTCTTATGACTCACAAACGACGAAGATTTAAGAACCACAAGAAATACTGCTTAAGACCCGACACTATATTAGCATGCAAATTTCTACGAAAAACTTAGATTTTTGGTTGCAAAACTTACTTTAACACATAGATATTACCCACCACGAATCAAGACAAGGGAAACGCCACAAATGGTTGCAAATTTCTTTGATAAGTTTTGATTGAAAGCACTTGTAGCCTTGAGCTATCAATTCTTGAATTTGGAATTCAAATATGAAATATATGATAAAAGTTATGTGTTCCTAGCTGGAACATGTTATATTTATACAAATAATAGAAAACCTAAAAGCAAGAAATTTGGACCATTAATTAAAATCCAATGGTCTAAAAATTATAAAATAAAGTGTCTGTGCTACGGCGAATAAATACATAGTTGGTCCTCGGATTGCCATACGCATAGTTGGGTCGCAGCGGACAAAAATACATGCTGCGGCGTGCACGTTGGGAGTTTAGTGTCAGTGCGCAGGTCTGGCACTGTCAGTTGTGGGTGTCCTGTGTTAACGTGCAGGTCTGGGCATGTTAGCACGCGCATGTCCGCTCATGTCGTGGCACCTGAAATCTTGTGCCCCAGCGCGCACATTTTCTTAGCCAAAATAGAACCACCTGTTCCGTGGCGCCTCAATGTCATGCAGCGGCGCGCATAGTTGATGAGATCTCCCATCCAAAACAGAACATCACTCGCCGCAGCGGCTATAAATTCATGCCGCAGCACGGGTCTCCTTTTCAAGAATCTGCCTTCAACACATTGATTGATCTCTCACAAGCTTCAAGCTCCAATTTCATCATCCCTTGGTCTTGTGTTAACTCTTGAATCAGCCTGTTCATAGCTTCCTTGAGTTGCTTAGCTTTCGATCTCGTTGTCGACCTGTGCGGGATCCGCAACGATTGTAACAGCAAATTATTTGTATCACATAATCTCTTACATTTTGAAGGAAAAACCTATGACATAAATTCCACTTAAAAATATAAAATTTTTGTGATTCGAGTTTCAATAATAAATATGTGTGAATATAAATTGTATAAAAAAATGCATGTGTCTCAAAACTAGTATTTAATAAAAATTTTAATAAATTAAAATTAAAATATTAATTTATTTAAACATTCTTTTTTAAAAAGATAGTAACAAATTAAAAAAATAAATACTAAATTTAGAGTTAATTTAAGAATTATATATGATGAATTTTGAAAAAGGAAAATAATATAAAAAGTGTGAGGAATCAATAAATGAGAATGCCCCTAAAATTTGTGGAGTCTTTATTTTCTTTCAACGATATTTTTAAACAGTAAACGATTAATAAAAATGACTTATTTTCTACTCATTTGAGTCCCTTGTCAGTGTAGAGAAATTGGAAGGGGAAGAAAAAAAATCAAAGAGGAAATAGGGCCATACATCATACAGCCGAGGGAGAGGAGAGATAATATGATTATTCTTCATAAAAAAAAATTTCAAATTAGCAGTAAATTGTTTTCAAATGCTCTAAATTATTATTATATATCAATATCATTATAAGTAAAAATTATTTAGAAAATTATTAAAAAGAGCATTTTTAAAACATGTAATAATAAAATAGTAGTAATAATATTGATGAGATTTAATCGGACGGTGTTCAATTTTAGATGAATTTAAATGATTATAGTTCTAGACGACGTGTAATATAAAATGATTAGTTAAACTTTTTTTTAATAATAAAAATATAAATTGAATATAAATAATATTATTTTTATGGTTATAGATTGTATCAATGATTTTTTTTTTTTTCAATTGTTTGTTAGCTAACGTGCTCAGATACCCATAAAACATATTATTTTTTTTAAATCTAACTTCAGTGCCGGAAGAATGCAACTAGAAATTTTTAGCGAGTCCATTGCTAAGCTTGAAAGAGATTTCAAATATCACACCTTGAGGGAGAACAAGTGGAGGGAAGCTTTGGAAGAAATAGGCAATCTCAAAGGAATACATCTTGAAAACAGGTATTTTACTTTCTTTCCAGCATATAATATCACAAGTAGTTTTTCAAATTCAAGTCTTGTGCATTTTGTAGCATCATATGTTGGTATTACTAATCAGTAATAATAATTTATATATGGCAGGTGCAAGTATGTATGTTGATATTTTTAAGATTAAATTATTTGTGCTTCAATCAAGGTGTGCGTTGTTGCTCACAATGGTGTATATGATTTAACGCAAGTGCACGTGTCGCAAACAAGTAATATAATGATAAGAAAAATCGTTCCCACGGAGATTGGAATACTAGAAAAATATCGTAAAAATTAACTATTAAAATAAATATTTGAGTTTTTGTCTATTAAAATAAATAAATAAAATAAAATAAATAATACGAGAGGACAAGAGTGAAAACACTGAAACAATGTTCAACAAGAAGGATATCAAGAATCGCAAATAGATAAATCAGTTAGGATTGCGAATATGACAAGTGATGTAGACAAACTGCTTTGCTGCAGCTTTGCTGTAGCAAAGTATACCAGTAACTAGAATTGCAAAAATTCACAAAGGATTCTTCCGAATCTGCAATGTTTATATATTCTATGACTCAATAAAACATATTCCTATGCAAAACTGAATCTAAGAACAACGTTCATGCACAAATTCTTTTGAGTTATGTGAGATAATTATATATTCCTATATCAATTTCTTCACACTATTCTAGCTTTATCCAACTTAAAATTAACCTTTCCAGATTCAATTTTAGTCTAATATCCTATCAATTGTTGATCAAGCAATCAATAAGAATGAATCAATCAATCAAGCGTAGAATAACTAGCATTCCTTGCCAAGCAAAGCACAATTTTATGAAATTAAAGCACAAGGTCTACATACACTTGCATATCCACAACCCTAACTGAATGAGAATTTAGCCAAGCATGTTTATAAAATTAAACATCAAATTATATATGCTCAAAATCAGATCCATATGGTTTAGAGAATTTAGAAGAATCAAATAATAAAGAAATAATGAAATAAATAAATAAATCCCTTAAATCCACCCTAAACCAATTGGATTATGATCCTTTGTCTCGTTCTTGCTTTCTCTTCAATGAAAGTCCTTGCAAATCAAGCTTCAATTGGTCTCTTTCCAGATTCAAATTGATGCTCTGTTTTGCCTCTCCTTCCTTGCACCAAATCTGTCCAGAATTTGGGGCTGCTATTTGTGGTGTTTTTCCTCCTTGCTGCAGCTGATTTGTTCTCTGTTTTCCTGTCGCAATTCTGGTTGTTCCTCCTGCTTCGCTGCTGCCCAGATTCTGCTGTATATGTATTTTATTTTCTGCCGCAGTTCTTCTCCAAATCAGCCCCTGTTTTTGCTCTTTTATATTAGGTTTAATTGGAGACAAATTTTGGTGTGTGAATTTCCAATATTATCCCTAAAAAGGTGAGTTAATGAAAGCCCAAAATTGTCCTTTTGTTGAGAGTCCAAATCAGCCTTTAAATTTTAACTCCAAGTCAGCCTCTGTTTTCTGCGTTGATTTCCTGATATGATTTTGCTGCAGCAATGCTGTAGCAAAGCTGCAGCAAAGTTGTATTTTTGAATTTTCTTTGTTGTTTTCTTTATTTCCTGCAAGGGCAATGAAAATATAATGAGTGCACATCAAAATATAATTCTTTTTGACACATTTCATAATTATTTTGAATTTATTATCAAAGAATTCATTTAAATCACAAAATCCACAAATAGTGTATAAATGATTATAATGTGTGGATATTCCCAAATTAACAAGCAAGTATTTATGAATAAGAGCTAATAATACTCTAATAAATTAGAGTTATCAACTCCCCCAAACTTAGCATCTTGCTTGTCCTCAAGCACTAAATTATATGATGATTGGCAAGTGGCAATTTAAAACAAAAGTTTCAACTCACGCTAAAAACATAGTTGTCAACTAATAAATAAACTAAACTTGTTTCAAAATTAGAAAGAAGAAATCTCAAATTCATGATCCAAATTGATTTTTCTCAAATGTTAGTTTCAATATCTCAAACTCATTCCAAAACAACCCCATGTGTGTGTGTGATGTCTCATAATTTGTTATTTGATACTTCCCCCCAAACTTAGGTAATTTATGTTCCTTAAGCTTAAAATCATGCCTCCATATGTTGGTCTTTTGAATCCCTCTCCACTAATGTAGATATTCACTAATCAAAGATCAAAAGGACTTAAATAAGCTTGAAATGTAAGGCTAGGGTAAAGGTAAGGTGAAAGTCATATTTAGGTATCATACCCCACAAGCACAAACACTATTCAAGAATACTTTTGGACTCTTTATTTACATTGCTACCCCCAAACTTCTCTTCATTCATTTTTTTTTTTTTTTGTTGTTGTGAATCTGTTTTGCTGCAGCAAAGTTGTTTCCAGATTTCTCTCTCTTTTTTTTTTTTTTTTTTGAATGAAGGATCGATCTCAATATAATCAAACAAGAGTGATTTTCATCATAATCAAAATCATTTTCAACACCATAAATTTCTTTCTTCCAAGAGGCATAAACCTTTCTAACAACAATTCATAAAGATAGTAATGCACTTGTGAGGTAAAGGTCAAAGGATATACAAATAAGGAAATGCTAAGTTTTTATGTTGGTGTTGACAAAAAGAATTTTTGATCATTCATGGCTCAAATCAGGTGTGCAAATGAAATATATTTTTAACCAAGGTTAGCATGAAAAGCACAATCGAATCCAAGGAAGTCCTAAATCATTTCATTGAGTTGTGAACCTTCTAGAATTTCGCTTTGAGCAATTCTCCGAACCAATTTTAGAGGCTCAAACTCTCCCATAAACTACCTTTATTCAAAGTTTATATCAAACAGACAATCAAGTTGACAGTGCAGTTAGAGTTGTGGGTGTATACTTCAAAATAAGTTCTCAACATTTTCCAACTAACATTTAATCAAATCAATTTTTCTCATAAAGCAAGATATCTCCTCTAATAAATCAACAAGTTAGTTTCTTTTTAAGACCAAGATAACAACATGAAATTAATGACAACCTTAGATTAAGCAATTCATCATAAAACCACAGCAAATTATGTATCATAAAATCAGAATTCAGCATATTAACTAGATAAATTCCATCAATTTCACAATTCAACAGTAGACAGATCAGATAGCAAACAGCAAATTCCTTCCCCCCAAACTTAAAATAAGCACTGTCCTCAGTGCGCACAGTAAATAGATCAGTCAGCAAGCAAAAATGGCAGAAAGAGAATAAAATAAAAATGACAAAGTAACGAGACTGCCCTGTTATTGCTGCGTAGCTCCCTTCTTCTAGCTGGAAGTGAAATTTGCAGATTCCCCAAACAGAGAGGAATTACCCAGACATAAAATTTGACTGCGTGAATGAACAATTTGGTGAATATGAACCAATACTGCAACACCCAGTTGTTATTAGCGTGGGGAGGACCTGAACAACATGAATTGCTAACCCGAACAACCATGAAAACTGACTTTTCGGTCCAAATTTTTGAAGTGTGAGCAGCGGCGATGGTTTGAAGTGTTGGGATGCATGGTGTTGTCGGTTGGCGAGTGGGAGGCTCGAGAGTTGTACGCTGGGTGGTGGTGTTTTGGGAGTGCGACGCTGAATCGAAAAGAAGTTCCTGGGAGATGCGGGTGGGTGAGGTATGGGTATTTGCAGCTTGGAGAGTTGGGTGCACGGAGGGGGGGGGGGGCGAAGGAGATGGAAGGCGAGAGGGTAACCGTGAGGCGTGGGCTTTTGTGGGGTGAGTAGGCTAATGAGTGTTGGGGTTGGTGTGAAGTAGTGGGCGACGGCTTGAAGTGTGAGGCTGGTATTGGTGAGGCGCGGGAATGGGCGCACGGAGGGGCGTGAAGGAGAGGGGAGGTGGCTAGGCGAGAAGGAAAGGAAAGGAAGATTGGATGGGCTGAGGACCCGAACAGCATTTCCCGTTTGTTTTTTTTTTTTTTTTTTTTTTTTTCAAAAATGGGTTGTGGGCCAACCTCCATTAGAGCCCAAACTAAAGCTCAAATTTTCATAATTTCCGTTGAAGCCCAATCCACAAAACTGACTATGAAGCCATGCCCAACACGCCTGGTCTGAGATGAAAGAAGACAAACAGAACTTTGCTCTAGCTTTGCTGCAGCAAAGCTGCAGCAAAATTTTCCAGTTTTTGAATCATGATAATTTTTGGTTCTGGTGTACTTCTCCTCTGCTTTCTTCTCCCCCATACTTAAACCTCCATTGAAACTCAAAACTGAAGCACTGAAAATAAGCCCAACCAACGTAAAATTTTGCTCAAAGAAGAACAGTGTAGAACTTTGCTATAGCGTTGCTGCAGCTATTTTCCATTTTTTACACTGTGAGAAATTTTTTTTTTTTTTTGGTTTTGCTTTGCTTTTCTCTTGCTTTCACTCCCTGGGATGACCTGAAAATGCAGAAAATAAACTTCTAAGTAAAAGAACTCACACAATTAAATTGAATTAAAAATCATAAACTAAAAATTAAGAAAAACTAAGAAAAGTGAAGAAACATGGGTTGCCTCCCATGAGCGCTTGTGTTAGAGTCGACAGCCCGATTTTGCTTGTAGTCATGGGTCTAGGAGTGGAATGGAGGTATGCTCCCTGTCAAGAATTTCTCTCCAATAATGTCTAATGTGTTGGCCATTAGCTTGAAATTTTTTCTTGGACCAACATTTCCAATATTTTTGACTTAGACCAACATTGTTCTTTAAGATCCTCTTAATTTCTCGATAGGACTGACATTGTTGCAAAATATTCACCATCTCATCTTTGGGAATACATCTTCTAATCTTTCGGTTTGTATATCGCTTGAACAAGAATGGCCTATCCCAATAGTAGAATTTCAAATTGTGGAAAAATTTCTTCTTTTGATAGGAATTTGAATCTGGTGGCACATCAAGTGAAGACTTAGGAAGATCCTGACATAAAAAGTCTAGGAATTGAACTTTATTTTCCGTTTTGTATGTATTAGACCCTGTTTCCAACCAAGGTAATTTCTCCTCATCTTCCTCTTCATTATCTGAATCATATTGCGATAAAATTTGTAGAGAATCATTATAGCCACGTTTTGCAGGTTCTTTAGATACCAGAGATTCCACAACTGAAATGGATGAGCACTCTTCAACATTATTGGGAGATTCCATGGTTTTAAACACGTTGAAAGTGACTTGTTCATCTTGAACTCTCATAGTTAATTCTCCTTTTTGAACGTCAATCAAAGTTCGGCCTGTAGCTAAGAATGGTCTTCCCAAAATAATAGGCACTTCTCTGTCTTCTTCATAGTCAAGTACAATAAAATCCGCTGGGAAGATGAATTTGTCCACTTTCACCAAGACATCTTCAATTTTTCCTTCAGGAAGAGCAATGGATCGATCCGCTAGTTGTAAAGAGACTGTACTAGGCCATGCTTCACCAATCCCCAACTTCTTAAAAATTGACAAAGGCATCAAATTAATGCTTGCTCCCAAATCACATAAAGCCTTGCCAAAATATTGATTACCTATAGAGCATGGAATTGTGAAACTCCCAGGATCCTTGAGCTTAGGAGGAAGTTTGTTCTGTAACATAGCACTACTTTCACTTGTTAAGGCAACTGTCTCAAATTCGCCAAATCGTCTCTTTTTGGTCAGGATGTCTTTCATGAATTTGACATAATTTGGCATTTGTTCCAAGGCTTCCACCAATGGAATGTTGATATGAAGTTGCTTAAGAACATCTAAAAATTTCCTGAATTGAAGGTCTTGTTGCTGTTTTTGAAACCTTTGAGGGAATGGAGGAGGTGGTCTGTGTTGCTGCGAACTTTGCTGCAGCAATGCTGTAGCATTTTGGGTACCAAAATTTTCTGAGTCTTTCAGAACTGTTTCAGATTTTTCCAAATCTTTTTCCACCTTATCTTGGGTTGAAATATTCCCCTTTTGACTTATTTTCTGTCCACTTGTTCCCTCTAATTCTTTTCCACTCCTTAGAGTAATGGCTTTGCAAAATTCCTTTCTTTCTCTCATTGGAGTTTCGGTATCACTTGGAAGTGCACCTTGTGGACGGTTCCTAAGTTCATTAGCTAGCTGTCCCACTTGATTTTCTAGATTCCTCATTGAAGCAGCTTGACTTTGAAGGATTGCATCATTCTTAGCCATGTATTCTTTGAGTAAAGATTCCAACGAGCTGGATGGTTCATTCGGTTGGTTTCTTTGTTGTTGCTGCTGAAATCCTGGTAGGAATGCAGGGCGGTTAGGTGTGGTATGGTTAGCTTGACTACCACCTTGATTGTTCCAAGAGAAATTAGGGTGTTGCCTCCACCCTGGGTTATATGTGTTAGAGTACGGATTGTGGTTCCTGTTTACATCACTCACAAAACAAATTGATTCAGGATTTGAAGGACAGTTTTCAAACACATGAGACCCCGAACAATAGACGCATGAAATTCCTGAATCTTGAATTGAATTCACATTTACTGTCACATGCTGATTCTTCAACAGATTAACCAAGGATGACACTTGAGCTGTAAGTGCCATAACATCATTAATCTCATGCACACCAGCTACTCTTTTTGCAGTTGCTACTCTATCCATTGGCCATTGGTAATTATTGCTAGCCATCCTCTCAAGTAGATCATAGGCTTCATTGTAAGACTTGGCTAAAAGAGCTCCATTAGCAGATGCATCAACAATTGTTCTCGTTTGAGCATTGAGACCATTGTAGAAAGTCTCCATTTGGATCCAATGAGGTATACCATGGTGAGGACATTTCCTTAACAATTCTTTAAATCTTTCCCAAGCTTCATATAGAGATTCTCCATCCAATTGTTGGTAGGAGGTGATGTCATTCCTCAATTTAGCATTCTTTGTTGGTGGGAAGTATTTCATCAAGAATTTCTCAGCTAAGTCATTCCAAGTTGCAATAGAGTCAGGTGGCAAGGAGTTAAGCCATGCTCTAGCGCGATCTCTTAGGGAGTAAGGAAATAATTTGAGCCTAAACGCTTCCTCGGCTACCCCTGTCCATTTAAATGAATCACTGACTTCAATAAATAACCTGAGATGCAGATGAGGATCTTCTGTAGGTAACCCACTAAATTGCCCAACTGTTTGTAGCATCTGAAACATCACCGGTTTTAACTCAAAGTGAGTTGCTTGAATATTTGGTCTTGTGATGCTTGGATTTAACCCTTCTAGCATGGGCAATGCATATTCATTCAAAGCTCTGTTCCTATCATCCATTGGAGGTATCACATTGATTGCATTGTTTAAATTCTGTTCATGGCCATTGTTTCCGTTCCCTGCTTGTGCCATATCTTCAATCTGAGCGAAACCTTGTTGTTCTCTTCTTCTTAGTCTGAAAGTACGTTCAATTTCGGGATCAAAGGGTGGGATATCCTTGTTGCGAAATCTGCTCATACAAAAGACACAGAAGAGATATTAGATAACAAAAATTAAATAAAAACAAAAGTCGATTTCTACGAATAATTTCTAACGTTGCCAATCCCCGGCAACGGCGCCAAAAACTTGTTGCTCACAATGGTGTATATGATTTAACGCAAGTGCACGTGTCGCAAACAAGTAATATAATGATAAGAAAAATCGTTCCCACGGAGATTGGAATACTAGAAAAATATCGTAAAAATTAACTATTAAAATAAATATTTGAGTTTTTGTCTATTAAAATAAATAAATAAAATAAAATAAATAATACGAGAGGACAAGAGTGAAAACACTGAAACAATGTTCAACAAGAAGGATATCAAGAATCGCAAATAGATAAATCAGTTAGGATTGCGAATATGACAAGTGATGTAGACAAACTGCTTTGCTGCAGCTTTGCTGTAGCAAAGTATACCAGTAACTAGAATTGCAAAAATTCACAAAGGATTCTTCCGAATCTGCAATGTTTATATATTCTATGACTCAATAAAACATATTCCTATGCAAAACTGAATCTAAGAACAACGTTCATGCACAAATTCTTTTGAGTTATGTGAGATAATTATATATTCCTATATCAATTTCTTCACACTATTCTAGCTTTATCCAACTTAAAATTAACCTTTCCAGATTCAATTTTAGTCTAATATCCTATCAATTGTTGATCAAGCAATCAATAAGAATGAATCAATCAATCAAGCGTAGAATAACTAGCATTCCTTGCCAAGCAAAGCACAATTTTATGAAATTAAAGCACAAGGTCTACATACACTTGCATATCCACAACCCTAACTGAATGAGAATTTAGCCAAGCATGTTTATAAAATTAAACATCAAATTATATATGCTCAAAATCAGATCCATATGGTTTAGAGAATTTAGAAGAATCAAATAATAAAGAAATAATGAAATAAATAAATAAATCCCTTAAATCCACCCTAAACCAATTGGATTATGATCCTTTGTCTCATTCTTGCTTTCTCTTCAATGAAAGTCCTTGCAAATCAAGCTTCAATTGGTCTCTTTCCAGATTCAAATTGATGCTCTGTTTTGCCTCTCCTTCCTTGCACCAAATCTGTCCAGAATTTGGGGCTGCTATTTGTGGTGTTTTTCCTCCTTGCTGCAGCTGATTTGTTCTCTGTTTTCCTGTCGCAATTCTGGTTGTTCCTCCTGCTTCGCTGCTGCCCAGATTCTGCTGTATATGTATTTTATTTTCTGCCGCAGTTCTTCTCCAAATCAGCCCCTGTTTTTGCTCTTTTATATTAGGTTTAATTGGAGACAAATTTTGGTGTGTGAATTTCCAATATTATCCCTAAAAAGGTGAGTTAATGAAAGCCCAAAATTGTCCTTTTGTTGAGAGTCCAAATCAGCCTTTAAATTTTAACTCCAAGTCAGCCTCTGTTTTCTGCGTTGATTTCCTGATATGATTTTGCTGCAGCAATGCTGTAGCAAAGCTGCAGCAAAGTTGTATTTTTGAATTTTCTTTGTTGTTTTCTTTATTTCCTGCAAGGGCAATGAAAATATAATGAGTGCACATCAAAATATAATTCTTTTTGACACATTTCATAATTATTTTGAATTTATTATCAAAGAATTCATTTAAATCACAAAATCCACAAATAGTGTATAAATGATTATAATGTGTGGATATTCCCAAATTAACAAGCAAGTATTTATGAATAAGAGCTAATAATACTCTAATAAATTAGAGTTATCATGCGTCATATATGCAAACAAGTCAATTTTTAATAGAAAGTTTCATGAACTTATTCATGCACCTGTATGATGTCATTAATATCATGTTAACTTATATTTTTTATACAACACAACTCACACACATTTATAACTAATACTCAAAACACAACTTCTAAAATTCGAGTTTTATGTCATTTAGTCTCAAACCTATTTTTCTTGTGATAAATAAGTCTAACAAATGATATGACCAAATCATCATTACTATAAGATACATTAATTATATTTTTATATTTAAACTTAATAAATAACTCATAAATTTAAGGATAAAATCAAATCAAACAAAAATATATATTTATTGTTAGATTGACTTAAATCAATGGTTAAAATTTTATCAAAAAAATTTGTCTAATTCATATGTATAGAAACTGTCGCCATACACACACACGTAACACACCGGAGTTGACAACCCATGTGCTGGGTGGACAAGCTACATTAATGGAACCATAATCATAAACAATAACCGCATCACCATCGGGAGTTGTTGCAATAGTATCATGTTGTGATTTTGAGTATCATCTCTTTCTCTAGATTGCTCTCTTTTCCGGATGTGACAATTTTTCTTCATATGCCCTGACTTTTGAAAATGATAACACTTGATTGGGTTTTTAGCTCTAGATTTGCATATGTCTCTAGAAGTGCCATACATTTTATATCTGCGATGGTCTCTACTCAAGTTGCGACCTCACCTTTCATGTTTCTCAGTCACAAGTGCTCTGTTGCTAGAAGATTGCTCTGTATCTTTTCTTCTAGCTTCTTCGTTAAGTAGCCTACCTCAAACTAGCTAGAGCAACAACCAGTTTTCCTTTAGGTACGAAATTGCTAACTGACACCATTAATGTCTCTTAACTATATGGAATGGAACTAAGCAACAACAGAGCTTGTAATTCATCATCAAAGGTAATGTCCATACCCAACAAGTACTGGTTCACACAACTTTCAAAGTCGTGGACCTTGTTTATGTTGCAACCCTCTATACTTCAAATTTACAAGCTTCTTGATCAAGAGTGCTTTGTTTTGGGAACTTTGATTTTCGTTAAAAAGCAATATTTTCTTATATAACACATCAACTTTAGTTTCTATGGCAATACTGTGAAACACACTCCGATCAACACATCAGAGGCAGCTCAGAAACTTTAGAGCCTTGAGGTAAAAGATGAAATCAAGGCCTTAAATATTTTTTTTATATTAAATTCATATAAATAAAAGTTTTTTTGCTTTTATTTTTAACAATTTCGTTAGAAATATACAATGTACATACTAAACAAATATCTAGTATATATTTTATTTTCATTACTAATAGAAGTTTTTTTTTCATACCATACAAATAACAACAAATATACATTTTTAATCGAGCATCAAGGAAACATATTAAGTGTTTATACATTTAAAATATAAAACTAAACAAATGTTAAAAGATGAATGCATATAACGGATCAACCATCCCCCCTCATGGATCAGCACGCCCTTGAGCTATGTGCCACCCAAGAGGTGGGCCACAAATCTCGACTAAAAATTTACAGCTTTAGATAATGATTATATTATATATTTTTTTTTTGTTGAAATAATGATAAAATAAAAATTGCATAAACAATCATAATTTTTTGTCAAATACTAATGATCAATTAAAATGTAAATAAAATTGGAACAATAAAAGATGAATAAGTAAAGATATTCGATAAACTTTTTTAAAAGTAATATGATTAGCAAATCATATAAAATAAATTTACAAATTTGTTTTTGAACCTTGTCAAAAGTGTGATTTGTTTGTAACAAAATTTTGACAATGTATTAATAATTGTTTGGAAAAATCTAAAAATCTGAAATGTTTAAAATTTTCTACATTTTTATTTATAAATAAATAAATATATATACATAAGATAAAATTTAAAAGTTAAAATAGTTTTTTTTTAATATGAGTTTTTATTTTTACAATCTTAATTAATTAAGAAA
This sequence comes from Elaeagnus macrophylla, assembly GCA_029378325.1. Classification (NCBI taxonomy): domain Eukaryota; kingdom Viridiplantae; phylum Streptophyta; class Magnoliopsida; order Rosales; family Elaeagnaceae; genus Elaeagnus; species Elaeagnus macrophylla. Next base: position 37,203,742 of record CM055640.1, on the reverse strand, counting down.
AAAAGAAAATATTAAGAAATTGCTAAAGAAAAAACAATTCCATGAAATTTATTACTAAAGTTCTAAATTATGAATCAAACATAACTAATATTTTTCAATTTTAATTATGTAATTTAAATACATCGGTTTGACATACAATCATATCCATATAATAAAGTGCACAAATAAAAAATAACACAAATTTTTTTAAGAGCAAATAACCTAGGCCACAACAATAACATAAGAGAAAAATTACATGTCTCCTTAATGCACTATGAAAATTTTATGCTCTAGTACAAAGCTATGTCTTAGACTACCTATCATAAATAAAGCCCCAATATACTTTACTTATGAGCTCTTGCTTTATTTTCATAGTCTCCAAGGTAGGCATATGGATACGAATCAACACTTCTTTAAACTCAAGTCATACGAAATATCGAACATGTCAGCCTTAATATTTGAAAAGTTAGTACAAGTAGCACAAGTTTCAGGTATGTCCTAGAGCAAATTTAAGAATGAATAATCCTAAATAAAATATTCAAAACATATATCGAATAAATCAAATTATCTAGCAAATCCTAGAACAAATAATTGAACACAAGTTAATAAAAATAGTTTCTTTAAATCTCAATGATCAATTAAATTTATTATGACTATACATAAAATTATTTGATTTGAAAAAACCTAAGTAAGAAGAAGTTATATAAACATAAAATTATGAAACAAACATGCTCAAATCTAAACTAGCATGATGATACCAATATGCTACATGAGAGAATAACAATAAAGCTTAAATTAAATGAGTAGAGAGTAGAGAGAACAAACTATGAAACTAGGTGATAAAAAAAACTATTATGTCGTCTGATGTGGAATACAGAGACATAAGTGAAATATTTGTTGAAAACCTAAGTAAGAAAAATTCACTCATTTGATATGACAAAATATAACAAGTAGTTGGCAATTGAGTGAGATTAAAAAATGCAAAAAAAAGAGAGAAAATCGACCAATTTTCATTAGCGGAATCGATCATTCACAAAATTATGTTACACCAGCAACTAGGGGCGATAATTTTTGACACGACACGAATTCGCACGAAATAATTTTGGGTCAAAAACGGGTCAACCCGAAAATAACAGGTCAAGTTTGGGTCGATTTCAGGTTGACCCGTTCAACCTGATTTTTTTTAAAAAAAAATAAAATCAAAAATATAAATACGAAATTATAGCATTTGAACTAACCCTAATTGGCTAATTTCACTTTTCAGTTTTCACTTTCAGTTCAAGTTCAGCTTCAGCTATTCTTATTCGCTATTTGGGCAATTCGGCCATTCGTGCCGCCGCTCACCAAGCAGCCAAGCCAACTACCGAAGCCCCCAACAGCAATAGCCAACTCGCCAATCAGCGAAGCCCCCAGCACCCACCCTCAGACGCCTGTCACAGCGAACCCCCAGCACACACCCACGAAGCCCCCAGCCCCCATTTCCATTTCGCAATTTCTGATAAAAAGATTTGATCAGTGAGCTAGTCTTCCATTTCTTTATTCATTATTTTCTTGCTCAAAATTAACCATGTATTTTTTAACGAATCTGGGTTCTAAATGTTAGTTTGTGAACTTGTTTGGTTCTTCAAACCAAGAGATAAAAGGTTGTTGGGATGTATAAAAGAAATCTGTTTTGGCTGTACAGTTTTGAATATGATGAGATTGAAGTATGATTATTTGTTTGTTGTTTTAGGGTGTACATCATGTAATTTTATGGATTGATCAATTGTTTGCTTAAAAAGTGTGTTTCTTCTTATTTTTATTCCTGTTAAAGAAAACTTTTGCGCTTTTATTTAGAGAAAGATTTCAGCTGAAAATTCTGTTTGAAGCGAGTTGATTTCTGGGATTCAATTCGTGTTCGGGTTCGGGTTTTGGGTTCACCCAAACTCGATTGAAAATCAGGTCGTGTCCGTGTTGTTCGTGTACGGGTTCGGATTTGCAAAACATAACCTGTTTTCAATTCGGGTCGTGTTCGGGTTAAGCGTGTTCGTGTCGAGTTGGAAACGGGTTGACCCGAACACGACCCGAATGAAACGAACTGTCACCCCTACTAGCAACATGTAGGATCAATCCCTCTATGGTAGAGGGATCCCTTTCTCTAGATCCACTTTTCAAAAAGTATTTAGTTTCTTTAAAATACACATAATTTTTAATCTACGTATCATAATATTCCAAATGAAAACTTATGCAACGTATATGTGAAAGGAAAATTTTTTATCTTAAAATAAAGAGTTTTTGAGACTAATAATGGTACAACTTGAAAACACCTGAATTAATCAAGAACAATTTTATGTCATTTCTAAAATTTAATTTGTCCATAAAATTGCCAACTATTTATGTGCTTTTCAATTACTTAAAGTCTTAAATTATTCCATACATATATGGTTTTATTTTTCTTAGTAATAAAACTAAGAGTCAAATGACATGTATTTTTTTTTTTAATTAGTTAATAACATTAAGTTAAATACATAATTTTCTTTTTTAATTTTAATATCTTTTATAATTTTTGTCGTGATATTATATTTTTAAAAAAATATATATGTATTGAAAAGGCGACAATCTCATCAACTTAAAGGACAAGCTGTCCCTACAACACATTTTTTATGCATTATGTGCCAATCATAATCAGTCTTATCGTTTTATTTTATCTCCTTTTATTGGCTCAAAATAAATCCTTTGAGATTAGTAAATACTCCATCATAGGTTTGCCAATGTAATAATTATCTGCTTTCAATTTCATCATGGAAATATACTCATCTGCCATCTTAACTCACAAAAAAATTCAATACCAGTCAACTCTGATACGAGTTTGTGGAAAAGAATCAATTTTGAAGTAACAATAGAAGCAAAAAGTTAAACGTTTTCTGCTTGTATGGATGTCAAAATCTCCTGCGGGTTTAGTAGCTATACCAAATGGGTTTAGTTTTGGTTGAAAAATTTTGGATCCATTTTTGGATCTATTATTCACTTATTTAAAATTTTGGTTTTGAGTTCAATTCCCCAAAAATATTTTGCATATATGTATACTCATAGTTGAATATTTATGAAGCAAAATAAAATCAAATATATTAAGTATACAAAAAATATTATTATTTTTAATTACAAAGATTATTTTTGTTAAATTTAATATATTTTGAAATATTTTGAATTAAAAAATGTTAAAATTCAATTTTTAAAGCTTTGATGGGAATTTTCCGAATTTATACTCATCTTAATTTTGATTTTGAATATGATCTAATATTTCGATTTTGATTTTTAGTAGAACAACCCTTGGTTTGGTTTCATCTCGTTGACATTCCTACCCACTTGTGTGATTAAAAATGACATAATCCACCAAATATAACAAATAATAATCAAAGCCATAAAATAAAAGACACAAGAATGATTTTTACGTAGTTCATTAATGTGCCTACTCTACAAGACCTCTACTTTCAACTTTCACTACATAAAAAAAAAAAAAAAATGATTACACCAAAATCCTCACAGTACATCAAAATTAATAAATACAATTCTTGGAAACACAATCAATCTTTATCAAAAATGGTGAAATTCAAAGAGTTTTAGATCTCATCAAAATTTGTAGAGAGTTCTGGTAGTACAACGAATGAAAGTCTCTTTGAGCTTAAGCCAGTAGAATAATAAAATGTGTGAAAAAGTCTCAAAAATTTGAGCAAAATATGAGTTAAGCTCTCTCCGTCTAATTTGATCACACAATCAGGTAAAATATTGTATCTTCGACTGTGCTTTTCTCTCTATTGTTTTTTCAGCAATCCCTTCACAAAAACGTGAAAACCCCAAAGCCAATTTATACAAATCAAATCAGCCGTTCAACTTGTTTGTTGTTTAATTTGTCTAATGTCTAATGAATATTAAGAGAAAATTTAGGGCCATGTTGTAGGGGAGGACCCAATAATTAGTTCCATTACATGGTTGCTAATTAACGAGAAATTAATTTTCCCCTTTTCTCAGGCATGAGACAGAAGTTGTAAAAGAAATAACTGGAAAAATTTCAGATCTACTGAGTTATGCTTTCTTAAGCATGAACAAGAAATTAGTTGGAATAGAATCAAGAATGCGAAATCTGGGGTCATTTTTAGATAAAATGTCAGACGAAATTTGCATCGTGGGTATATGGGGCATGGGGGGCATCGGTAAAACAACAATAGCACAAGAGATTTTCAAAACTTATAGACATCAATTCGAATCTCATTGCTTTATTGAGAATGTGAGGAAAAAAGCTAGAGAAACTGATGGTTTAGTTTCTCTCCAAAAATATCTTTGTAAAGCCTTGCTGAACTGCAATGTAAATATAAATAATGTTGTCGAGGGAAAGATTACGCTGCAACAAAGATTACGTCACAAAAATGTTCTCATCATTCTTGATGACGTTGATGGTTTGGATCAATTAGAAGCTTTAGGTGGAATGGATGATAAAATTAATAATATTTGGTTAGGTCCAGGGAGTAGAGTAATTGTAACAACAAGAGATGAACGCCAATTGGAAGCATATGGAGTGCCAAAGAATATGATATATAAGGTTAATGAATTGAAGAATGATGAAGCATTTGAGCTGTTTTGTCAGAAAGCTTTTAAACAAGATAATGCTCCAGATGAATATCGTATAGAGCTATCCCAGAAAGTTGTCCAATACTGTAGTGGTGTTCCTTTAGCGATTGAAGTTTTGGGTTCTTCACTGTACAACAGAAATGATCAAGAATGGTCAGCCACACTTAATAGACTAGAGGAATACCCTGATGAAGATATTATGGGTCCTTTGCAAATAAGTTTTAATGGACTCAAAGAACCTGAGAAAGATATGTTTTTGGACATTGCTTGTTTCTTCAATGGATCACTTTTATCTAATTTGGTAGACATATTTGAAGCATTTGGCTTTTATCCAGGCATAAGCATCAAAGTTCTTGAGCAGAAATCACTAATAACTATTGAAAAATTTCAAACTGTAAGGACCCATGATTTACTGCAGAAAATGGCCAGGCACATTATTTGTCAACAATATCCAAAAGATGTTGGCAAACGGAGCAGGCTGTGGCGTTATGATGACGTGCTTCAAGTTCTTCAACAAAACAAGGTACGAGTTTTTTCTTCTTCTTCTAAACAACAAGCCAACAAGGTATGAATTATTAACTTATAAATGGAAAAAACAACTGTGAACATATATAGTTTTAGATTCTGCTACTAAATAATTATTATATTGTTAGTTTGATGCTCAAAACCACTTCATGCTTATCTTTAAATTACTTTTAACTAAAAATTTGACCAATTTTACATATAATTAACTTCTTAAATTTTTAAATAGTATGATTTAGTCTTAAAACTTTACATTATTTCTTTAATATTTTAGTCGTTTAATTTAGTGCACAAATTTTTAAAAATTTACAGATAAATCCTAATTTATAAATTAAAATTTATTATTTAAAAATTTAGAAACTATATGTGATATTTAAAAGTTTGAGTATTAAATCATACAATTTAAATGTTTAAAAAAAAAAAAAACTCATCTACCTCCTAGCCCATTCCAATTTCGTTTCTAACCACTCTCCCCTTTTTCTAGTTTTTTTCCCCTAAAATTGATTCTACACTTTTTTTTTCTTCAGTTTATATTTTTATGTTATTTTTCAATTTATTACAACTTATTTTATATAATCTTTTTTGAGTATAAAAAAATTTTGTTTAATTTTCTTTAAGTTATGAATACATATATTTTCTGAGTTGTTATGATGTTTGTAACTTATGAATATTAGAAAAATATAAAAACATACTCATTTGGTTTTTTGAATATTTGCATAACATCAAAAAAAGAAAATAAAAGATATGTTTATTTTTTTTAACAAATGTTCATTCAATTATTTTTTGAACATGTATTTCTAAACGTATTTTTTGCTGAATATATGTTCAAGTAAGCGTATGTTATTTTGAACACATATTTATAATGAAGTTTGGGTGGAGTGTGAAGTTATTCTTAAAATTAGTTGAATAAATGAGTTATTTAAAAAAAGAAAAAAGTATGCCCACAATTCTAAAACTTATAATATTTGTACATATTAGTTCTTAATTTTTCGAAAGGTATACATACCTAAAATTTATTAACTTAGTACATATTGATCAAATTGCTCATTAAAATTGATTAGAATAATGCAAATCCCTCCCACGTTGATAACATGAATATATAATTAAGGGTAAAACTATAACTTCACAACCCAATGGAAAGAAAAAAACTACAATTCAGCCCAAATATATATAAATCATTCACCCATTCTTTGCTTCTCAACCCTATCACTATTGCGAAAGATTCACCCCTAATACATTGCAAAAGTTTCTCAATCATCTCCAATCTTCCACAAAAGCAATTCGAAACACAATGAAAGATGTCTCTATTCATGTTTTCTTTAGTGAACTATGAGAAGAAGAAGATGGGAGATGATTGAAAAAGAGAATATGGAATTTATAGCCACAAAAATGGCGGCATTAAAGAAACTGAAAAAACACAAAATGGTGGGAAACTTTTTACAAATGGAGGAAAACATCATGTTGTTTACGTTAAATCGCAAGTGTACGGGATGCGTACAAGTGATAAGTATTTAAAAATCAAGTTGTAATATCCATGATGATTTAATTAATAAGTATTTGAGTGTCAAACTATAGTTACAATAAACTACTTAGACTAATGAAAATAGATGGGTAAAAATAACAAAAACCTAATATTTACATTACTGGATCCAACATAACCACACTAACTAATTAAATACAAGTGCACAGGATACATACAAATGATAAGTATTTAAAAATCAAGTTGTAATACCCATGATGATTTAATTAATAAGTATTTGAGTACCAAACTACAGTTACAATAAACTACTTAGACTAATGAAAATAGATGGGTAAAAATAACGAAAAGTTAATATTTACATTATTGGATCCAACATAACCACACTAACTAATTAAATACAAAAAAGTCATAGAAATCCACCATCCGAAGCAATTACCCACAAATTATATGATCAATTAATTCTAAGCTATGCATGCATTCATCTCTCAAGTAAAATATACACAATATAGTAATTTAACATAATCACACTCTTATGCCAATTAGATTATACTCTATTCATAAAGAACATAAATTATGAATCATATACACAAGAATCATATCTTTCAGCCTAAAAACTATGTATGTAATTCAATCAAGATAATTAATGACATAAAATTAGGTCAAATAATATAATTTAATTTATAATCACAATGAAATGGAGAAACAAACTAATTCATTGTATAGATAAATTGAATTCAAGAGGATCTTAAGAATAATTTTAGCTATACATAATCATATTCAATAAAATTTCAAAATAATAAGAAAATACAAGATAATAGATAAAATCAAAGAGGGTAGAGAAAGATAAAATCAATCTCCACTTCTCATGCATGAAACCAATCTTCAACGACCGTTATTCAGGTGAAACTAAACTCTAACACCTTCAATCTAAAATTATTATCTAAATTACTGCCTCTTTCTCTAAATATTTCAGTTAGTGCAGAAAAGTGTTGAATATAATTGTTTGGTTACTTAAGATTTATATTTATATGCAAAGTATTTTAGGCCAAAAGCAATTGCAATCAAAGTGGGAAACATGGTCTAACTAGGAATTATAGTTCAAATAGGAAACTACTGACATTTTGGGCACTTATTTCATGCGCATGACACATGTCGCGGCCCAACTCCTCTAACAATCTGGTTAACTATGCGAGCCGCTGCCCAAATCCTCTGACAATCTGGTTAACTACGTGAGCCGCGGCATCGGTGAATGTGTGCCACAATCTAATGCTATTGGGTTGCCTAGTGAATTATATGCATAGTAGCTGAAAATGTTGTGTGTTGCGGCACTAAACTCTCGGGTTGAACTAAAAAAAGGGTGCGTCATGCCAAAAAATAGTGTCCGTCGCGATATAAGCTGAATGTACTAATTTGTGTCACATTTTGTTTTTTTTTTTTCGTTTGCTATCGTTTCACATACATTGGCTCAATTAAACATAATTTTTCGTAATTTTAATAATTTTAAGTGCAAAATACGACAATTAGCTAGCTTAGAAGTGGCTAAATAATTCTAATTTCGTAGAGTTATCACATGTGCATATAATATATTTTTTATTATTAAAATAATCAACTTAAATTGGACCAATGTGTCACCTCTTTTAACACTCTAATTGTTCCAAGTGAAAGTTTGGGGAGTTATGTGTCTGAAAGACATAAGTTTAGTGACCATGGTGCTACTGAATTTCTTAAAAATGGTTTAATTATATAGCATAATCTCCCTTCATATATAGAGTTTTTAACCCTCTTAAGAAGAAAAACATATATTTATTTTTCTTATAATGTAAATGAACATATGTTTTTTTAGTATTATAAGAAAATGAACATATTTTTTTTTTACCAAAGGAGTTAAAATTAAAACCAGTTGAATAACTAGATCATTTATGCACCGAAATGATAAAAAAATTGGAGTATAAAGCAATGACATATCCTACAGGAAACACATGTAGAAGTATTGCAGTTAAGCCCCCCAAATAAGGAAGAGATACAGTTGAAGCACGATCCTTTTTCAAAAATGCCTAGGCTAAGGATGTTGAGAATTTGCCGTGTGACCTTTCATGGACTCTTTGAACCATGTCTCCCTAATAAGTTACGAATCTTGGAGTGGTATGGATGTCCTTTAAAGTTTATGCCATCTACATTTCAACCAAAACAACTCGTTGTTCTTGCAATGCGAGGCAGTTGTACTGAGCGTCTGTGGAATGAAAAGGTATGTTCTGCTTTGCTTCTGTATATTTAAAAAAATTAACTATAGCTAGCTCTTCATTCCATATATATTTTTTTATTTATGTTAGTAATTAATTAATTTGTATAATTACTGTTCTGTACATGTCCAGCTTCGTTTGGAATTGCTAATACATATTGATCTGAGCAATTGTGAGTCCTTGACCGTGAGTCCAGATTTTAGCAAATTGGAGGTCCCACGTTTGAAGGAGTTGATCTTAAAAGACTGTAAGAATTTGCAAGAGGTCCATCCATCAACTGGAGATCTCCAACAACTCTTGGTCTTGGATCTAAAAAACTGTGAAAATCTTGGAAAGCTACCACACAACATCGTCTTGCCATCTCTCAAATATCTTAATCTTGGGGGATGTGCAAAACTCACTCAACTACCAGAGAATCTGGGGAAAATGAAACAATTGGTCCAGCTAGATGTAAGTGGGACAGCAATATCCGAGTTGCCAACATCAATTGATCAGTTGACTTGCCTCACTGATTTGTATACGTCTCGTTGCAACAAACTTTTGAAACTTCCAAGTGCAATTCACAGAATGCCTTCTTTGACGAGAATGCGTTTCGTAACTATGGTAGATAACAAGGTTAATTTCTCTCTGTCCTCCATTCATTTATTTACATGACATATTGAATATCTTACCTTCATTTTTTTTTTAGTTTAAATTTAGACTCATTATCATTATTATTAATAAATTATTATTCTAATTTTCCTTTACTTCACTTTATATAGGCAATTATTGAAAATGAAACAAGGCAGACAGTTTGGCTTTTTCCTTGTACAAGAATTCCAGAGTGGATCAGTCATTCGTCCCATGGGTCTTTGATAAAAGTAGAGCTGCCTCCTGAAGCGAAGAACGGAGTGTGGGTGGCATTTGTCGTCTTTGTTGTTTTCGAAAAGTACAAACATGACCACATTGATCCAGAGAGTGGTAACTATGGCGAGATTTGTTGTGAAATTTACACTGACGAAGGCAAACTGGATAGTTTTCAAGTGGACCCAGCATTCAACACCATGGTAGGCACAGTAGGATTTTGTTATTTGTGTCGACTGCAGCTACTGTCGAACGACTTGAGTAAAGCAAATTCTATTGCAGCCATAGTTTGTTCCCAGAGTCGTTATCTGGAGGTGAAATATTGTGGGTTTCATGGAGTATCTGAGCATGAAACTGCAGATTTGATTGAGATTTTTGATAAGGGGATTCTTGATGATAATGGGAAGCTAGATTTCATTGCTTCTGACAACTGCAAGCAATTAGATCAACTACAAGGCCCTGGGTATAGGAAGCTAAGTACAGCAACAAATAAATTTGTACGTAGCTATTCAGAATTAGAAGAGCTGTTTTTAATACTATTTCAGGTACTAAAAATTACACATACATACATATTACCTTTGTTACTATTATTATTATTTACTTATACATTCATTATATACATATAGGGAGCAAATGCACGCAAGTATGGATACTCATTTGTTTTTCCTGGTTCAGAAGTTGCTACCTTCTTTCTACAATGCGTGGGAGATATTGCAATTTGTTATCTTCCCCAGAACTTATTTGATGATGAGAGATGGATAGGAGTAGAACTGTATGCAATGTTTTCTAGGACTTCATCAGGTATGTCAAGGAAGGACAATCGTCGTTTCCTTCAAGTTGAGTTGTACATCCATGGAATTAATGCTGCATTTCGTATGGCAACATTTTCCATTAAAATAGGCAAGCCTCCATCATTGCAAGGTCAAACTGTTCTGTTTCATCTCCCACGTGCTTTTTTCTCCAAGGACCTGAATCAATGTATAGGCATTAGTGCTTTCTTTACAAGTCCATACCTACACATCATAGCATGTGGGGTCAATTTAGTGTACGAGCAAGACTTGGACCCATTATTGAATAACATAATAAATTGGACAGCAAGAGACGAAGCAGACTTTTATCCACTTATATGTCGAGCTAAAGAATACGTTAAAAGGTGCTCCCAATGCCTCTTTGAAGCTGATACACTGGAGTGCAATGCCGAAACAGACATTCCCAGTGGTTGCGATTTTCACAGGTAAGCTAGCTATTTAAGTTATATATCTATATCTTTGTGCTGTGCTGTGTCGTGTTTAAGAATATCAAAGTAAAATATATAACATATTTATGTGGATACAGTGAGTGTATATCTGTGCTCAGGGTAGCCTTGTGTAGCTTATCTTGCAACTAATTAATCTGTCCTTTCATTTATTAAATACGAGTGTAATGTTTTTGTTAATTACTAGCTAGAAAGAAAGAATTAACACATTTTTGTGGATCTATCATTACAGGGAGCTTATGCAGTCCTTACAAAAGCTTCTCACAAGTATTGAACCAGAAGTTGTAGGGATTACAACTTCATTTTTGAAAAAAAATAACTCATCAGATCATTACTGGAACTTATTTGATTTGTTCGGACCAATCAAAGTGCATTCCCCGCACTATATTTTTGACAGTATGCCTCTTATCTTACAATTGATGTCAGGAAAACCTTTCAAACTGTCCTTTGGCCATCTACACATAATGGCTGAGAATGCACTTCGGGAAAGAAAATTAGAAAACTGGAAAATGAAAGTTGGCAGCTTGCTCCCACGTTTCCTGAGTGCCACGGTCACGCTCAGTTTCAATGGACATATAATATCTGTTCTTCAGCCCTTTGATCCTTCATTGACATACAACTTTTGTTTCCCTAGAATACAAGCCTTACAGTTGCCATCAGCAGAATTTTTGCCTCAAAAGATTACATTGCTGCCGGATAATTTGTACAAGGATAACAATTGGACAGGGCTCGTGATATTTACAAAATTTTCATTTGATGGAAACTCATCTGGCTTTCTTGACATTCTGCGTACAGGAATGTCTTTCAAGGTTTTCTGTCTATTACAAAGTGAAGGGACTTGTTTGAACCCTATTCCCATGATTTCTATAACAAGAGACAAATTCAAAATGCTATATAGTCATGGGCTGATGTGGATAACCTACGTACCACGTGTTTTGCTCACTGAGTTGAGTCAGCAGAGTTACATAGTGGCTACAGTTGAAGGCGATTGCCCACATTTAAAAGTTGAAAATTGTGCCCTCCATCTTCTATACAAAAGTGAAATGGAGGAGTTCAGAGAAGGATTTGTCACATTCTACAGATTATTTTTGGAAGACATTGATATAATTTCTGAATTTGAACAAGCAATGGAAATTGTAGAAGCATTAGAAACCAGTGAACAGCAGAAGATGGTATCCCTCTTATATTTTCCTTTTCTCTTCCGTATTGATCAGGTTTAATCCTAGTTATTTGTGTGTCACAGGGTTTTAGTCGTGATCAACTATACAACTCATGGTTCTCAGCAATCGATATTTTGAAGTGGTTCAAGTCCTGTCGAAGCAATGGCCCTTCAACAACAATCTATTTACCTCTGACTCTGTCCAGTGACAGTAATTGGATAGGATTGGCCTACTTTGCATATTTTTCAGATGTGAAGGACCCATACAAATCTCATAACCTTTCTGTTAATTTGACAACCGAAGATGGTAGTTCAGAATACCTCAGCTACCATACCCCGAGTTATGGAATTAAGTGGGATCATGATCAGAAAGGATTTATTTGGCTATCCTATATACCACGAAGTTTGTTCTTAGAATATTTCAATTTCTCTCAAGTTCTAGAAGCTTCATTCCCAAATGAAGGCAGCTTGGATGTTGAGAGTTGTGGCATTCGTGTCATATACCAGCATGAGGAGAAAGAGTTTAAACATCTCTGTATTCGATTGACCTCCCTAGAGACTACCATGAGGAAGAGGGGTTCAAGAGTACTTCGTTCGTACAATGATGGGGAATCAGGCCCTGGCACATGTAGTTGCATGGAATAATATGTTGTTTAAGGATGTGCACTTCATGTGAAAAACAATTTTTTTACATTGTTAAAACACATATGTACGTTACTGGAGCAGGTTAAAAATAATACTCCATAAATAAAAATGGCTATTATGTTGTCAAGATCATATATTTATTAAAAATCAAATAGGATCCCTTTTACTTGATTTTTTATACATTGTGATAAAAATGTCTTTAATTTTTATTGATTAATTATAATAAATTTTAATTAAATATTTGCTAAATTAGACCGGCTAAAATTTAACGCCCGGACAAAGTGAAGGGACTTATTTGAACCCTATTCCCATAATTTCTATAACAAGAGACAAGTTCAAAATGCCATATAGTTATGGGCGGATGTGGACAACCTACGTACCATGTGTTTGCGCACTGAGTTGAGTCGGGAGAGTTACATAGTGGCTACATTTTAAGGTGATTGCCCACATTTGAAAATCGAAATTGTGCCCTCCGTCTTCTATACAAAAGTGACATGGTTGAGTTCGGAGAAGGATTTGTTACATGCTGCGGATCATTTTTGGGAGACATTGATATAATTTCTTTATTTGAACAACCAATGGAAACTGTAGAAGCATTAGAAACTCGTGAACAGTAGATAATGGTATCCCTCTTATATTTTACTTTTCTCTTCCGTATTGATCAGGTTTAATCTTAGTTATTTGTGTGGTTCATGTCCATGGTTCTCAGCAACCGATATTTTGGAGTGGTTCAAGTCCTGTCGAAGCAATGGCCATTCAACAAGAATCCATTTACCTTTGACTTTGTCTAGTGATACTTGATAATTAACCAAATTTGACATTAAATAGAAAAATATATAAAAGAGAAAAAGAGAGAAATTGGAAGCTAGGGTTTCTTAGAATGTAAAAACTGTTTGTAAAATGTTACAAGTTAAGTATTTAAAGGAAAAATAATTAAAGAAAATGAAGAGACTAAAATAATCTTATAATAAAATATTAATTGCTATAATATACCATCTCAAACTTACGATATAGCTGCATGAAGCATTGAGATTTGCCAACTAAAAAACGAAAGCATGAAATAGTATGTGATTTGGTAAAGAAGTCTGCAATCTGCAAAGAAGAATGAACAAATGTCAAGATAATGGTGCATTTCTTGAGGTGGTGATAAGTAAAATAACAATTGATTTCAATATGCTTGGTGCATTCATGAAAAATTGAATTGTGAGTAATTTGGATAGCACTTTGGTTGTCACAATACATAGAAGTGGGATGAGAAAGAAAAACACCCATATATGCAAGTAGCCAACGTAACCAAACAATCTCTTTAATAATTGATGTCATAGCACGATACTCTACTTTAGTAGAAGATTGAGAAATAACAGTTTGTTTCTTGCTCTTTCAAGAAATAAAAAATCACCTAAAAAGATACAGAAACTAGTGACAGACTTACAATCTATGGGATCACGACCATAATTAGCATCAGAGTATGCACGTAGTTCTAAGAAAAAGGTGGATGAAAGTAAGAGACTCTGAAAGATAGTGCCCCAAAGATACCGTAAAATGAGAAGAACGGTTGCCTAATGAACAGTAGTACGAGAAGCAATGAATTGACTAACAATATGAATAGCATAAGAGATGTCAAGATGATTAATAGTAAGGTAGATCAAGTTGCCAACAATAGTGCAATATAAGGTAGGATCTTGCAAAGGAGTCCCTTGAGAAGGAGAGTACTGAACATTGAGCTTACAAGGGGTATCAATAATTCTAGTATTAGTAAGGTGAGCACGCTCAATAATGTTAATAGTATACTTAGACTGAGAGAGAAGATAACCTTTTGGAGAAAAGACAACTTCAATACCCAGAAAATACAGTAGATAACCCAAATATTTCATTTTAAATTGAAAGACTACTTTAGACTTTAACACTGCAATTCTACTAACATCATCACCAGTAATAATCATATCATCAACATATAAAAAAGCAAAATATGACCTGTAATGGTACACTTAACAAATAGAGCAGAGTCGTAATTACTAAAAGAAAAACCAAGCGAGGAATAACAGTAGAAAACTTCTTAAACCATGCTAGAGGTGCTTGTTTAAGACCATATAAGGCTTTCTGAAGTTTGCGAACTTCTCCATAATTATGGGTACACCAGGTGGGGGAACCATGTAAACTTTTTTATGAAAATCAACATTCAAGAAAGCATTCTTAACAACTTTATGAGATATACACCACCCATGAGCAGGTGCAACTGCAATAAGTGTGTGAACTGTAGTAATTTTTATAACATGGGCAAAAGTCTCTTCATAATTAATACCACTCTGTTGAGAGTATCCTTTTGCAACTACTTGGGACTTGTACCTTTCAATAGACCCATTTAGAATAAAGTTTAATCTTATATACCCAACGAGAACCATTAGCTCGTTTACTTGGCAACAAAGGTATAAAGACTTATGTGTTTGTCTGACGCAATGTAGTAAGTTTCTTAGCCATAGATTGCTGCCAAAGGGGATCAAGAACTGCTTTTTTATAGGATAATAGCTCAGAGAGACAATGAATAGATGCTCAAAATGAAGTAAAAGAAGTGGAATAAGAAGAGTAAACAAAATTTGGTAGTTTAGTAGACTTATGAGTGCACTAAGGATAATGAGGAGAATCTACAATCTCAAGAGGAGGGGAAGCATCAGAAGTGTCAAGCTGCGATGTACTAGGATTTTCAAAACTAACAGTACGAACCCTGTGAGAGTATTGAAGAGGAAAAGAGACTAGATGAGTAATAGATGAGTCAGAATCTATAGTTGGAGGAACTTGTGGATAAGAACTATCTGTATGATAAGAGAAAAGGATCAATATGAATAAGATCTGATTTGGTCAAGTCATGAACAGTTCCAGGAATAGAAAAGAAAGGTATATGCTCAATAAAGACAATATGACGAGATACATATAGTTTTTGTGAAGTCGGATCAAAACAACAATATTCCTTTTGTCCTTCACCATAACCAAGGAAAAGACAAATGGTAGAGCGTGACGATAATTTTGTACGTTTGACATGAGGACAAAGACAAAACAAGTAGAACCAAAGACTCTCAAGGAAGAATAGTCAGAAGTATGTCCATATAGTTTTTTAAAAGGAGACAAACCTGAAGTGATAGAGGATGAAATCTTGTTGATTAAGTTGACCGTAGTAAGAACTACTTTTTCCCAAAACTCATTAGGAACTAAAGATGATAACAAAAGAGAATGAGCAGTTTGAACAATTTGCCTACATTTTCTTTCAGCAATACCATTTTGCTCAAGAGTGTTAGTTCAAAAAGGTTGGTGAGTAGTTCCATTTAAACAAGCAAATCACAAAATTTATTGGAAGTATATTCACTATCTAGATCACATCTAAAACACTTAATAACATCATAATGTTGTGTCTGTATTAGAGCTCAAAAGCTATTATATCAAAGAAATCAGAACGATGTTTCATAAGGTAAACCCAATAAAAATGAGTGTGATCATCAATAAAAGACACAAAGTATTGAGACACTCCTTTTGAAACAACAGAAGAAGGTCCTCACACATCAAAATGAATTAATTCAAAAGGTGTAACAAAATAAGAAGTACTTCTATTAAAAGGTAAATCATAAAATTTTGCAAGTTTACAACCACTACAATCAAAAATATCATAAGTTGAATATTTCTTAAGATTCCATTAGAAGCTAAGAATCGTAAACGGGAAGTTGAAACATGACTAAGACATGAATGCCATAAATAAAAACTAGAAGATGAAGGACACAATTGAAAAGAAGAAAGTTCAACACTAGGAGCTGCAAATTTTGGTAATCTCAACTTGTCTAAAACATATAATCCCTCCATCTACGGCCTGTCCCAGTAGCTTTTAGGATTGTAATTCTTGCACATGACAAGAGGTAAAAGAAAAAGACACTGAGTAATTATAATCACAAAATTGACTAATAGATACAACATTTAGTGAAAGTTTAGGAATGTTGTAAACATTAGATGATGTGGGTCACAAAGAAGCAAAATTTTTTGAGTTAGGAGACATATGATGGGAAGCACCAAAATCTAAAACCCATGTTAAGAAGGATATACCAAAAGCACTAGAGAGGGATTGATCTATCATAGAAGATGCATACATGGCTTACGTCTGCGTATCAAGAAACGTTTGAAACTACTCAATGAGGGCAGCTAGTGTAGAATTGGAAGATGAGGCTATAAAGTTAGAGGATTCCAACGAAGTGGATACGAACATGGTTGTGATTAATTCCCAAACTGTGGAGGCCTGAATTGATGCTTTGGTTGAGATTGATGTGATACTCGATTCAATTTAGAACACTAAGCTTTCCAATGACCCTTTTCTTTACAAAAATTGCAGTCATCAAACCTAACATTTGCATAAGTTTTGTTCCCATAATGAGCAACAGGAGGTCGAAAAGAAGCTGCAAAAAAAAAGGATTAGGTGTTGGGAGAATTCTTTTTTCTGCTTGAGACTTAAGACATATTCATCAGTCAAAAGCTCACTGACCACCGAATCAACTAAAGGAAGTGGGCTACGATGAAGAACAGAACCACAAAGCCCCTTAAAATCATCAGAAGTGCCACTAAAAATTGAACCAATTGTTGTTCCTCTCTACGAGCAATATAAGGTGCATAAGCTCGTAGTTCTACTGATTTTGTTAGAGACAATTGATCCAAAAGGTCTTTCATTGCTAAATAAAACTCTTGAATATTCATTTTTTTTCAAGATCTTGAATATCTGATTCTAATTGATATTGCTTTGTAAAGTTAGACTGTGTATGTAGTCTTGCAAGATACTCCCAAACTTCCTTTGCTGTATCATATTTTGCTAATTGGTTACCTATTGAGTGTTCAATAAAATGGTTTATCAAAGTGATAATTTTTAAATTATCTACTTCCCAAGTATCTAGCAGAGTTGCATAATCAATCTTCTCTGCTGTAGGTTTATTCACAGTTTCAGATATATAACCCATATCTTTTTATCTATGAGAAATTTTTTTATCACATAACTCTAATATGAATAATTCTTCCTATTTAACATCACACTAATTGATTGTAGCAAGTCATCTTTACCACTAGTCATTGTGAAAACAAATTAAATACTTCCAAATTGCCAAATCAAAAGAAACTCAAAAATTACAATTCAAATAAAAATATCTAGAAACATAAGAAGATACCTATTTGATGCAAAGGACGAGACTGTGAATGATAAGATCAGAGAAAAAAACCAAATCTAGCATTAAAGAGAAAAATAAGAGAAAAAAGGAAAGAAAAAAGTGGAGGCTACGGTTTCTTAGAATGTAAAAGCTGTTTGTAAAATATTACAAGCTAAGCTTGTAAAAGTAAAATAAATAAAGAAAAGAAAAAAACTAAAATAACCTTATAATAAAATATTAATTACTCTAATAATAGTAATTGGATAGGATTGGCCTACTTTGCATATTTTTCAAATGTGAAGGACCCATACGAATCTCATAACCTTTATGTTAATTTGACAATCGAAGATGGTAGATCAAAATACCTTAGCTACCAGACCTCGAGTAATGGATTTAAGTGAGATCATGATCAGAAAGTATTTATTTGGCTATACTATATACCACGAAATTTTTTCTTAGAATATTTCAATTTCTTTCAAGTTCTAGAAGCTTCATTCCCAAATGAAGGCAACTTGGATGCTGAGAGTTGTGGCATTTAGGATTTGCAATTCGTGCGGGCTGTCCAAATTGGTTTAACTCTAGTTCAATTCAAATTTAATCCGAGCCAACAAAGGTGAGCCTGAAGCTAAACTAAACACAAATGAGCTGTCCCAAACTGACTTAAACTAGCTCGAATTATTAATTACATTTTTTCAGGTAATATTGATTTTTTATTAAAAAATATATTTAATGATTAAAGTTCAAGAATCATTACATAAAACAATAAAAAAGAAAAAAATATATAAATATAAGTGAAAAAATTAATTATTAAAACAAGAAGGCAAGAAAGTTAATTTCTAAATTAATTAGGTAAGAAGTAAATTCTATCAAACCTAACTCATGCAAAAGTTAGAGATTATCATGTATTCATGAAAACTCACATTTAGAATAAAGAGCTCCCAAGGCTCAATAAAATTTCTTCTAGCCACTAAACAAAAAAAAATAGTGACGAGTAGATTAAATAAAGACACTTACCAAAAAATAAAGAGTTTAAGTAACTTAAAAAGTCACACATGAGTATAACTTTTTATATGTACACAAGAATAGAACTTTGACTATTACATAATACATAATTCTAAATACAATAAACTAATTAAAAAGAGAATAGCACAACACAAGTTGATAAAATGTTTGAAATTTTACTTCAAAAGTTAATGTCTAATCTATTTAAAAATATAAACTTCATAATACTAATCAGAATTAAAGATGAATATTATTATTATTTTTGATTAAATAATTATGTAGATTTAAATGTTAAATACATTAACATTAAAGAATATAACATAATATTATGACAAAATACATAAATTACAACTATATATTCATTATTAGCTTATTTTTTAAAAAAAATGGAAGAAAAATAACTAATATATCATAAAACATAAGTACTGAAAGAGATAGAAGATTATTTTAATTTTAACATCGTATTTTCTTTTATCTTTTTTATTTAAAATTTAATTTAATTTAATTTAATTTCGGGCTAATGAAGTAGCCCTAACCCAGCTCAATTTTTCAATATTATTCGAGCTGGGCCGAAACAAGCCTAAATTTAATTTAATTTATGTTCGATTCGGTCAATCGAGCTATGATAGAAATTGTCACCCCTAGTGGCATTTATGTCATATAACAACATGAGTAGAAAGAGTTTAAGCATCTCTATTCGATTGACCTCTCTAAAGACTAGGGGTGTCAAATGGGCTAGTACGGCATGGCACGACTCGTTAAACACTTGGCCAATTGGCCCACTAGGCCGGTGCGGCATGGCTCACCAAATATTCTGCAAGGCACGACATGGCCCATTAATAAAAAAAAGTAGCACGGCACGGCCCATGGTCCTAGGCCCATAAAGGGCTAGGTCTAGCCGGAACGCGAAGCCTTATTGTTTTAAAAATTAATTGAAAAAAATATCAATAAATAAATAAATTTTTTACATGTAATGAAAATTAAACATAGCCTAATGAATTCCTAACAATCTATCAAATGAGAGATATGTACATATGTACATTACATGGAGAAAGTTAAAACACATATGTACATTACGTGGAGAAAGTTAAAAATGTAACTCCATAAATAAAAGGGGCCATACAGTTAAAGGTTTATATGTTGTCATGATCACATCACTACAAGAATCTGGGCAATATAGGATGGCTTCTAATATAAAGTAAAAAATAAATAGGACGATTCAAGTACGTGACTGTCCTATAAAAAATATAGGACGATTATTACAGAAAAAATGAGCATAACTTTATAAGATGGCTACTAGCTATCTTATAAATTTTTTTTATAAGAAAGCTAGTAGTTGTCCTATATGTTTGTTTATAAGACGGCTACTAGCCGTTCTATAAGAAAACTAATACAATGGCTAGAAGGCGTCCTATGTACAATCTTATAGGTAGGACGGCTAGTAGTCATCTTATATGTATACTTATAAGATGACTACTAGTCGTCCTATAAGAATTTAGGTTAATAACAAATTCTAACTTATTACCTTATTCATCAAATCATAGTTTCCAAAAATGAACAAACTTATACTTCCTCT
Source organism: Elaeagnus macrophylla (assembly GCA_029378325.1). NCBI lineage: Eukaryota > Viridiplantae > Streptophyta > Magnoliopsida > Rosales > Elaeagnaceae > Elaeagnus > Elaeagnus macrophylla. Next base: position 37,183,271 of record CM055640.1, on the reverse strand, counting down.
TGCGATACGTCCCCCATTGTCTCTATCGTCGTCCAATGCCACCTAATGCCATCGTTTTTTCACCCCACCTCGTACCTTCTCACCCCACGCAACACCTTCCACTTATAAGATGTCCAATGTTGCTCGTCGAAGAGCAAACATTTTCTCCTCCGCAGAGAAGCTATTCATAGCTCTCCCATAACTCTCCTACCCAACGCTATTGCCACCACTTATGGCGACCATTTCCTCCTCCGTATAGTACTATCCCTTTATTTTTGTAGATCTAGAATATCTATGCACGTATTATGATGAAGAATACAAAGAAAGCATGCTTGTGAACAATTTTAATAGAATGACAAGTTCAATGTGCCTCATGGTTTCATATTAGAGATCGTAAATATTACAATTTTATGTTAATTTAATTTTGTGGAATTATAAGCTAATATAATATTATAACATGATTTATTAATATGTAGGAGTCATTGGACATTAATAATTATTAACTCGTTTACTTGTGAACTTTAATGGTTTAATTCTATAAAAGCTTACAATTCTTCTAAAGGATTATCTTTCGATAAAGAATACACAAGAATTTGGTTGAGGTATATATTATATTATATATTAGATAATATTTTTATATGGTCATGTTCATATTATCTATACCAACTTGAATGAAATAATTGTTGTAATTAAAATGGCATTACAAACATGACATGGTCAACATAAATATTCAAATGTTATTTCTAATTAGATTCCTATTAAAGTTATTGTTTTAGTTAGTTTTAAAAATTTTCAAATTATTTGTTGTGTTTATAATTAAATTAATTTCATAATTATTAACTATTTTTATTTAATTGTAATGTCCAAAATAACCAAAATTTTATGAATGTGGGTACTATACCATGAAATTCATGAATTTATATGTTATCAAATTTATTGAAAATACAAATACAAATGATATACCGATAAGTTCAAACTATATATTTATGTATATATATGTTATATTATTTATTGATTATTTAACTTTAAAATATTTTACATATTTTGTATCGTAGTTCTCACATAAGAATTTATAGACACCAACGAAGTTGGAGACATTGAGACAATGAGACAAGAATAGTGTATGTACGTATATAATTATCTTTCAAATAATTAGTGGATAAAATTACATTTGTACTTCATCTATAGCAAAGCGAGATAGATAGCCTATCTTTTGTATATATTAACATTCTGTTTGTAATTTACATATATATAAGCTAGTTTTAGTATGTACTTGTATGTTTCATATATGTAATATGTATTAATTGTGCATTATATGTGTATGTGTTTACTTTTAAATGATGATGCTTTGAATATATATTATGGAATTTCTAGAATAAAATTTATATTTGTATAGGTTATATACATATTTCTATACTAAAGGTTTAAAAGCAAAAAATTATAATAGGACAATCAGTGACCGTCCTATAAGAACTATATAGGATGGTCTCTAATTGTCTTATATAGTTCTTATAGGATGACTATGGACCATTCTATATAGTTCTTATAGGATGATCACTGACCATTTTATTTTGTTTAATTAAGGCATTTTGTAAAAAAAGAATAGGACATTTGCTGACCTTCCTATAGGAGTTATAAGGCACCGTCCTATATAATTTTTATAGGACAATAAATAGCCGTCCTATAAGAGTTTGTCATAAGTCGATCAGTAGCTGACCTATTTGTTTAATTTTTTAGGAGGAACAATCATATGATAGTCACTGACTGTTTTATATAGCCTTTTTTGTAGTAGTGATGCATATTTATTAAAAATTAAATATGACCCTCTTCACTTGATTTTTTATTCATTTTGACAAAAATGTTCTTAATTTCTATTGATCAATTGTGATAAATTTTGATTGGATGTTTGCCCAATTAGACTAGCTAAAATTGAACTCTATCCAAATGGCTAAATTTTGATTGATTGGCAACCCTACTCACTAGAGTTGAATTGGACACATGCCCAACCAATTGGATGGCTATCCAAATGGCTAAATTTTGATCGGTCGGGGATCCTACTCTTTGGAGCCAAGTTAAACACATATCTAACTGGTTGAATTTTGATCAGTTGGTGGTCTCATTTGTAGAAGTTAAGTTGGATACATGCCTAACTGGTGTCAATTACTCAAAACATAAACACAAAGGACACATCCATTGCTCAAAGCCACATTCAACATTATAAACACAACAATTATAAAGGTATTAGAAATGCATGAAGTTGAAATCATTTACTCCAAACATGCTTCATGAGAAAGGAACAAGATTTGAAAAAATATATAACATCGATTTGGATAAGGAAAAATATTGCTAGATTGTGTAACATCATGCCAAAGCAGAAATGTAGACTACAAAGTATCAGATGTAAATTTAAACATACAAGAAACTCATTGGATACTAGCAAGAAAAACAAACCTACTTGACTTTGAAAGTAAAAAAAGAGCCCCTCCAAGAAAAGAAAAAACAAATCACTTTAAGAAAAAGTAAAGCAAAATATAAGAGTAAGATTATATTAAAAATAGAGTTGGTTGTTCTTTTCTAGTACGCAATGACGACAACAATCGTAGATCCATCAATGTTGCATTGCGGCGTTTGAAGTTCGCAATGACAGGTACCTAGCTTTCCATTATTGCTCCACTCTTGAACTTCGTGGTCCATTTTTATTTGAAGCATAGACTGTTGTTATTCATTTTGTGACTGGAGAAAGCTTGTCGTCATCAGTGCCAAAAAGAGACGATGTTGTTGTCGCTGTCACTGTTTGTCGTTCCATCTTCCTTGTCGTCAAAGCAACCAATGCCATTGAAGAAAGCAGCGCCGTTGATGATGAGAACTAAGAGAGAGGGATGAATTTGGGAAAGAACAAGCAGACATAAAATGAAAATCTACTACCCTAAATCCCTAATCAAGGTAATTTATGATATGGAGGTAAAATTGGAATATCTATTAATTTGCAAGTGGAGTTTAACTCAGAATAAAATTAATAGAGGGGTCCAAATCAGCCTTCTATTTCCCACATTCAAAAGGATTCCAAATTGGTTTAGGATTATAAATTGCTATCAATCTATCATAATTTTTTTTGCATCAAAATTAACTTATTTGTCATTGTCAGTGTAAAGAATCTTTGGGAATTTAGAAAAGAAGTTAGACTCTCTCTTTGATCATTTCTAAAACTATGATGATAATCATACCAATGACTTCCATATCTGTCAAAATGCTTATTTAAAAGTGATATAAAAAAATGCAATAAGAATTTAAGATATTTGGCATAAAATTGCTACAAATAGTTTACAGCAATACTTTCATAATTAATATAAGATAATTCTTACTTTTTTTAAATGCACAAACAAAATGTTTCTCAAAATTTTGAAGCAACTTTTCATAAAAATTGTTGAGTACCCTTGAAAGTGTTTTAGGACATTTGAATTTGCTTTCAATTAAAAAAAAAAGTTCCAAACGGACATTAAGATTACGATGAATAAAACCTATAAAACTTCAGCTTCACTTGGGATTAGAGTTGTATAGCTAATTTTGAGAATAATCACTTAGATCAAAGTAATTCTCATAAACCTAAAACCCAGAAAAGTAAAAGTAAAAGAAATCTATATCATAAATCACTTTCCCATAAAAAGGTCAAAGAAACCCACATGATCTTGCTTGGGATATTGCAAGATCACAACCCTTCTCTCAAAAGAAGATTTTCCCTATACCCCATCCCATATTTCCTATTTGCCCAATTTACTACGAACAATGCCTTCTAAAACTAACATGTAGTAGTATCTTGACACGTGTAATGCTAAATGAAGTAGGAATACATGTGATTAGCAAATTAGGGTCTAGCATTTCTTTTACATGGCATTTCCAATCATGCATGCACCAACATGTGTCACACTCACACACAATGCCCTCCTACCTTCAAATTATTGATCTTGATGAAAGAGAGAAGGGGGATGGGGATTAGAAAAGAGGGACCTAATTGATGGATTCCTAAAGGCAAAGTACATTGTGAAGCTTCAATTACTCAATTATTCACAATTCCGTGAATTTAATCCCAAGCAAAACATATCTTATTTTGTTATCTGATTAATAAATGACTTTATGTTAATTAAAAATTAAATTTGGCATATTTTACTTATCCTTTTTATAAATATTTATGAAAGTGGAATAATTAACTAGCAAGTAGGGTGGGTGTCTATATTTATCAAATAAAAAATGACTAATTAATTAGCAATTAAGTAGGGTATATATATAATAAGGGGTCTAACTTTTTCTTTTTTTTTTTCTGGACAACATATAAAACTTAAAAGAAAAGAAAGAACCCAACAAAAGCATAAAAACAAACAAACAAATAAATAAATAAATAAATAAAAAGGATAATAATGTTGAATAAAAACTTCATTTTCATGTAGAAAATATTTTAGAGGTGACTTTTCCCACTCGGTAGAGATCAATCGGCAAAAAAAGAAAAAGAGACTTCTCTTTCTCATTCATTCACTACTCCTATCGCTTTCCTATTTCACTCTCTTCTCTTTCTCACTAAATATATTTCTCTTCCCCTTCATTAATCTTCTCTCCTCTTCCTCTTCAGTTATACTCCTTAATTTTTATGAGAGATACCTTTAGAGAGAGTGAGAAACAAAGAGAAAACACAATACAATAACCAATCAAGCCATGAAAAACACCCTAAGGTGTTGCATCTCTTGCATTTTACCATGTGGAGCTTTGGACGTGATTCGAATAGTACACTCCAATGGACAAGTTGAAGAAATAAGTGGCACAATCAAAGCCAGTGAGATCATGAAAGCACATCCTAAACACGTTTTAAAGAAACCCTCTTCATCTTCCGGTGACGGAGTTGTTCCGAGAATCGTCGTAGTTCCGCCGGAAGCCGAGCTTCAACGTGGAAAGATTTACTTTCTCATGCCGGTATCTTCCGAGTGTCGGTCAAGAACGTCGACAAAGAAAAAGAGAAGATCATCAGAAAGGCCAAAAGAGAAGAATAACGCAAATTCAAATAATCACAACGCAATAGCTATGACGAATCTATTGATTTCGGATCGGTATTTGAGTGAAATACTATCTGAGAAGGTCTCCACTCACAGGGATCGCCGACGTGGACGTGTTGGGGTTTGGAGGCCTCACTTAGAAAGCATTTGTGAATCACCAAGTGATCATCATCCTTAAAAGCTTAGCTACCTGATTAATGCGTAATTGTCTAGTTTTTATTTTTTATTTTTATTTTTAATAATTTTGGATAGGGTTTCAAACTGCTCTGAGATAGGGATCTTGCGGAAATGGATAAGCAATAATTGGGTCATATGGTTTTTATAATTACTTTCTATATTGTAAACGTATATATGCCTGCCTGCTCTTATTTGCAATATTTTTAATTGCTCAGAGAAATTAGTAATTAATCTTTTATATATATATATATATATTTTTTTTTTATTTCAAACGAAATTTCATTTCAGGTGTGAGATGTGAGATATGAGATGTAAGGTTAGACTTTAGAGACCCCTTTTAATTTTAAATGTGTAAAATTAGTTAAAGCTTTCTTTTTAAGATTTATAACTCAAAAATAGATTAAAAATTCAATAATTTAAATATTTTTATATTCAAATGAGATACATATAATTTTTTTTTTTATTTTAACAAAAAATAAATAATAAAGAAAACCAAGTAGTAATATTTTTTTACAGTTTATATTATACTCTTGCTAAATTAAAATTATGAATTTACCTATAAATACCAACTAAACTGTGAATGTTTGGAGTATTACTCTTGTCAAGATTAAGGTTAGGCATCTTTTTCCAAAATCTACTAATTAATTTGAGTCCAATGTCAAAATGAGCTTAAATATTTTTTATTTGAGGTTACTTAGATAAAGTAGGTTAAAAAAATTACACAATTGACAAGGTTGATTCGGTTGTAAGTCCTAAAAAATAAAAATTGATATAATCGAATTGACCTATATTTTAATATATATTAATTTTTTCTAAAAAAATGTTTTTAATTATATTACACAATATACCAACTTTGAAACCTAATTTATTTTCTCTATTTGTTTATGTTTATACAACTTCAATTATATTTTCGGTAAGTAGTTAAGCACATTCTAATTTGTTTAATTTTTTCTATAATTTTTTTGTAGAAATTTTTTAATTATTAATATTAAAAAATCACAATTCCTTATTTACATAATTATTAATTAATTCTTAGTAATAAGAGATTAAGCAAATAAAATATGTGATGCTAATAACTTTTAAGCAAAATTGTAAGTCTAAAATCTCTAAGTTAACTTTTCTCAAACCGATATTGTAGGTTGTCTTAAAGATTGATTTTTTTAGGGATCATGTGTCGATTAAGGTTTTAGATTTTTTAAAATTATCAAAATAAGATTGACTTATAAAATTACTTAATAACCGACCAAATCAATAAAGATGACCAAACGATGGAGAGAAGTCAAAGAACAAATTTTCCTCTATCGAGTATTTTATGTGAAAGTTTATAACAATCATGAATACTCTAATATCAAAAGGTTAACTCAATGAGTAGAGATACTCATATTTCTTGATAAACTCTTTCATAGTATTATTTTTTATCAATGTAGGACAATTTCTCTAACATCCACCTTCAAAGTGTGGGTCTTTGTCTTTCTACAAAGCCCATCACTTTGTATTTTTAACCTATCTTATTATATTTGAGTTACTTGTCTTTTTTTCTTTCACAAAGCCTATTCATTTTTGTTTCCAAGCGAGGCCGTATTTGGCTCATTGATCGACTGAAGTTTTGATACCATATGAAAGTTTATAAGAGCCATGAGTACTCTAATCTCAAAAGGTTAACCCAATAAATAAAAATACTCATATTTTTTTATAAACTTTTTTATAATATTATCTTTTATTAATGTGGGATAATTTCTCTAACATTATATAATTTTGATCTTCTATTACTACATGAGTGCACTTTCACTTTTTATTGTTGGAAAAATGGTAAAATTACTTCCATAACTAATGTCAAATAAGTACTTTAGTACTCATGGTTGTGATTTAACAATTATATTTATATTGTAGTCAAAATTAAATGTTGTATATAAAGAAAAAATATGTTTGTATAGCTTATGTTTAATTATTTAAAACTAATTTAGTAATTTTAATCTATAATAATTGAAATTTTTTGAAATATTTTTATATATAATAAAAAGCTTGGCTTTCTTTCTAGACAATTCAAAAAGGGAAAAAGTTTCGAATAAAAATGGCCAAAAAAGAATATTACAATTTTTTTTATGGTTAAAGGTCACATGCATGTCTCCTTTTATATAATTTAAAGGAAAAATTATTATTTGAGTTTATTTGGGATAATGATATTTTCATAATTATTTTTATTATTACTATAATAAAAGTGAGTGAAATGTCTTTTTATTTCTATATTTAATTACATTTTAATATTATTATTATTAAATAAAATTATCTTTAATAAAAATTATTGTGATAAAAATAATTTCAACTGTGTTAATATTACCACATTTTATTTTAGCTTTCTAAAAATTACGTAATCAATTGTGCCTAATACAAAATTAATAAAATTTAAAATGTTCATTAACTTAAACTAATTCGACCTCTCATCCCTTTTCATTATTGTGCTTAAAGTTTAATCTATATATCAAGTATCAATTACAGTACAAATCTTTTAACATGAATATTGGTTGACAAAGAACTATATAACCTTTTAACCTCATCATTTCACCAAATTGTTCTCTAGTTAATAGTTATTCACCGAACAATGTCGGTCGATCGCTCCTTACATTTCTTGGTCATGACGTAATGGTGACATCATTACTATATATGCTTAGAGTTAAAATTAGGAAGCCTTATATATAAAACTAAAAAATAAAAAAATAAAAAAAAACAAAAGAGTGATGCTACAAGTTAAAAGCTTATCAAGAAATCGTTGTGCTTGTGCATAAGTCAAAACGTTAATTACCTAGTAATGATTAGTATTGACCATAAATACCGGTGATTTTCTTGAAAAATGTCGAGTAGCTTAATAGCTAGCTTGATAGTTTACCTAATGAGAGAGAAGAGAAATATAATGAATATACATTATATTCAAATCATTAACATTTGACATAATTATTTTAAAAAATATAAAAATAATATATTTTTTAAAGATAATATTACAATAACAAGTAGTGTTAGCTGTGCATATAGTTATGTCACAGTTATTATTATATTATAAGATCATGTGTTAATTAATAACAATGGTTACTATACTTTATTTATTATTTGTAAAGCGCATCTAAAATGAACGATAGCAAACAAAACCCACATCGGACATCGCATACTATATTACATTAAAAGTTTAATAAAAATTACTAATAACAGTTTTTAAATGAAAAATAAGCTTTGTTTGATATGATCGAAATCATAAGGTGAGGAAGATGGAAATGATAGTCCCCACTCCCACATAGCTAGCTATATAGCTTTCCAATAAAGAATAATGCAATTGTGTAGTGGGAACAGGCATTGTCTTTAAGTAATTTGTTCTCATAGGTAGTATAATTAGTTGGCTATTTGCTGCCAATGGCATCTTGTAAAGTTGTTAATCACACTCACAGTTTTTGATTTTTTTTTTTTTTTTAAATATATTCTGTTGGGTTTAGTAGATTGGTTGAAACTTAAGCAAAGCTCAGTGCTCACTTGCAACTTTTTTTTTCTTTCTTTCAAGAAAGCTCACATACATTTGTGATCCTTTTCAAAGTATGAGTTTTCTTCACAGTCCCACCTTGTGTGAATGGGACCAACTACGTTGACAGCAGAGTTCACATAATATAAACTAACTCATCCTCTAGCTAGCTCATGGAGTTACTGGTCGGCCAGATCAACGCATTTTAATAAAATGAATTTACATGTTTATATTAGTGTTGAATAAAAATAAAATCAAGTATGCGTGAAATCATTTGATTAGTCTACGTCATCAGGAAAAAAGTTAAATAGTATAGTTAACGCACAGTCAGGTAAATATTTATTAAATAAGGGGTATAAATGGTAATGATATTTATATTATTTAATTATAAAATAAATATTAATTAATATAACTTATTTTTCAAAATGTCATCCACCTAAACCCTCTAAATAGGGCCTCACAACTTAAAAAAGATACTTATAAATCATTCTCACAACCACAAAACTTATCTCTAAACTTAACTGTTATCTCTAGAATTCGACTTAAGCATCGAAGAGAATACGACACTCTCGGTGTCGTACCTCCTGACTTGGTTTGTTAGTGACTTATAGGTTAACATGACAAGAAATGAAGGTTTAACAAAAATCTGATATTCTAACATCTAGTGCCGTCTATAGGAACCAAAAATTTGTTGTTTGATCAATCAAATTAGTGAAAACTCAAGAACATTCATCATGATCTTTGTGTCCTTCATCACGTTCTTCATCCATTTTCTCTAGAAAAGACTATTTGATTCGTCACACTACTGAGATGGGCTCCAAACATGTTCCTAATAATATTTTACTTCCTCAGCAAGATCATCACCAGGCTGGCCACTAAAACCACAAACTTGTTATCGGCGTTCTTTCAAATAATGGGCACACTGAGAAGGAACCTAGTAGCCCTAATTCTGGATCGCTACCACTGGCAGTCCATACACAAATCAAATTGTAGGCTTCCAACAGCGCATAACCAGGAACTGGACCCTAAGCTGAGTCATGCCCCGATCATTAACCTAGTTGAGAAACCAGACATACTATCTTAGGAGAATAACAACCACACTTAGACTTGCTGTGTACCACCAACCATTCAGGCTAGCTTGATTTACCAAGCATCCACTAGCACCGAGCTTCAACAATTTTTGTCATCCATTCCAGTGATAGCCATTTGTCTCGGCACTTGTAGTTTGCACCAGATTCGCTTGGCTTGCCTTAGGAAACCACTCCTAAGGTTAGTTAACCAGCGTAATTAGTTCACAACAGCCACGCTGACGATGTTGTTGACCTTGAGATGGATGACCACAATTATAGTTGCTAAACACACATTGCTCTAAGAGAACATGGATTCACACCAGAATGAAGACCATGTCTTAATAAGGCACGTCGCACCCTAGGATGCTATGCTGTCTAGAACACCACATAGAAGTTTACACTTTCCATGGTGTCGCTACCTAGGCTGTGTCAGACTTGATGAATTGGTACCTTTTGGGACACGCTAGCTAGATGAGCTATTCTCCACCTCCAAGCTTACCATCTTCCAAATTGTGGAACAAGATTGTGAATCCAGGCCACATCAAGTGATATAAGTCAAGGCCGTACTTGGTGAGGTAGATACACTACCTTTTGAGACAGTGAAGTCCGGACTCATTTGACCCTAGGACGAGAAGTCCAGGTCGCCATCACTCACTACACCAAGCCAAGAGCATATATCACATCATATTAAAAAGCTAACAAACTCTGAAAAAAGATCTTAAATCAAACTCTTTTATAGTATATTACATATTTTATTATTTGCACATATATTTTTTATGAATAATTTGTTATAACTGATATATATTTATTTATTTAATTGTTATTATTATAAAAAGATGATTTGTTCTATTTTTAGAAAATTGTTTGAATCCTTTAAGTATATTTAAGATTCAGATTTAATATTGTTATGAAAATAAATATTATCAAATAATAGATTCTTAATTAAGTTCATTGTTGTTGTCATTAATAGAATTTTAAACTAATTTATTATTAGCAATATATGCTAATTTTTGTTTGTTTGTTATTCCTTTGCTAAATATATTGCAATCCTTTGATAATATTATATTTAATATATTGCAAATATATTTATCAATATAATAACAAAAATTTTCAATATAAGTTTTTATTATTACTAAAAATAATTATGAATTTTAAATATTTTGTAATAAATGGATAGATAATAATTGCCTATAAATATCTATTTCTATTTGCCTTTAACTCTAATTAATAATATGTTTACATTTATTTTTCTATAATTAATGAATGATATGTGGAGCACACATTATATTTTTATTCTCATTATCATCTATAGATCTAATGTTCTAGACTACATGGTAACTATATTAATTAAATTTTTTTTTTGTATACTTGATGATTGTAATATAATTCATGCTTAATATTTGAATAATGTTATCGTGATCCCATTTAAATCATATGTAAAATGATATATTTGATAATGTATTATTAATATTAATATAACCTAAAATTTTACTAATAATAATTAATATTATACATATATCATATTATTAAGTATGTGGTTACATGATTAGTAAGATTTAAGGAGTTCTGTCAGGAGGCTAGTTCTTTAAAACCTTAGGGCTACTAATATTTCTTAGGAACGTTGCTTTATTTAGGATGATGGTTTTTAAGGAGACATTATCCCATCTTTCTTTCCTAAAAGTACTATTGGTGAATGCTAATTACGTTACTGAATCATTGCTATTGTTATGATAATATTAAGTAGCAACATTGAGAGCAAAATTGACATCATAAAAATATTTATATGTTATTTAATGAATAAAATATACTATTAAAATAACAAGATAATAGTATTTATATAAACAATATATGTCCTATATATGACTATGGATATAAGAACATTTTGATTATATCATCCTTGAAACGAATGTCATTGATATTGACATTAAAATAAATATAATCAAAGAAAAAAGGTATATATTGAATGATTGCAAGTGATCGTTCTGTTATACAATAATCACTACATGGGCTCAAATATGAGTATTATATTTTAAAATTCAATCATAATCATTCAAGATTTTTAAGTGATCAATATTATTAACCTTTTATTTAAAAAATTTTAGAGGAAAAATGTTATTGAATCATATATTTCATAGAGAGCCAAAAAAATATATAGACACAAATCTCGTGTGTGCTTACATTATAACATTAAGAGTAAAATTAACAACAGTTATGAATCCTTCGTATGCTATCTTTACAAGTAAAGTTTGTTAATGAAATAGCGATAAAGAAACACACACACATATATATAAATATTATGTTCTTGCATAGATTATTAAAAAAAAAAAAAGACATTTTGATCATAACATTCTTAGAAGTGAATGATTATCATATTCATGACTTGACCTATTGTGTTCATATTGTTAATATAGTAGTTATGATCTTTATCGTCTTCTTAAAATTAAAAGCCCAATGTATTTTGGAGTTGTTATGCCATAACCTATTTGGACTTAAATTTTATAAAGGATCATTAGCTTCCATAGAAGTAGAATAGAGAATGTTAATTAAGGTCTAATGTCTTATCAATATTATCCAGTGTATATATCCTCCTTTTGATCATTGTGGTTAATAATTATTTATAAATTTATTAATAAAGAAATATACAGTAAATTTGTAACTATTACCTAACAATTGAATTGGTAAACACTTATGTGTCTTAAAGGCAATACAATAATACGCATTAGTATTTGAGTTAGTATAATTTTATATATGACCAAATTAAAGGTTTTGAAGAACTAAAGTATAATAAATTATATTATTATAATTGTACTTAAATTCTTTAAAGTTGAGAAAAGATATAATATTTTGAATATATTAAGAGAAAATGATATTTGAGGCTAAAAATAAAATATAACTATATTATATTTGAAGTCTCAAATAGAAGCTTAAACTTAATTTTTTTTTTTTTATAACAAAAAACCAATTTTATTATTACAATTGCATGGATGGTATATTGGTCTAAAATGTCACAAATAAATAACTATAAATTAATATTTGAAAATCTTTTTTTTTTAATTTATATTACAAATATAAAATAAATTTTGATAGATAAAAGCTTAAATAATTATCAAAATTAGTTCAATATATAATAGAAAGTTAAATGGATGTAGACCAAAATCTAAATCTTTATTTATTCAGTCACTAACTGTGTTACATATTCTTAAGGCAAAATAAACTCATTATATTCGACAACAGTCAATAGTGAATCTTTTGCCTCCAAAAAATCATCAATTATAAAAATAATATTATAAGCCTTATTATGAAAATATGATATATTTTCGATTCAATTTAACTCACAAATTTATTATTAAAATTTATTAATTACAACTTACATTAGTAACCAAATACAATTGTATTATTCTTATTATACCGATTCAATACATTGAAATGATTTTATTAATAAATTTAAAGACATGTGTTTTGAGTTTTATTTGTATTGAATACATTTGACCATTTAAAGGGCAAGCAAACTTACTAAATAATTTTGATAATAAAAATAATTTTCGTCATTAGAGGGAGAGAAAAAATATAATAAAGTGAAATTACTTAAGATGCATACATCTTATGAAACATAAAATTTAAAAAATTACTCGATAATAGAGTACTATATATTATCAATGCATTAATATAATGAAAAATTTAGCTGCAAAATATTCGAGTAATTATTAAAGTCTCTATAGGATAATGAAATAAAATAGCAGCAAATATTCATAATTTATATAAAACTTGCTAATTATATTGGTGCAAAAATAATACAATTATTATTGGAATAAAATGAGTTAACACTCTAAGAAATAACATCGAAAAAGATTATAACAACTATTGACTTCTATAGAGCCTCAAGTACCTGATATAAAATGATATTGTTTCGATTACGGGAAGAAAAATATATTGATATATTGATTTTGTATAACATATATATATATTTTTAATAAGCAAGAGATGATAATGATTCTTAATAATATTAAAAATTATTAAATGTTAACAAAAAAAGTATTGGCCAAATACAAAATATTATTTAAGACACATATTTATTCACTTATGCACAAAATGAAATAGATATAGTATAAACATTTGAATATTAATTAGATATTTATAAAGACTAGTTGTTCAAGTATCTAAAAATGTAAAATATGTTGAAAACATATGAATTTATATAAAAAATGACGAGTCTATGAGGTACAAATTTTTTTACTTTCATACGTCTAAAATGACTTTAAAATGTGACTAATATTACATAATATTGATTTATATAGCTACTAATATGAATTAGTTAATAGTACTTGTTACTTACAAAAATATTAAATTTAAATACCATTTATTGTTATGATAATTCATATATATGTATAATTAAAGCAATGTAAATTACTACATAAATTTTAAAAGATATCTAATGCATTCATATTAACATATTTTCATATGTTTTATGATTTTGTTATGAATATAAAGCATATTGATTTATTTTATGTGCTCCTAAAAATATGACAAAAATAAGTAGTTATCTTAAAAAGAGAAACTTTTATTGATTTAGTTTTTATGGATAAAACATATACATATTATATATCTAGTTATTATTTAGTTGCATGATATAAAAATTGTTTTATATTGTTCTTCATTTTATAATTAGTTGGCATCATTTAATAAGATAATTGATGCCCCATATATTTATTGACATTGATAAATGTTATCAAAGCATATACGAATGTTGATTCTTATAAAAAAACAAAATGATGAGTCTTATTATAAATTTGATATATGAGTTATCATTATTATTGCAATATGTTTATAAGTGTAAGGTTTCTAATTAATTTTGTAATGGTTGACAAAACAAGCTGTTTTAGAGAAAAACATTTATCTTGCAATTATTATTTAAATGTAACATGTTATTAAAGTAAAGGCCTATATCTATGAAATATAGAGAAATCGTATTATATATGAAATCAAGTAACGACCAAATAGGTTCACTCGCCATGAGTTATTACATTTATTTCAACATTTGAGAGATTGTTATAGTGCTGTTAAAATGTTCCCATTAAAGGGACATCTCATGTTGAGTAATTATCATTATCAAGGGGAGCACATTTGAATATTCATTGTACTCTTTTTTTTATATGGTTTTGTCGCACTGAGTTTTTCTGAAAATGTTTTAATAAGATAACTTAAGTGTATTGTATGAGAATAATCTCTCTTTTTTTTTGTTGCTAATTTTTTGTCTCATTGGGTTTTTCTAGCAAGGTTTTTAACGAGGCTTATTCTCAATGTATTTGACATATTGGGAGAGTATTTTAATTTAAATGTCAAATCTTAAATATTATACTATCTCTCTTATGGTTATATTTATTTCAAATAAAGATTTATTTTTATTGTATTATAAATTTATATTTAATTAGATATAATCTCTATTATATCTTAAATTCAAAACTTTATATTATATTTTATAAATTCTATAAATAAGATCATTAACAATATATTGTAACAATCAATAAAAATTATTATTTTTTATTTATTCTTTATTTGTTCTTTTCTTATTTTTATTTAGTTTTATAATTTATTTTTTAATTATTTTAATTTATGGGCATGTATATAAATATACCATCATTTTTGACACTTACAAAATTTTTAATATGCTCCTCCATCTTTTTAGTTATTGTTTTATTTTACCATATAAAAAGATGTTATTTAAAAATTAGAAATAATATTGACATAATTTAAATTATTATTATTATAATAATTTTTTATTAATAATAATTTTATTCAATATTAATGACATTAAAATATAATTAATTATAAAAATAAAATAATTAATTTATATATTCTTATTATGATAATAACAAAATAATTTACAATATTATCACCTTAAATTTTTTTTTTTTTTTTTTAAATTTACTTGAGATAAAATGGATAGACAATGGTATCCCATCTTACACGTGGCAAACGAAGAGAAGGGAGACCCCTACTTCTCTCTTATCTTGGGAAGTCTTTCTGCTTATAGGCTTCTTCTACCTAATAACCTTTTGGCCTTTTCTGCATCCAAGAGCTAGGACAGAAATCAATCCGTATTGTATCAAGTTGCTAAAGAAAACATCTTTAATTTGCCTTGTACAGATGGTAGAGATATATAATGAAATTGGCGCTTTAATGCCTTTTTTACTGTCAGTCTGATCCATAGTTTCTAAGACTGTTAACTACGTACTGACATGTTACCTTATAGATATTTCATACTATTTAGTTTTATTGGGGGAAAGTCACAAAAATTCTTTATACTTTTTCAAAACTAACAATTTGCTCAATTTTTTCGAGTCATAGATATAAACTTCGCTTTTTTTTTTTTAAACAAGTGTCCAATTAGTATTTTAAGGGCCCAATGAAAATAATTTCACCTATGTCTCTAAATTTTTCATATTTTTAATAATACTCATAATATTTGTAAAAATATCTTTAATGTCCTTGAGATTTATACTTTATATCAAGGATGTCCTTGATAACTAACGTATTAATTTTTTCATTCATTAAATTTTTTTCTTAATTTTTTAAAATGATTTCCAAAAATGTTTTAAATTTCTCTAAAAATTTTGTTTAAGTTGAATAATCTTTATTTTATTCATTATTTAATTTCTTAACTAGGCTCTGAAATCATTTTTTTTATTGCTGAATTTTTTAAAAGCTTTAGTTAACTTATTTTCATATTTGTTTTTGAATAAGTAAAATCTAAAAATTAGATTTTCAATTTCTTCTTTATTTATTGTGACAAATTTTTGTGTAAAATAATTCTTTAAAATTTTTCCTACTTGATGATCTATTAGATATAAAATACTAGAAATATAATGTGTAATAATTTAAAAGAGTATCAAATCTTTTAAAAAATTTTAAACAAGTTTCATAACACGTTTTCAAAATATTGTTCTAAAAATTTTAAATATTTTCTTTCAAAATCTTCAATTGTTATCATTATTTGGTTTTATTTTTCTTTGTTCTTGTACCAAAATTTTAAGCACAACATATTCATAAATTTTCTAATAATAGAATAAATTTTTAATAGTCTTATGATTAACAAAAAGAATCTAGAGTTGATAATACCTTATTTTTGCTAGATATGGGTCCACCTCTGCCTTTCGCTACTTTAGGTCTGATATTTAGTTATCTTGTAAAAAGCCTTATCTCTTATGTTGAGAAATGATCACCTGCCTTCAACAAAAAATAGGATTCATACTTTTTATTAAGATATAAGAGAGATACTAGGTTTTTGGAGGAAGGGAACTTTTATTCATTAAG
This sequence comes from Elaeagnus macrophylla, assembly GCA_029378325.1. Classification (NCBI taxonomy): domain Eukaryota; kingdom Viridiplantae; phylum Streptophyta; class Magnoliopsida; order Rosales; family Elaeagnaceae; genus Elaeagnus; species Elaeagnus macrophylla. Next base: position 37,166,193 of record CM055640.1, on the reverse strand, counting down.
AAAATAATATTATTATAACCCTAATTTCCTTGCTATTTTACTCCATAGGAGTTTTCTGATACAAAAGATTTGTCTAAGAGTACAAAGGAAAAATAGAGAGATTTTAGGTCTATGTTTATTGGCTCTTATGTCTTTTTTTGAATTCTCAATGTATTTATAGACTCCCATGCTTCTTCAAAACACGTGAAAAGATAAGGTTATCTTATCTTTTTCTTTTCCTTCGTCCGACACCTATAAAGATAAGATTACATCTTATCTTTATTTTTTCTGTTAGATAAGGACACGTGTAAAGTTTACATTTTATCTTTATATTTTCTTTTTGGACTGATGACACTTCAATCACGGTTACTTATCGACACATTCATTATAGAGTCTAGTGACGTGGAGCCATCTTGGTCCTTGATGCAATAGGTACACTTATAATCTTTGATATGATTTTTTGCCGATTAGCAAAATTATTACTTGATTCTTTTAGTGGCGTCTATTTCATTACAGTTGAATGACACCTTAAAGTTGACTACTTTTTCAACATCTTCTTAACTAATTTTCAAATTACTATGAAAAATTATTATAATCTTACTGGTGGAATAATTAACCTTTACCTCTGAAGAATTGTTTATTTTTCTTGTTTCATAATAAATATGGCTTAACATCATTGCTCACTTCTGATTTAATAATTCTTCATTAAACTTTTCTTTTGGTAAAGTTTTGGGTTGTTCGACTGTCTTTGTTGAAGATGTCATTCCTATTTTGATAAGATTATATGGACTCATTGGTTCTCCTTTATTCCAATCCCTAAGTGAATTGAAAATTTTTAAGAAAACTAGCCTATCATTTACTTTTATTCGTTTTCTAAAGTTCTTGATTTCTCTTTTAAATTTTTTTTGAAAAATATATTAATTCTATTAAATTATTACTTGGATAAATATTTTCAATTAATCTACAATAAAATAACTGATAGACTAATTTAGGACCTGCTCCTTCGATAATATTGAATCTGCTGCTAATAATCTTTTTATTCTTGGTGCATGAACTTTTTATGTAGTAAAAAACTTCACGACTTATATATATATTTTTTATCTTCTAGCTAAATTAAAAAAATTCAACCATTGGTTTGGGTTGATGTTTCATTACTTTTCCTTCTCTTCTTCTGGGATAAGAAATGTATTATTTGCTTCCCTGAAGATTACTAGTCATGATACTTTTCCTAGAGTTGTCACCTTGTTCTATGCAATTGACTGATTTTTGAGTGCTTAAGCATAATTTCCTTCTAAACTAGCTATTACATCATTAGGTCCAAGAATTTTTGAAGCCTTGTAACTGGCAAAACTTCATTCTGCTTCAATCCTGTTAGTGAATGCTTTATGTGTTACTCTTGAGAATTCGATTATTATTACTTTTTAATATTTATGTGAAGCATATGTTTCTATTATCATTTTATCATCTAGTCTTGGATAGTATAGAGCTAGTAAATTTTTTACCTGTGCTTTTATTTTATCTATATATTTAGTGTCCTGATCAGTCCATTGCTAAATATAATCTTTTTTAAGCTTTGTTGTAATAAGTTTCTCATTTCTACGAATTTCTTTATATATGTTTATGCATATGTTAGACATCCTAAATTTTTTTTTTATTGGTTTTTATCTTTGATTACTCTAGAAAAATTTGTATGTTATTTAAAATATGGGATTGTAGATAATATTTTTCATATTATATTTCTAACTCTAAATATTTTATTTTTTATTGAGTAATGATTGTTTTCTTTTCTAATAATATTATTCTTGATTTCTAACATTCTTGAAAGACACTAATAATGTCTAAATAATGTTTAGGTAGTTCATTATTGACTAATATATTACCTATTTATACACAACATTAATTATGATATTTTTTTAAAATATTATCCATGTATCTTTGAAACATATTTGGTGTTTGTTTTAGTCCAAATGAAATGATTGTTTATTAGAATTGTCCTTTTGGGCAATTAAATGCTGTTAATTTTTAAGATTCTTCATCAAGTCTTATTTGCCAAAATCCATTTTTATAATCAAAACTTGAAAAATATTTCTTTCCTTTTATTAGAGATACTAAATGTTCCTTTTTACGTATAAAATATCCATCATCTATTATTTCTTTATTTAAAGCTTTAAAATTTATGATAATTCATTTTTTTGCTTCTTTTTCTACTAGAAAAGCTGGACTTGAATGAGGTGGATTACTATGAATGATTACTTTTAATTCCAAAAGTTCTTGAATTTATTTTTCAAATTCTTCCCTATATTATGTAGTATAAATAATTAGTTTTACTCTTATGAATTTTAAAAAATCTTTTAATTTTATGGTTGCTATTTCATTAGACTTGTTAACACATATTTACTAGCTACACACATACTTGTGATGAGTGCTCGAAAAGCACTAATATTTTGTGATTAATTGTTTAAAATATAGATTTGTTATGATTGTTTATTTGATTATTTTCATAAATCTATCCATTCGGAATCACGGGTATGTTTTAGTGCATTTCAGGTGTTTTTAGCGTCAAATGAGTCAAATAATGAAAACACGCAAAGACAGAACACTTTCGGCACTTGGGTCACGAGTTACGGGCTAAACGAGACAAATATGTAAGCCTTACATAACGAGGCATCACATATGTAAGAGGGAAACATGAAGAAAAGGAAGTCAACATGCGCCGCGGCGAGGAAAAGTCATGCTGCGGTGGGGAGCTCTCGAGTTTTGACATTATTTCCAGAATTTGTGTTGCGCCGTGGTGGAGAAAATGCATGCCGCGGCGCGCCTATTCCTATTGCAATCAGGATTTGTGTAAACCCTTACATCTATAAATACTCCCTTAGACTCCCCTTTACATACAACTCGAACAACTCGAATACAACTCTTACACATTACAATTTTGCGACCAAACACTACATTCAATCAGTTTTGGGAGTTTTGTTACACTTAAACAAAGCGAGAGAAACTATTCTAAGGATCCAAGGAAGCCGTCGACGATCGAACATAAAGCTTTTGGAGAAGAACGTCATCCCATCCATTTAGCGGTATTTAGATCTAGGTTTTCCTTGTTGTTATAGAATTATATTTTCTTCTTCTTTCGTTGAAGTGTATGATCATATTTTATTTGTCTATGAATATTAATATGAACATGAGCGGCTAGTTTCATTTTGGATGTTTAGTTTGTGTTGCCATGTTTGCTAGAATTGTGTATGGTGTATATTTTATTAATTTAATATAAATGAATTACCTTTTGATTAAGAGCATGTTTAGATATTTAATTATGAATTATCATGGGCCAATTTGAGATTCGTAGTTAGGTTGAAAAATCTGATAATCTAGTTATAGGAATGTCACCTTAACTATATTCTGAAACACTTAATCAAAGCTTCAAATTAGTGACTTAGTCATAGCATTAGTTTGATTAGGCATGTATTTCCTTGCGCATAATTTGATTGCTATTTGATTTACCCCGACCGAAGAGCAGTTAATTAGTTAATCAACAAAGAGATTTACCCCGACTGAAGGCAGTCTCGTAATTAAAAGGAAAGCCAGTAATTTTGTTTATATAGAACGTTCATGTTATTTGACCATAGCTTTTCGATGCAAGCATGGCCAACCAAACTAAACGTCCATACATCCTCTATTGATTTTTAATCCATATAGAATTGATTGTTAAATTGTGATTTTTTTTTCGTTTAATTGATCGTATCATTGTTCCCGTCACAAATCAAACACCTTTTTACAATTTTACTAGATTTAGGACTCTAGTTGCTTAGAGTTTTAGTTTCACTAGAACTCTATTTAATTAGTGTTTTATTTGCATTAGAACTCTATTTAGATTATGAAGAAGGTTATTTAGAACCACTGCAATTCCTTGAGAGACCGACCTTGGAAGTTGCTTGTCACTTTTCTATGAGTGATTCGTACACTTGCGAGTACTAAATTTATCACATCAAGTTTTTGGCGCCGTTGCCGGGAAATTGGCGTTTTAAATAATTTTCTTTTTAACTTTTTAGAGTTTCTTAATTATTTTTATTTGTTTATTTATTTTATTTGTTATCTTTTATTCAAAAATACAAAAAAATCAAAAAATTAAAAAATAGTGCTTATATTTTCCAATTTCACTGCTGCTTTGATCTTTGTTTGCTTTTTATTTGTGCATGCAGGTTAGGAGATCACTTAACAAGGAACTCTCTCCTTTCATTGACAACATACATAGAGTCAAACACCGATCAAAGAAACTAGATAATCAATTTCAAGAGGAAGAAGTCCAACAACAATTGCAAGTAGCAATGGGTGACAACATGGCTAGGCAGATGATGAACCGCCACATCGTGCATTCGACTTACAGATGCAGCTAGGAATTATGAGTTGAAAAATATTCATTATTCCATGCTTCCCTCCTTTTACGGTATCCCTAATGAAGATCCTTTAAATTTTATGCGTGAATTATATGCTACTGTGCAAACCTTTCCACTGCAAGGACTTAGTGAAGATCAACTACGCATGAGGTGTTTTCCATACACTCTCAAGGATAGAGCTAAGTCTTGGGACATTGGCACCCGGTTCTTTGGCCACTTGGGACGATGTTTACAACAAATTTATGGGTAAGTTCTATTCCCATAAAAAAATGTCTAACCTAAAAACAAAAATTGCTACTTTTTCACAGATGGACGGAGAACCCTTCCACGAGGCTTGGGACAGATTCAAATTGCTATTGATATAGTGTCCACATCATCACTTCCCGTTGCAGCTACAAAATTAGTTTTTCTACGACGAATTGACGCTACAATGTCAATTCACAATTGACAACGCTACAAGAGGAGCTATGGGTGAGAAAACAGTGGATGAAACCTACGAATTATTCGAGATGTTGGGAGCCAATTCCCAACAAAAGAGCGCTAGAGGAAGAAGAGCTGGAGTCCACGAATTAGGATCCAACAATGAAATGGCCATGCAACTTGCTGAATTGACGAAACAAGTGCAACTTCTCACAACCTCCAATGTTAATCAGATGCCAAAACACGAGGTATGTGGAGTTTGTGGTTCATATGGACATGGTGATAATGTTTGTTCTTTTGCAGGTGACCCTTATACAAGTACCACTGAAGAGGCGAATTTAATGCAAGGGTACCAACTTAGACCTAGGAACGACCCTTATTCAAATACGTATAACCCTGGATGGAGGAATCACCCTAACTTTGCTTAGAAACAAAACAATAGCCAACCATTTGTCCAAAACCAAACACAAGGCCAAAATGTAAGCCGACAATTTGCACAAAATAAACTAACCGTAGAGGAAACCCTAAACAATTTCATACAATCTTGTAGTGGAAGGATGGACTCTATGGAAGCTTCAATGAAAAGAGTGGAAATGCAAGTGGGGCAGCTAGTGGAACAAATGCACAAGCAAGAGACGGGAAAGCTGCCCAGTCAACCCGAACAAGCCAAAGCTGTCACGATTCTTCGGAGTGGTAAGGTCATTACTAAAAATTTACCTGAACTTTCTAATGATTTATCTTATAATGCAGGTAACATGGAAGATGATAACAATGCTTCAAAGGAATCGGAAGAAAGAGGTGAAAAAACATGAAGAGCCTTCAAAGGCGAGAATTGGAGAGTCATCTAATCCACCTACTCTACACAAGTCATCGGAGCCATACCGACCACCGGTACCATTCCCGCACCGTTTAAAGGACAGTAAGCAAGATAAACAGTTTTCTGATTTATTTAACATGCTCTCTAAGGTTAATATCAATTTACCATTGTTAGATGTAATTGGAAACGTGCCTTCTTATGCTAAATTTTTCAAAGAACTAAACACTAAGAAGAGAAGGTATGAGCTTAATGAGAAAGTTATCGTATCTGAAATTACTAGTGTGGTGCTTCAACGCAACTTACCCCCTAAGTTAAAAGATCCAGGTAGTTTCATAATTGATATTACTATGGGGGATAGGAAAGTAGCTAAGGCTATGCTTGATATTACTATGGGGGATAGGAAAGTAGCTAAGGCCCTAGTATCAATTTGATGCCTTACTCGATTTTCTTGCAGCTAGGTTTGGGAGAGCTAAAACCAACAACTATGTCCCTTTAACTTGCGGATAGATCTGTTAAATATTCGGAGGGCATGGTTAGGACTTACTTGTATAGGTAGATAAGCTAATCATACCTGTTGACTTTGTGGTTTTAGACATGCAGGATAATCCATCTTTGGACAAGGAGCACACCATTCTTTTGGGAAGACCATTTATGGCTACTACCCAAACCATCATTGACATCCAAAGTGAAAAGTTGACAATGACGGTCTTGGGAGAGACTGTTCATTTTAAGGTTTTTGATTCATCTCCTTACCCCTCTATATCTACTATTGATGAATGTTCGTTTGTAGAATGTTTAGATCCAATAATTCATGATACTTTTGTGCATGCTAGATTAGATGATAAATTGGAGGTAGCACTTACAGTTGGAGAGGTAGATGACATCTTAGATTATGAGACTAAGGAGTACAGCGATCTATTAGACAATGCTATATCATTAAATGACACTAGTACACCCTTAGATTTATTGGATGTCCCACATGATGATGAGATTGCTCCACCTGAATTGAAACTTAAGGAACTACCTAAGCATCTAAAATATGTCTTTCTAGGAGAGAATGAGACCTACCCTGTTATTATTTCATCTACACTCACCCAAAACTAAGAGGAGAAATTGATTGGAGAGCTTAGGAAGTATAACAAGGCAATAGGATGGAGTATTGGGGACATTAGAGGCATTAGTCCGGCAATGTGTATGCATAAGATTAATTTAGAGGACGATGTCAAACCAGTTAAAGAAGCGCAAAGGAGACTAAACCCAATCATGCAAGAGGTAGTTAAGAAAGAAGTTTTGAAACTCCTAGCAGTAGGGGTAATTTATCCAATTGCTGATAGTAAGTGGGTTAGTCCCGTTCATGTGGTACCAAAGAAATCTGGAATAACCGTGGTTAAAAATGAGAAAGATGAATTAGTGCCCACTAGGATAATTACGGGTTGGAGGATGTGTATTGATTTTCGTAAGCTAAATTTGTACACCAAAAAGGATCACTTCCCCCTCCCCTTCATTGCTTTTTAGATGGTCTTTCAGGTTATTATCAGGTACCCATTGCTCTGGAGGATCAAGAGAAAACGACATTCACATGCCCATTTGGAACTTTCGCTTTTAGGAGAATGCCATTTGGACTATGCAATGCACCCGCCACCTTTTCAGAGATGTATGATGTTGATCTTTTCGGACATAGTGGAGAAATTCATTAAGGTATTTATGGATGACTTTTCAGTTTTCGGTAATTCCTTTGATGATTGCTTGCATAAATTGACTTTAGTATTAGAACGATGCATTGAATGCAATTTGACTCTTAGTTGGAAAAAAAGTCATTTTATGGTCTAACAGGACATAGGTGCTAAGACATGTCATGTCTAGCAAGGGAATGGAAGTTGATAAGGCTAAGGTAGATTTAATTGCAAAATTGCCTCCATCGACATCTGTTAAGGGTATACGAAGTTTCCTAGGACATGCAGGTTTCTATAGACGATTTATTAAGGATTTTTCCAAAATTAGTCGTCCATTATGTAATCTATTGTCCAAAGATACTTTGTTTGATTTTGATGATGAATGCCTTGTTGCTTTTAATGCTTTAAAGGAGAGGCTTACTTCCGCACCTATAATTGTTGCTCCTAATTGGTCTTTACCGTTTGAAATCATGTGTGATGCATCTGATCTTGCTATAGGAGCTTGTTTTGGGGAAAATAGTGGATAAACGATTACATGTTATATATTATGCTAGCAAAACACTCAATGACGCCCAAGTAAATTACATCATCACTAAAAAGAGCTATTGGCTGTTGTGTTTTCACTTGATAAATTTAGGTCTTACTTGGTAGGAACTAAAGTTATTGTTCATTCGGATCATGTTGCATTGAGATATTTATTGATTAAACCGAATGCTAAGCTTAGACTCATTAGGTGGATCCTACTTTTACAAGAATTTGACCTAGAGATCAAAGACAAGAAAGGTACTGAAAATGTAGTAGCTGATCATCTGTCTAGGTTGATTACTGAGTATGAATATGTTGAAGGTGAAAGTAAGGATACAATCATTGAAACCTTCCCTGATGAACAATTGTTTACAATAGGTCCGAATCCATGGTATGATGACATTGTTAACTATCTAGCAAGTGGTATTTTGAGACCTAACATTAATTTTTAGGAAAAGAAAAGGTTTTTCAGTGTTTGCAGGCAATACTTTTGGGATGACCCGTATTTGTTCAAGTTATGTCAAGATCAAGTCATCCAGAGGTGTGTGCCCGAAGAGGAACATGAGAGCATCTTAACCTTTTGCCATGAGCTACATTGCGGGGGGCATTTTGGTGGTAAGAAAATGGCCCTAAAGGTATTACAATCTGGTTTTTATTGGCCTACTTTATTTAAAGATGCTAACATGTTCTGTGTGAGATGTGATAGATGTCAAATGACTGGTAACATAGGTAAGCGTAACGAAATGCCTTTGATGTCTAATCTTGTAGTAGAGTTATTTGACGTGTGGGGGATCGACTTCATGGGTCCGTTCTCCCCCATCTTTTGGCTACATTTACATACTAGTCGCTGTTGACTATGTTTCAAAGTGGGTAGAAGCGATACCCACTATAACTAATGACGCTAACGTTGTTGTTAAATTTTTGAAGGATAACATTTTTAGCAGATTTGGCACATCGAGAGCGATCATTAGTGATGGAGGCAGCCACTTTTGCAATAGACTCTTCGATGGGTTATTGAAAAAGTACAACATTTCTTATAGAGTGGCGACCTCATACCATCCCCAAACTTTGGGGCAAGTAGAAGTGAGCAACCGACAGATGAAAGGGATATTGGAACGCACAGTGCGCCCCTCAAGGAGAGATTGGTCAATTAAACTGAATGATGCCTTGTGGGCATATCGTACAGCGTATAAAACTCCAATTGGTATGAGTCCCTATCGGCTAATTTTTGGTAAAGCATGTCACTTACCGGTTGAGCTAGAACATAGGGCTTATTGGGCTATTAAGAAGGTCAACATGGACATGGAAAAAGCTGGGGAAAAATGATTACTCCAACTGAGTGAACTTGAGGAAATTCGGGACGAAGCTTACGAAAATGCCAAGATCTACAAGGAGCGTACTAAGCGCTATCACGATAAAGGGCTCCTCGATAAGTATTTCGTTCTCGGAATGAAAGTTCTATTATACAATTCATGTTTGCGTTTGTTTCCAGGAAAACTTCATTCTAGGTGGAGCGGACCATACACAACGCTAACGTACTTCCACACAAAGTAATCGTGTTGACTCAATCCGAAAATGAAAGAAACGTTTAAAGTAAACGAGCATCGTGTCAAACCATACTTGGAAGGAGACAACAATTTAAACAACATCGATTTAATACTGTCTCCTCGATGAATAAAACACAAGAGCAGCCACGTCTTGCTAAGACGTTAAACTAAGCCCTTAATGGGAGACACCCATTCGGTATTGTATTTTTTTCGTTGTTTTTATTTCTTTTATTATTTTTATTTTTAAGTTTTTCAAGGCAATGAGGACATTCCTAAGTTTTAGATGGGGGTGGATACATTGCATGTTTTCTAAAAATAAAAAAAAATTAAAATTTTTCAAAAAACATATGTGGGCTGTGGCGAGAAAAATTTGTGCCACGGTGAGGAACTTTCTGTTTCAAAACAATTTTTCAAAAATAATGTGCGTTGTAGCGGGGACAATTTGTGTCGCAGAGAGGGACTTTCTGTCTCGAGCCAAATTTCAAAAATAATGTACGCGCCGCGGCGGGGAATATTTGTGCTGCAGAGAGGAACTTTCTGTTTCACGCACAATTTCAAAAATTTTAACAGCTCTGCGGCGGGGAAAAAGTCATGCCGCGGCGCGCCTATGAAAATTGGGCAGAAAAGGCACTCAGGCAAATCAAATTCATTTCAAAAAATTTCTTTCAAAATTTTCCCTCACTTTCTCTCCACTCTCCTCTCCAATTTCTTCCAAATTACTCACCAAAATTTAGACTTTATCCCACCAATTCTTCAATCCAACATTGCTAACACCTTTTCATCATTCAATTTCATCAGATTTGCTTCAAGGATCAAGATTCTTTCCAATTCAAGAATTAGGGTTTCAAGTAAGAATTTGGGGTTTTCCTTCAAAGCTTCAATTGCATTCTAAAGAGATAAAATTTGACACATTTCTGCTTCAATTCAATTTTAATTTTTTGGAAATTGTGAAATTTTGTCTAAATTTGGAATTAAGTGGAATTTTGGATAAAAGGGAAGCAAAATTTTTGGGAGGTTTTTTGCAAATTCTGGAAATTAGAGTTGTTAGTTTAATCTATTACGTTTAAGAATTGAAATGGCCCCTAAAAGAAAGGTTGATGATAGTAGTCATTCCAAGGGAAAGGAAAAATGGTTGAGGATAAAACTTATGACGATTCTCGGTTTGTAAGCCGAGAAGCGCAAGAGCGGTACGAGAGTGCCGCCAAAAGGAATAAAGGATTTGTAAATGAAAGAGGAATGGATTTCGGACAAGTAGGACTAATGGGCATTTCGGATATAGTTGAGAGATTAGGTTGGAAAAAATTCGCATACGCCCCGGAGGTGGGTGTGAATTCGCTGGTTCGGGAATTCTACGCGAATGTCCCAAGAAGCGCGAGATGGAATGGTTTGGGTGAGGGGCATTGAAGTCCCCTTCAATAGAACTGTGATCAACTCATACTATGGGTTAAGGGATATTCACAATAGCGTGTATGAAACCTACTTAACGCAGGTTGATTACGATGAAGTAATTAATACCTTGACCAATGGTTACGGTGAGTGGGAATATAAGGAGGAAATGGTAAACATCTTTCAAGCCAAACACTTAAGGACCCATTCCGAATTTGGCAATATTTTGTTTGCTCTAGGTCAATGCCGACTCGGCATTATAGTACAGTTGATCGGGAAAGGGCTATCTTTCAATTTGCTATAGAGACTAAGCGGTCAATAGACGTGGAAATGGTGATACAACAGAGGGTTGTGTACTCGGCTGAGCACCACAACATTAGTTGACTTCTTTTCCCAACTCATAACCGCCCTTTGTGTTAAACACGGAGTCAAATACGACACGGGCGAGGTCTTATTGCAGCCGGCTGAAACATTAACTTTCGCTTACATGCAACACCTTACAAGCGGAACAAAGGCTGGGTAAGGAAGTAGGAAAGGTGATTCTTCAAAGAACGCTTCTACGAAAGACAGGTTGGTAAACTTAGAAGTGAAGGTTAATGAAATGCGTCAATACCAATCCCAACAACAAGCATGGCTCAGTGATCACATGAAGTATCAACACGAGTATCAAGGTCTACTCCACCATATGATTAGCTGTCAAATGACACATAGTGGAATAGACCTCACCCAATTCCAGCCACCTCTACAATATCAGGGCCATGACTTCACATTTAGACAACCAGCGGATCAACCCGAGGAAGAAATGATCAACCCGAAGACATGGTGGACTGAGCCTCCTATTTGTAATTTTCTTTGGTTTAATTTTATTTTTATTTTATTTTGGACTAATTTTCTTTTTCTTTTATTTATTTTTATTTTCCTTTATTTTATTTTAGTTTGAATTGTTTAACTTTGTTTAATGTTTTATGTTTTTCATTTGACTTAGTTTTAATTTAAATTTGGATCTAAATTGGGATGTAAATCTTTGAGGTTTCATACATGTTTCTTGCACACTAATTGCTTCATCATGAGAAAAGCGAGGAACAATGAACAAGAGCGTACGTGTAGTATACACAATCTCATACGAAAGGGGGGTAACTTTTCTCACTTTTCTCTTAATTTCTTTTGTTTTTTCATTTTAACATTGAGGACAATGTAGGAATTAGGTTGGGGGTGGGACAAATACTCCATGAGCATGAAATTGACCAAATTTAAATTTTTTAACTTTTGTCACTTGAATTTTGTTAGGATAGTGTCGTGTCTACTTGAGTCAATCCGGAAGTCTATGATATTAACATGATTGTAATGATGGTGATATATGAAAGAAATTAAATTTTTACCTAAGCAACGAAGCACATTATGTGGTAGTTTGTATGGTTAGTATGACTATCTTGATTTGTGCAATGTATGCATGTTTATGATATATTTTAAGTCTCAAAAAGCTCTAGAACTCATTTGAAAATCCATTGAAGCGAAATAATAGAATCAAATGCCACTTAGAAAGTGATTTAGGCCATCTTTGGACCGTTTGGACTTTTCAAGCCTTCTCGTATTATTGTTTTATCCATAGTACACCCTTGAATTCAACATTGACATACGTTGTACTACCCTTAGTGATAAGAGTACTGAATGTAATATTTGATTTTCATGAGCAATTATGTTATATTTATCTTGCTTCATCATGTTAAAAAAATGATGATGATGATTGAAATAATAAGCAAGAATAAAAAAAAAAGGAAAGAAAATCAAGCAAAAGGATCCAAGGGACATATAGAATTTATAGGAGGATGAATAAGAACACTTGATGGAAAAAGTTGAAAATAAGTTTGTGAAATGAGAAGTACTCTTATCTTAGTGAAAATATTATTTTCGTACTTTCATAATCACACACCTAACCACAACTTTACAAGCTTAATGAAGTCCTATTGATTCTAGGTAGTTTGATTTCTACATTAGTGGAGATAGATTTGAAAAGTGAGCATATGGAGGTTGGAAGTGCAAAATTCTCATTCATATTTTACTTGCACATTTATGAGATATTAAAATGTAATCTATGAATATCATGCATGACACGATCAGATAGTGTAACTAACGGGTATGTGGTTTGATTGGTTGTTCAAAATTTGATCACTAAGATGGGTTTGATATTTGGATTGTTTTTTAGCTTAAGTGATTTTTAATTATTTCGTATGCCATTTGTTGTTAACAATTTTTGAGACATATGCATGGATTGATTCAAGTATTTTTTGAGTCTTTATTTAGTTTTGTTAGTTACGATGTTAGTCACGAGACTATAACTTGTCCACTAGGGCCACCTAGGGGTTTAAAGGCTTGTTGCATATGATAAATCTATCCATTCGAAATCACGTGACAATCTACGGAAGTGATTCTAGTTAGTTTAGTTTATTCGTTTTATTTTAATCTTTAGATCGCTCCTCTTGCTAGAGACTAATAAGAAGCTGGTTGGGGGTTGTGATGAGTGCTCGAAAAGTACTAATATTTCGTGATTAATTGTGCTTAACTGTTTAAAATATAGATTTGTTATGATTATTTATTTGATTATTTTCATAAATCTATCCATTCGGAATCACGGGTATATTTTAGTTCATTTCAGGTGTTTTTAGCGTCAAATGAGTCAAATAATGAAAACACGCAAAGACGGAACACTTACGGCACTCAGGTCACGAGTTACGGGAGAAACGAGATAAATATGTAAGCCTTACATAACGAGCCATCACATATGTAAAGGGGGAAACATGAAGAAAAGGAAGTCAACACGCGCCGCGGCGAGGAAAAGTCATGCCGCGGCGGGGAGCTTTCGGGTTTTGACATTATTTTCAGAATTTGTGTTGCGCCGCGGCGGAAAAAATGCATGCCGTGGCGCGCCTACTCCTATTGCAATCAAGATTGTATAAACCCTTACATCTATAAATACCCCTTTAGACTCCCCCTTACATACAACTCGAATACAACTCTTACACATTACAATTTTGCGACCAAACACTACATTCAATCAGTTTTGGGAGTTTTGCTACACTTAAACGAAGTGAGAGAAACTATTCTAAGGATCCAAGGAAGCCATCGACGATTGAAGATAAAACTTTTGGAGAAGAACGTCATCCCATCCATTTAGCGGTATTTAGATATAGGTTTTCCTTGTTGTTATAGAATTATATTTTCTTCTTCTTTCGTTGAAGTGTATGATCATATTTTATTTGTCTATGAATATTAATATGAACATGAGCGGCTAGTTTCATGATGAATGTTTAGTTTGTGTTGCCATGTTTGCTAGAATTGTGTATGGTGTATATTTTATTGATTTAATATAAATGAATTACCTTTTGATTAAGAGCATGTTTAGATATTTAATTATGAATTATCATGGGCCAATTTGAGATTCGTAGTTAGGTTGAAAAATCTGAGAATCTAGTTATAGAAACGTCACCTTAAATTTATTCTGAAACACTTAATCAAAGCTTCAAATTAGTGACTTAGTCATAACATTAGTTTGATTAGGCATGTATTTCTTTGCGCATAATTTGATTGCTATTTGATTTACCCCGATCGAAGGCAGTTAATTAGTTAATCAACAAAGAGATTTACCCCGACCGAAGGCAGTCTCGTAATTAAAAGGAAAGCCGGTAATTTTGTTTATATAGAATGTTCATGTTATTTGACCATACCTTTTCGATGCAAGCATGGCCAACCAAACTAAACGTCCATACATCCTCCATTGATTTTTAATCCATATAGAATTGATTGTTAAATTGCGATTTTGTTTTCATTTAATTGATCGTATCATTGTTCCCGTCACAAATCAAACACCTTTTTACAGTTTTACTAGATTTAGGACTCTAGTTGCTTAGAGTTTTAGTTTCACTAGAACTCTATTTAATTAGTTTTTTATTTGCATTAGAACTCTATTTAGATTAGGAAGAAGATTATTTAGAACCACTACAATTCCTTGAGAGACCGACCTTGGAAGTCGCTTGTCACTTTTCTACGAGTGATTCGTAAACTTGCGAGTACTAAATTTATCACATCAACTTGCACCTATGTCAATGTATGCATGTAAATAATAATTATTATATCTTTTAAATTTTAATCATATTTTTATATATGTATTGTTTGGATTTGTTATATTTAATAATTTGTCAATTAACCAAAATCAAATTCTGAATCAGAATCAAATATTTTTGAGTCTATTATTTCTTCTTCAGTTTGTTCTAATAAAGAGATATTGCATGTATAATCTATATCAGATTCTTTTATTGTTATAGTTCCATCTTAAAAGCTTCTTCAAAGATTTTTCTTTTTGTGGGAATTCATTTTTAAATTCTTTCTTATGTTAAAGTATATTTGGACATTCATTTACATAATGTCCTTCTTCATTACATATCCAACATCTATATTTCTTTTTTCCTGATGGATAATAATTTTTATTTTCTTGTATATTATATTTTCTTCTTCTAAAATATCTTTGTTTATAAGGTTCTCTGTTATACCTTCTTTTATATTTTTGAAAATTCTACTTTTTAAATTTATATCTTCTGAATTTTTAATGCTTCTTATACTTATTATAAGATTTTATGTTGCATCTATATTTTTCTGGCATTCTAAAATCTTTTGTATCGCAATAAATTCTATCATTTCCTCTTACATGTTTATATTCTTTCTTTTTTTGGCATTTAAAAATTATCAAACTTTTAAGACTTCTTATTCTTTCTCCTAATGTATCAGGTATGATTTCTTTATTCCTATTATTCCATCATTCTGTCATAGTTTTATATAGTATTCCAGGTAATTTTTGAAAAAACATTTTCTATAAGTTTCTTGCATGAAAGGTGGTAATTTATGATAGTACATTTCATATTCACATATAAAAAAATTTATGTAACACATATTACATATTTTCATGTTCACTAAATGACACTTAGCTTCATTTATTTCATTTTCACTAGACTCAGTAATGTGTCTACTTTTGTCCTCTCCAATGAATTCCTTACATATCTCATTTACTATAGCATCTAAGTATTCTCTTCCTATAGATGCATTTCCTTGTATTAACAAATGTTGTTGTTATATTAAATTTGTAAACTAAACTTTTACATTATCTGTCATTTTTGAGCTACTAATACCCTGCATTTGTATGGTTGTAGAAGTTTTGTATAATTATACTCATTCTACTAGCCCATTAATCTAAGACTTTTCCTATTAAAAGGTTCAGGTTCTTATCATCTTTGTCAATTTCTTTCTTCCCTATGTAGGTCAGATGTCTCTCCTCTTTGTGGGATTGATCTTTGTGGGGTTGATAATACTGATTCTATATGGATTCTTGGACTTATATTTTCTTGTTCAGACTCACTTTCACTAATTATTGTCATATCATCTTCTTCTTTATTTGTACAAAGTTTTTCTTCATAATATTTTTCTAATTCTTCATTTGTTAGAGTTAAAAGACTGACTAATTTTCTTATACCCTTATTTTTAGGGTTCATGAATTGTTCTTTTAATTCTTTTTTATATTTCATTAGACTGAGATTATATCTTTTCATTTATCTTTGGATCTTTCTTTATCTTTTCTTTTATCATTTTTGGGTATTAATTCATCAGATCTTCTAAGAAGTTCTTCTTTTAATCCTCTTAATGGGTCAAATCTTAATCCATTTTCTTTTGGTATATTATCATTATCTCTTCTTAATTCTATAAATTTCTTATGCATATCTATTTGTAATTTTTTAGTACAAATGTCTTTTCTTATTTCTTCAAGGGTTTCTTTCTATTTTTCGTTTAAGTTTTGTAAATATTTAGTATTTGATTCACATGTTGTATATATTTTTCCTACTAAAAGGATTAATACTTTCATTATAATTTTTATACTATCATTAATGCTTTCATTATAATTTTTATACTATCATTTATATTTTCATTTTTTTTATTCTATTTATTGTAGTTTTGATTTTAACATCATCTAGTCTCTTATTACTCCATTTATTAATAAAATTTTAATTTCTTTAATCCCTTGTTTTAATTCTTTTAATTCTTCTTGTTCTTCCTATTCGAGTCTACTAATCTTTACTTGACTATCCGTAAACTTAACTCTTGGTACATTACTCCTTCTTCCTTCTATGAGAGGTTTTTCTTTGACATCTAAATTTTATTATTCTAGTATCTCAAAATTTGTTATTATTTATAGTTTTATTATTTGTTATATTTTTTGAAAGGTTTTTTTTTTTTTTTTCTATTTTTATAAATTTATTTTGTCAATATATTGAGCTGTTATGGCTATTAGTTAATGAATATCTTACTATATAGTGTATTGAGAATGTGTGGTTTTCTTCTTTCATTAGATTTTCTCTTTCAAATTCATAAGCTAAGCTTAATACTTGGTTTAAATTTTTATCATGAATATTAATAGTAAATTTAGGATATGTTGTATATTTTAATTTTTAATATCCTAAGTTTCCATGGGCTATTCCTTATAGAGCATCTTTTCTATTTATTATCATATTATCTAATAATATTAATTTTATGGGTGTATCTATTCATTCCCTAAAATGTACTTTTATTAAAATGTGTATTCTTCTTAGATGGATATATCCAATCTTTTCTTTATTCTTTTGTAAAAATTTTGATAGTTTATCCATAATTGTTTATATGTCAATTAATGGTATATTGAATCTTTCTCTTGCATCTGTTATAGTAATACTCATTTTTTTGTTACTTATTCCATAATGAACTACATCTTTTACGGGGAATATTTTTCTTATCTTTGAGAATGATGATTCTTTAAATTCATAACATTCTTTAAGATTTAATTTTATTTATTTGTATTTCTTCAAATTTCTTTATGCTAAATATCATTTATTGTGAAAAAATCTTAAAATATCTTGTGTTTCAATTTTCATTATGTCTTGGTTTTCTGTTTGATTTTTTATTATTTTTGTCATTTTATTATTCAATTTCGTTATCTTTAACTTCCATTAAGTTTGAGTGGTATCTATAATATTTCTAAAACCTTAGGAGTATTTGTGAATTTATATCAAACCTGAAGGGTATTATTGATATATATTCGTGCCCAATAAGTACAATTAATACTATTTCACTATTGTGATGCAAATTTATGGTAATGCTTGAAAATTAACGTAGATGATCAAGCATTAAAGGTTGGAGTAGGAGTATTGCATGGTATCAAGTGTGGAGAAACAAGAGAAAGAAAACAAAGCTACAAAGCTTACAAGATCGATCCAACTTATAGATGAATTGATTCCTATAAACGGATCGATTCCACTCCGAGCAGTATTCGATCCCACCCATTTTGCATAATTTATACAGGAAAATTAGTGCCCAGATGGCCAGATCGATCCCCTTTATGGACAATTTCTATTTTATTACAAAAAAATAGAAAAGAAAAGACTTATAAGGGTAGTATCAAGTGTGGAGAAAAAAGAAAAAGAAAATAGGGATACATAGCATGCAGGATTGATCCCACTCATAGATGAATCGATCCTCATAGACAAATCGATCCCATTCCCAACGGTATCATATCCCACCCATTATGCATAGTTTATGCTGGAAAATTGTCTCAGATAACATGACGAATCAATCCCCTTAGAGAAGGATTGATCCCTCCTCTGGCCAGATTCTCCATTGTATTTGTAATCTCTAAAGTGAAGCTAGTGGAACTCATCTCCATTGGATGAGTGAAGAAAGTGGAGTAAACTTACAACATTGGTTAGGTTGAACTACCATAAATTGGTATATGCTTCTCAATTGAATGTAAGAATATTATTTTTGCTATTATAAATTCTAAGTATATTATTTTAGATAATTTTTCGGTATATTTTAAAGGGCTCCATTTGGTCTTATATTTTCTAATGAGAACAAATATGTATTTAAAAATTAAGGTGTAAATATATAAAACGAAACGTGAAAAATTTACAACGGTGGACATAAAATAATAAAGAAATATAAAGTGTTAAGCAGACAATAAAGAACAAATTCATAATTGGAAATTAAAATAATAAAGTTGTTTAATATAACTCAATAGCAAAACCAAGATTAAATACAAACTGTGAAATTCAAGAAATAAAGTTTAGAGATAATCCAAATCTTTTGTTTTAAATGGAGTTCTTAAAATAATTTTGCTTTCTACTTAGGTGCTTGAATTCTTCGGACATTATGGATTGTCTTCTATGATTTTAAGTAAATTTTATTCCCCATCTAAAATTGAGAAGACATGAGAGTCAATTATATACGTACTCATAAAAGAGAACTTTATTTATAAACTAACTCAAATAACAATAATTTTATGATTAAAACACGGTTCTAATCAGGATACATTTTCTTATGATACTTATCCATTAAACGTAAAAATAAAATAAAAAACGAAACACTTAATTTCAACTAAATCTCAAAAGCCACGTGTTTTTTTAATCAACACGTTTTAATAGTTTCTCAACCACGTATGGAATGGGTCAACTCCCATTTTGTTTTAGTTTTTTTCTTCTTCTTTTTTCCATCTTATTAGTTGACATTTGAGAGACAATTTTCCATTAACCTAAACTCGATTTGGAACAATATATTGTCTCGAAGTACTTGTGGAGGATTATTCAAAACCATTTAGTCCTTACACAAAGACATTATAAATTCCACTTAAAATCAAATCTCAAAATTAGAAATTCGAAGGCATAATTGTCTACACAAAATTGCCTAATAATTATAGTAGTTCAGAGATGGATATTGACTGTAGGGTATCAGAAAGGGACTGATGTAAAGACTGCAGAAGAATATGAAATATATGATGGCTGAATAAGAAGACTGCACAGGCTTACAGTGACAAAGGAAGGGCTTACAAGCAATAATAAGAAGGCTTACAAGGATCAATGAAAATGTGTGTTAGTTTGTTATAATGTAAAAACCGTATATACTTCTAACCAATAAGGAGTGAGCACTAACTGAGCTCTAAGTTGGTTATAAATACCAAACATATCTTATGTAAAAAGTAAGGAAAATACAATAAAGTCCAGAAAACAATTCAGTGAAAGAAAACACTCTATTTCCATCTTCTTCTTCTTCTTCAATATCAGTTCTACTTCTCTACTATTTCTTGATTGTTTTGTGTGTACAGTTTCTGCAACATTAAGTTTTCTTTACATGGTATCAGAGCTTAGATCCTAAATAGAAAATATGAAAAATCAAAACAGAATGCCACAAGAAGAGATGCAAGGTATTCGGCAAGACACAAGAAATCAACAACAGAAAGAAGTCATTACATTTCATACTCAGATATCTTCAATTAAACTGGAAAAAGACAGCTACAGTGAGTGGAAAGTGCAAGCCATACGAATCTTGCGAAGCTATGAATTGGAGGGGTTTGTTCTTGGATCAACAATCTGTCCAGTCAGAACAAATCAAGAGGGTGTGGCGAGCGAAGGATACAGGTATTGGTTGAGACAAGATCAGATGATAGCATCATGGCTGATTAACTCCATGTCTCAGGAATTTGTCAAGAAAGTCGGAAGTTGTGAAACCAGTTATCAAATTTGGGGAATTCTTGAAGGATTCTTTAATTCTCAGTCACGAGCAAAAGTCATGCAATACAAGGCTGAACTCAATTCCATAAAGAAAGGAGGAATGTCAATCAGTGAGTTCGTACAAAAGATACAAACATTGGCAGCCCAATTATCATCAGCTGGATGTTACGTGAGTGATGAGGATCAAATCCTCAGTATATGTAATGGGCTAGATGGAGAATATGACTTAGTGGTCTCAAATGTTCAAGAAGGTGGCTCATCAATTCAAGAAGTAACTCACAAACTTCTTCCACAAGAGGGAAGATTAGAGAGAAGAAATGCAAGTGCAGTACTGTTACCTTCTGTAAATCTTGCAAGCATACCAAATATAAATCATACGCAGCAAGATTCAAGAACTGATATAACACCTATAATGAATGCATCAAATGTGAACATTCCTGATAATTCTAATTTGATCTATAATGTTCAAACCAACCAATTGCAGTCAGTACCCTATAGAAATGTTCAAAGTTATGCAAATAGTCCATTCTTCAATTCACTTACTCAGAATCAAGCATTTGATCCTTATAGAAACAGAAACAGAAACAGAGGAAGAGGATTCACTTTTAGAGGAAAGCCTCAATGCCAAGTCTGTGGAAAGACTGGTCACTATGCTGGGCATTGCTGGTTCAGATTTAACCAAACTTTTGTTTCAATAACCGATCGAAACAGAGGTGGAGTTCGTATGAATCAAGTTAGAACATCAATAACACATTACATTAGTAACCAGCAACAACATAGGTAAAATAACGAGCAAAAAATTTTGCCGAAAAGGTTTGATGAAAGCTTGTGGGAAATTAGCTAGTAAACTATTTATGAATGAAGTAGTTTATGTGATTTTTACAATTAAGCAAGTAAAGTAAAATTTATCAATTTATTTTCAACTGAAACCTAAAAAATCTCAAATCAATGGAAATTTTTCCTTAATTAACTAATTAGTTTCCTTGATTTGAACCGTTAATTAGTTAATTAGCATAAACTCCTAGAAAAATGTTTTAATCACCTAATTTAAGACAAATCAATGCACTTAAATTAGGTTTATGCTCAAGAGTGCAAAAATAAGCAAAAATGGTTTTTCTAATGTTTAAATCAATATGTTTTCTAAAATTCATAAACTAAAATGATCAAAAATAATCCATAAACATAGATATTAAGAACAATGAGCAAGAAATAAATATCTTTAATCCAAAAATTAACCACATATATATTCATCCATTAATAGTCACTTCACTAAAATTCCACACACAAAGGGTTTAGCTACTCATAATAAAATTCAAATTAATATTTTTTATTACAATAAGCATTCTTAAAATTCAAGAGAGAAAGAAAGTTACAAACAATGAAAATACCCTATTTTCACTCTTGCAATACCCTTTTTGGAGTTAGATGGTCGCCTTTTCCAATGGTTCTTGAAGGAGCTTCAGTGGAGGATCATCAATTAAGGATTTTTTTTCTCTAAAATATGGAGGAAAAAGAAAGTGGGTAGTGTTTTTCAGCTACTGTTCATGCTGTGTGGGTGGAGAGGTTTTTGTGTTGTATTTATAAGTTAGGTTAGGAGTGTGGAGGAGTGTGTAAAAATCTAGGCGTGTAAGTGTCATTTGGGAACGCAGATCGAGGCATGCGTTTTCTCCTACTGCAGTGCGGGTTGAAATTCTGGGCTGGTATACAAAATAGGAGCTATCCTGCCGCTGCAAGCTTTTTCGTCTGTTGCACCATGGGGTTGAAAAAGGACCTCTATAGTAAAAACAGGGACTTTATCGTCGAGGAACACAAAATTACCCGCCACGGTTCGCATTGATTTTTGGTTTCCCATAGTAAAAACAGAGAATGAACCATCGCGGCATACATATTTTCCTACCTTGGCACACTTGTTGTACATGCCTTGTAAGTGTTCCTTACACAATTGTTGATTCCTAACGTAAGGCTTACGTTCTTTTGCTCTTTTTATCCCCCCTTACATAGTAAATGGAATACAATGTAAGGCTTACATTCTTCAGCTCTTTTTGACCACTTAACTCCACTATTCATATCACACTTACTTGAATCTACAAAACATGAAAAATGCCTTCCAAATCAAGTAATACTGAAATAAATCATGAAATAAATATTTAAAAACTAACAAATATTAGGTTCAAAATAGTGTTCATCAGTTGGCATGAGAGGTTAAACCTCATAGCCTATGCATTGAGTTTGGAGTCAGAGATCTCAAGACTTGAGCCAAGGTTTTATGAAGAAGCCATAAGTAAGAAGGATGCTGGCGGAAGGCCATGGAAGAAGACATGAGTTCTCTATACAAGAACAAGACATGGAAACTAGTTCCTCAATCAAAGGGTCAAAAATTTGTGGACAACAAATGGGTCTACAAAGTAAAGGAAGGTGTGCTAAATGTCTAGCTTGTCCAATACAAGGCTAGAGTTGTTGCACAAGGGTTCTTCCAAAGAAAAGGTATTGACGTTACCGAAATTTTTTCACTTGTTATTAAACATTGTTCCATTATATTATTATTATCTCTTGTTGTGCATAATAATATGGAACTTGACTAATTGGATGTGCACAATTGAGACAAGGGTTTGTTGAAAAAGGAAAGGGTGACATGGTGTGTCTCTTGAAGAAGACTTTGTATGGCTTCAAGTAATCTCTAAGGTGTTGGTGCAAGAAATTCAACGACTTCATTTTGAAGATTGGGTTCAAAAGAAGCAAGCATGACAACTGTGTGTATTTGGGAGGTAAAACTAGCTTTTCTACTATTTATGCATGATATGCTGATTGCTACTTGTGATTGGTCTCAAATCACTAAGTTAACGAGTCAATTTAACTCGAAATTTAAGATGAATGATCTTGGGTGTGCCAAGAAAATATTAAGGATAGAAAATGTAAGAGATAGACAAAAAGGCAAGTTGTTTATTTCTAAAGAAGGGAATTGTGAGAAGATACTTCAACGATTTAACATGATCAATGCTAAACCGACTACATTTCGATAGCATCACATTTCAAGTTATCAGCCTCAAATTCTCCTTCAACGGAAGAGGATAAGAAAGAAATGGAAATGGTTCCCTATGCAAGTGCGGTGGGTAGCTGATGTGTTTCATGATTTGTGCAAGATCTTATATTGCATATGGGAGGTGGTGAAATGGGTGATGAGGTATCTACGTGTACAATTGGGGTTGGTCTTCTATATGATTGATTTGAGGAGTGTAGGAGTAATGGGCTATGTGGATTTTGATTTTGCTAGTGATCGAGATAAAAGGAGGTCTATCACGGGTATTTGTTCGATTTTGGAGAAAACTTGGTGAGTTGGAAGGCCAATTTATAATCATTAGTAACATTGTCTTCTAAGGATACAGACTTTGTTGCCACAACATAAGCGGTGATGGAAGTTATATGGCTGAAGGGTTTAGCTAGTGAACTTGGTTTTGAGAAAAATAGAGTTATGGTACATTGTGACAATCAAGCAACAATTTTTTTGACCAAGAATTCTCAATTTCATGATCATACAAAGCATGTAGATGTAAAGCTACATTTCATACTAGAGATGATAAAACAAGGCAAGGTGAAGTTGGTGAAACTTCACACGGATGAAAACCTAGTAAACATGGCAACAAAACGAGTTCCTTTGTAGAAGTTTTTGAAGTGTCAAACTTTGGTTAAGGTGGCCACCCTATCTAAATGATGGTGAAAGGGTGGGTCTTCACCTTAGAGTATGAGTTCCAAGGATTAGCATCAAGGTGGAGAATATTGATATTGTGATGCAAATTTGTGGGGATGCTTGAAAACCAATGAGGATGGTCAACCATTAAAGGTTGAATTATGAGCATTGCATGGTATCAAGTGTGGAGAAAAAAGAAAAAGAAAATAGGGATACATAGCATGCAGGATTGATCCCACTCATAGATGAATCGATCCTCATAGACAAATCGATCCCATTCCCAACGGTATCATATCCCACCCATTATGCATAGTTTATGCTGGAAAATTGTCTCAGATAACATGACGAATCAATCCCCTTAGAGAAGGATTGATCCCTCCTCTGGCCAGATTCTCCATTGTATTTGTAATCTCTAAAGTGAAACTAGTGGAACTCATCTCCATTGGATAAGTGAAGAAAGTGGAGTAAACTTACAACATTGGTTAGGTTGAACTACCATAAATTGGTATATGCTTCTCAATTGAATGTAAGAATATTATTTTTGCTATTACAAATTCTAAGTATATTATTTTAGATAATTTTTCGGTATATTTTAAAGGGCTCCATTTGGTCTTATATTTTCTAATGAGAACAAATGTGTATTTAAAAATTAAGGTGTAAATATATAAAACGAAACGTGAAAAATTTACAACGGTGGACATAAAATAATAAAGAAATATAAAGTGTTAAGCAGACAATAAAGAACAAATTCATAATTGGAAATTAAAATAATAAAGTTGTTTAATATAACTCAATAGCAAAACCAAGATTAAATACAAACTGTGAAATTCAAGAAATAAAGTTTAGAGATAATCCAAATCTTTTGTTTTAAATGGAGTTCTTAAAATAATTTTGCTTTCTACTTAGGTGCTTGAATTCTTCGGACATTATGGATTGTCTTCTATGATTTTAAGTAAATTTTATTCCCCATCTAAAATTGAGAAGACATGAGAGTCAATTATATACGTACTCATAAAAGAGAACTTTATTTATAAACTAACTCAAATAACAATAATTTTATGATTAAAACACGGTTCTAATCAGAATACATTTTCTTATGATACTTATCCATTAAACGTAAAAATAAAATAAAAAACGAAACACTTAATTTCAACTAAATCTCAAAAGCCACGTGTTTTTTTAATTAACACGTTTTAATAGTTTCTCAACCACGTATGGAATGGGTCAACTCCCATTTTGTTTTAGTTTTTTTCTTCTTCTTTTTTCCATCTTATTAGTTGACATTTGAGAGACAATTTTCCATTAACCTAAACTCGATTTGGAACAATATATTGTCTCGAAGTACTTGTGGAGGATTATTCAAAACCATTTAGTCCTTACACAAACACATTATAAATTCCACTTAAAATCAAGTCTCAAAATTAGAAATTCGAAGGCATAATTGTCTACACAAAATTGCCTAATAATTATAGTAGTTCAGAGATGGATATTGACTGTAGGGTATCAGAAAGGCACTGATACGAAAAAATAACTGTTGATTGCCCAACTATTCAGACTATTCAAAAATTGAATTTTTATCCAGGAGCAGAGGAGCTCCATCGTTACTTTCTATGGTTTTCACTTCGTTCCATAAACTCAGAGGATTTATGCATTAACTAGTTGTAATTTTTTTTTGTTTTAATTTTAACAACCCCACTAGCTTTTTTGTTTTGTAGAGTGGCTTATAGAAAAGCTTTTGAGAATGCTAACTTTATGGTTCTGCGTTGCAGACCAGCAAAACACTCTTCCTTTGCTTTTTTTACTCAACTCAATGAAGCATTATTAAACAAGATTGGATTAATTTTTTTTTAAAGTGAGTTCGAAAATCAACAAAGAAACTACAATAATTTCTAAAAGCAGATTATGAAAATCCTGAAAAATCTATGATTTGAAAGTTATGGAGTTGTAAATTAACCCATACCAAATGGTCCGATATGAGAGGTCTAGTTAGTATATATGACCCATAGACCAGCCCAATAAACATTGAGTCAACAAATTGGCATAATCATTTGGATAACATTCAGATAACCGATTGATAATTATCCCCTAATTGTCCGACAGGGATATAATTATGGATAGATAAACTTCAACAATAAGATAAGCGGTAAGTGTTATTAACAGATAGATTGCCTCCCTTTATATATTCACTCTACTCATTTCAAATGACAAATCTAATTTATCGAAGAATTATTATCTTACAAACACAACATAGACACAATCTTCCCTAAATCTATCTTATTATAAGGAGACTCCTCCTTATTTTCCACATATTCGAACTTACTTAAGCATTAGATGGTCAAAAGCCACCAAATCTTACGGTGGTTCGAGATTCTAATAGTGTGTTCTTTGTTCTTAAGTTCACAGGAAGAGAAGGAGTGACCAGTTATCAATGTTAAAAAAAAATGGTATCAACATAAGCTAACTACAAATTCGTGATTAGTAACACAATGAGGGGTTTCATTGCAATAAGTGAGAAACTACAACAGTGAAGGTAAATAAAAAACCTCCATATTTACCAACAACACTGCAATTGTGATAGTAAATGAAAGTAAAAAAAATAGAATACCCACTAACGACATCGATGGACCACAAGGCATGATGGCCAAAGATAGTGTTGGGTTGCTAGGTTGTTCTTGTTCGACTATTATAAGTAGAGAGACTATGAGAGAATAGAAAGAGGCTATGGAGAGAAATCTGAGAGTGCAAATCGAGGGAATATGTACAATATAGGGTTAGGTTTTTTATTTTTATTTGTAAATTATTTTTTTGTAATTTTAACAAATTAAATAAATTCATAATCATTCAATATAAAAATTGTAAAGTCGCCTAGTGGTTAGGAGGTTATGTACTAAGACTAGCAATAGTAATTGATATTTAAATCCCTCATAGTGCATTTAATTTTTTATTAAATAATATATTTAAATTAAACTAAATATATTAAATCAATTTTAAGCACAAATAAGACGATTTTATGTATAACTATCCCCCATATTTGATAATTTGCCCATGAATTTCCCTAAAACCATCCCCATCTCCAAAACTCATTAAGTATTACCCAAATTTCCAGGTCATATATTTGTAGGTACTCAAAATTGTGAATAAAATTCCATCCATACTCAAAATGGCTACCTATAAGTTAGTTTTTCCAATAATTAACTATATGAATGAAATTCAGGGAGAAGTCAAAAGAAACGAAGAAAAACCTTTTAGCTTAATGATAGAGTTTGATAGTTTAATACTTGCATATGATAGGTTGATGTTACATCTGGAGCATTCCCTTGTGAAATAATACTTACTTTATTGGCTAACTAGCAAGCACAATATCCTTGGTTTGTTCTTCTATTTGTATAAACGATGATACACTTTATACAAGAGTTTCATGACACATCACAATACTTAATGCTATGTTCGTTTTGAAAATGAATGTATACTTGATTCTACAAGAGTTTTTAAAGAATTTAGTTCACTATAATTCTTTTTTGATGTAGCCCTACTTCTCTCTTACTAGGTGATCTCTTATTTATAAGAATCTACCAAGTGTAATTTGGATTACTTTGCTCGAGTTACCGATGCATAAGAATCATTAAAATCATGGCTCATCCTAGACATCACTATTTCATGATAAGAAATAACATTAGGGTAAACCTTCATAGTTGTCTAGATAAATTTGATACAACTAGGTTATCCATTTGAACCTAGCTCTTAAGATTTCAAATCAAGTGGTTTAGGTCTCCAATGTATCAACTTATGCTTTCATGGGATTTAGTCTTATTCCTCTTGGTGATTTCACAACTATCCCTCTAATTAACCATTTTATTAGCATATTAACAATATTATCTTTTGTTCACATAGACAATATATGTAACTCTATATGAGAGTAGTTTTTCAATGGTACCATGTAATCAATATATGTGTTAACACTTAAAATTGTACATACTACTCAACATCCTTCCAATTGCAAAGTAACTGTCACAGTTTATGTACCATTGACACAGGGTTTGGTCACTCACAGAATCATCTCTTAAGAATCTTGTGCACATAATGTGGCTTAGAACGACACAACTCGATAGTCTTGATATTTTGATTACTAATTTTACATCGGCTAATGTCATTTCTTTCATGTCAGTCCTTAAATTTAACATTGTGTTGAAATATTTGACAATCTCATTAATAGTACCTGCAATGCGCATGTCATCAACGTAGGGACAATAAGATAACATAATCAATCTTTACTGTCCTTGATACATACACACTTGTCATACTTTTTTATTTTAAATCCATTTACATTATCGAACTTTTCATGCTATTATTTTGGTGCTTGCTTTAAATCATACAACACCAACTTAAAAACCTTTATTTCTTGATATGGACTAGAAAAATCTTCAAATTTTTCCATTTATATTTTTTCTTCAAAATTTTCATTTAGAAATGTTGTTTTCCACATCCATGTTACGTACTTCAAGTTTTCACAAGGATGCGGTTCTAAGTATCGTCTTAATAGCATTTATTCTTGTCATAGGAGAATATGTCTCTAAGTAATATTTACATTGCTTGCAACCCTTTCTTTATAAGTATGGCATTGTACTTGCCAATTGATCCATTGGATTTCAGTTTTCTCTTGAAAATCTATTTGACTATAGTGCTTTACTTCCCGAAGAAAGTTTCACTTGTTCCAAAGTATTATTTTGCATGATATATTCAATCACTCTTAATAATTACTTGCTCCGGTTCTTGGTCCACACTACTTTCATCTAAAGTCTCATGAGTCATGAGATCGTTACGTAGTTTAGTTACTACTATATAAGTGGAACATACCTTTTGTAGCTTGAACTTCTAACTGACACGTTAAATCTTCCACAATTTGATTCAAACGGTTCATGAATGAAACATGTGGGCATTCTTGCTTCCTTCAAGTAGGTCAAAACGCCCTTAATACTAAATGTTTAACCTTGGGCCACTTAGATCGAAAAAATCTTTAATTGATTGTAGCCACGTATTATAGTGGGACTCAAATGGGATAACACTATACAAATTAATAGGAATTTCTTTCTCATAAATTGAAAATTATTGGATACATTGAATATTTATAATTTTTTTATTTAATATACAATAGTAATATTGCAATTCTAGATTTTTTTTTAAATACTTTATTACATTTATAATAGATACAAGTTTTTGGGCACGTACTCCCTTGCATAATATGAAATAAAGAGTTTTTTTTGTATAAATATATACAAATTAGACATAAAAATTATAATTTTTGTTATTATAAATTTGAATGTTGTTTAAAAAAAAAATAAAGTTGAGTTATAGTGTTGAGATAAGATGGATTGAAAGAAAATACATTTGGCCTACTCTTAATCATAACCTATTTCCATTTCGGAAGAAAATCATAATCTATTCTTTGTGACCCAAAGGAAACCATAACATTTTCGTGTATTTCTGTTACTTCACCCTATTACCTAGTTTATCTAGGTTAGTTCCATTGTTTAAATTAGGGAGTTGGTAATTTTTTAATTTGCTTTGTCTCTAAACTAGAGAAAGAGCTGAGTGAGGTAAGTTGCGTGTAGGTTGTTTTTAGCTTTATTAAGGGTATTGGGTTTCTTATTATTATTATTTTTTTTCGTTTGACACTTTTTTTCTTAATTAGTAATGTAATATGTATGAAATTGTTTTATGTACTAGTAACATATTAGTTTTAAATTCGATGTTAAATTAAAAAAATAAGATGTTGTTAGATCACTTACTAACAGATAACCAATCATATGTAACATATAGACTGATTCATATATCAAGTTCTGATAAAAAAATTAAAAGAAAACATAAACAAGTCTTAAAAAATAATAAAACTTTCAAAACTAAATATGGTTTTCATTGGTACCTTGTTGATATAAAGCAAAAAAAAAAAAAAGAAACTTCATAAAGTCAGTTTCAAAAAATAACGAGAATATTCAGCACGGGTAGCCCAGATGGTAAAATTGTTTGGGTGCATTGTGTGAAATTGTGGGCTTTATTGGACAGTGAAGCGCATGGTTCGAACCAAGCGCATGGGTTCGAGGTTCGAAGCATGCGCTTCGATGTCGAGCCTCACTACAGTCTCCCACTGGCCTTGTGCGGGTATACCTGGCCCAAGTTCAGGCACCAACTAGCTATGATCCTCAGTAATGCGGCGGTGTGTGACAATAGTCTTATTCTCCTTAAACCATAAAGAGCCTTTTTTATTGACCAAAAAATAATAATAACAAGAATGTCAAATAAAATATTATCAAAAACATAATAAGTTGCAACTCTCTATAAATATAGAGAAAAAAAATATGATCTTCATTGGTACCCTTGCTGATATAAAGTAAAAAAAAAAAAAAACTAATAAAGTGAGTTTGAAAAAATAATGAAAATGTCAAACAAAATATTATCAAATAATTAAAAAGAGCAACTCTCTTTGATAATATAACAAATTTTATTCACGTATATTATACATAATTGTATCTCAATAATGATCACAAATTAAAAGAGTTAATTTTAAATTAAAATAAGAAATATTTTATTTTTTAATAATAATATATTTTTTAAAGTAATATTATATAATTTAGAATGAAGAGTGTCACTGCTTCATAACTCACATGTAAAAAATTTATATTTTTAAACAATTTTTAAATTTATGAAGCATAATATTTATTATATAATCTAAAGGATAGAAAATAAATATTCTATCAAAACCAAAACTTCAAACTCAAATAAAAACTTGAACTAGGGCCAATTACAAAAAATGTATGGTACTCATGTTCACCAAAATTCTTTAATATACCATAATAGTTTAGAAATCATGTTTAGAACTATTTAAGTTCAATTTCAACACTAAGAAAATGAACTTATATTTTTATTTGGGTCTATTGTGTGAGAATATTTTGAATTTAAAAGCGAGTACACTTATATTAAATAATAATTAAAACTAGTAAAAAATTCTTGAGTTTGACGTTGAAAAAGTTTTTAATTACGGATCTAATAAGCCTAGAGGGGGGTGAATAGGTTATTTTCAATTTTCAACAAATATTATATAATCTAATCACAACGGCCAGACATGCAATCGCGTGTAAAGATAAATGCGGAATAATAAAACGACACACGATATTTTTAGGTGGAAACAACCTAGGCCACAACAATGACCTAAGAGGAAAACCACCGGTCCACCGGACCACCTAACTATCCACTATGAAAATAATGTTCAATTACAACCATAGAGTCCAGAAACTACCCGTCGCAGATAGATCCCCCTTTCTGTAATTTACTTACGAGCCGCTTGCTCCTTTCACAGCCTCCAATAGTTAGATGTCTGGATCCGGACCAACGTTCCGATCTACTTGAGTCACACAAGATCAACCGAACCCGTCACCTTCAGTAATTTCGAGTCACACGAAATACTGAAGCCGTCACCTGTAACGTTAGCACAATAACACAAGTGCAATGCGTGTCCTAGAGCGGATTCAAACAATGAATAATCCTAACTAGCAAATATACTAACATGCGATGTAAAAACAATATCAGCTAGCAAACCCTAGAACATTCAATTAAGCTCAATATCATGCAAATCAATTAAGCATATGAATATAACATGAGAAAGCCTAAGAACAATAGATGAAGAGAATAAGCACAATTCAGATGCTAGAAAGTATTAGTGCTGTATAATTCTAAATGCTCAAGTTGATTTATTATGCACAAACATCCCTTCACTTATATAGAGTCCAATCCTAGCTCAAATAGGATTTGCAATTCACTATAACTCTACTCATATCAGGATTTAGTTCTCAAAAGAATTCTTCTCATACAATGATTCTATTCACATCAGCATTTATTTCTCACAAGAATTCTACTCATACAAGGATTCCACAATTAAAATAATCCTACGCAAATAAGGACTCTATTTCCAAAACACTTTTATTCACACAAGGATTCTACTCATACAAGGATTCCACAATTAAAACAATCCTACGCAAATAAGGACTCTATTTCCACAACACTTTTATTCACACAAGGATTCTACTTTCTTAACACTTCTACTCATACTAGAATTTTTCTTTCTCATTAAATGAGTCAAATTGATAAAAGTAACACATGGGTCGAATACACAAAAAGAGTTTGAGTAGGAATATAATACTGGCTCGATCGATCGACAGCCCGTCTCGATCGATCGAGAAGGTCTCGATCGATCGATACACAAAACTCGATCGATCTAACTCAAACAGAGAGAACCTGGATCGAAGTTGTTCTATACTCGATCGATCGACAAGGGTTCTATCGATCGATCCAATTGCTCGATCGATCCAGTCCAAACAGAGAGCACCTAGATCGAAGTTGTCTCAGTCTCGATCGATCGACCACTCGATCGATCGATCAATACTCTCGATCGATCTACCAACATGTGCACAATTACATTTTTCGTTACGATCCATACTAAGTGTCGTGCTTAATTGTGTGAAGATGTATGCATGATATAATATTATACCTGTCATATGAGCGTTCCAAGCTTGATGACTCCATCACCATGTATCGTCTGATTAATCGGTGAATTCCTATTCTAGATTACAATCAAACATTTTGTCCACGAAAATTGTCAATACAAAATAAACCTTACAATCTCCCCCTTTGGCATTTTCGTGTGACAAAACCACTCTCTCACTACATAACGCTCATGGTTAAAATATCATTACATCAATTACATAGTGGACTGTCTATGATCTGGTGGACCATCTTCGCTTGATACTTGATACGCTCGGTCCACTGAAATTAGACAAACAAATCAAATAGCACACAATTTTGGCTTGAAAGCCTCATTGCTTATTAGTTCAGTGTACATAAAGGTGCGAATGAAATATAGTGTATGTGCAACATGAATCTTTCTCCCCCACAACTAATAAATGCAACATCTCCCTCTAATCTCATAGCAACATGAACCTTTCTCCCCCTTTTTGGCATACGAAATTGACAAATCATGAAACACTAAAGATGATAAGGGTCACTCTCAACAAGGTGGGCTAAAAATGCATAAGAGCACACATGTATATGTCCAAAGCATGTAGGAGGAATTGCATAAGTCAAAAGAAGAATAATGAAATATGTATGCAATGACTCCCCCTAAGTTCTATGACTCTCTAGACGAAAAACAAATTCAAAAGAAATTTTTTTTTTTTTTTTTATTTACCACACAAAGTAATGAACTCATTTAACACGAATAAGCATACAACCAATTGAAAAAATTATTTTTGCTTAAATTTTGATTATTCATTGTATTAGCAAAATAAATAGGTCACATAAGCACACTAACACATATAATGACATATTGACATTCACTTAAGGTAGTATACAAATGTGAACTCTACTTGTATTCCAATAATTTCATTTATGACCAATTTTAAGAGACTCAAAAGAAAATAAGTTCATCTATCATGCTAAATCATAATTGAGTCATCAATCTTACATAATAAAATATGTCTATGAAAAAAGAGATTTTTTTTTTTTTTTTTTTAAAAACATTTTTGCTCTTTCTTTTTGTACATGCCAAATAGAATTTCTTAATTAATTTTTTTTTTTTAAAAACATGTACGAGCCATAAATCTAATACGATGACTTTCACACTAGTTATGAGGTAGCCCTCTCCGCTCACTACGGTAGCTTCACACATCATAGTAGGTAGCCCTCTCAATACTAGTTATCTCCCTAAGATGAAATATTTAAAAAATAAGAAATAGAGCTCAATATAATTTCGCAATCAAGATTAGCTCAAGTCTTAGAGTCTTTCAGAATTAATCATAAACTTCATAGATGACATACATGAGTGTTCAGTGGGTGTGTGCATAAGTTCAGTCAATAGTGTCATCATATGGTAACAAAGTAAATATGTGCAGAATTTTGAATTTTAGCATAGAATATACAATGAGAATCAAAATAAGCCACAAAAGATAAGGTTGTAAAAGTATAAGCATCATTTGAATCCAAAACCTTGTAGGCCCTTTTTTTTTTTTTTTTAATCCAAAAAAAATTAACAAAAAAAAAAACGAAATAAACCAAAAAAAAATACTCACCTAGGGTCATTTAAGCACTCAAACAAAAGTACCTAGGTGGTCTAGCAATAGTGATCAATTGATAGGAAACATGCAATCTTTCCTAACCCAAATTTTCATGAATTTTGATTTCTTTATGTTTTTGGGTTGAGACTTAATTGCATTAGATTTTAAAGGCATACTCTTAGGCTCATATTTCCTATTCAAATTCAACATAGGCATGGTATGATGATAATTATGAGTTCTATACCTATAAGCATGAAGATGATCATTAAATCGAAAAGCATTCATCAAAAATCTACAGTTAGGTCGAATATGGCCTTTTCTACCACAATGATGACAAACAGGCACAAACTTAACAGTTTTAGCTCCTACAGTTTTAGTGGGTGTTTGTGCAGAATTTGTAGCAGTAGAGATAAAGTTAGAAGACTTTACAAATGTAGTTTTTGAAGTGGAAGGTGTACAGTTTTCTTCTGAAAATCCAAGTCCACTTGTATCACCGAAAGGCTTACCAATGCTCAACATCTTGTCTAGTCGTTCAGCTCCAATTGTTAATCTTTTGACAGTTTCCTTTGATTGTTCCAATTCCTGCACAAGCTTTGAATTTTCCTGTTCAATACCTGCAAGACTTAAACTTAACTTGTCAAAATGCTCAGACAGTTCAACTTTTTCTTTTTCTAAAACTGATAAATTAAGGTCTTGCAAATTGATCTGTTCATTCAGCTTTGTTACAGTTATGAGTAGTTTATCTTTTTCTTTCTTGCATTTAATTAAATCAATAAATAACTCCTCAAAACTGTTTGCATTAAATTTATCAAGGATACGTTTACTTCCCTCTTCATCTGAGTCAAAGTCTGACTCACTGGAGTATCCACCAACAGTTGACGTAAAAGCTACGTAGTTGGTGTTAGCTTTTTCTGACCCACTAGCTTGATCTTCATCACTTTCTGTGTCACTAAGGGTAGCATTGAAAGCTTTTCCTGTTTTCTTCTTCTTGTTGGCACAATCTGCTGCATAGTGTCCAAAACCATTGCATTCAAAACATTTAGGTCCAGTGGGTTTAGATTTCTTACTTTCTGAACTCATTGGGGTGAATTCTCTTCCCTTACGATCTTTTCTATTGAACATTCTCTTGAGTTTTCTAGCAAGTGTGAGTAGCTCTTCATCATCACTATCACCATCGTCAGCATTGGTGGTTTTGAAAGCAATTCCAATGTTCTTTTTGGGTGCTGGAAAGTTCATCTCAAATGTTTGAATTGACCCAACTAGTTCTTCAATCTTCATGGTGTCAATGTCTTTGCTTTCCTCTATCGCTGTAACCTTTGCTTCAAAGCGTTCTGGTAATGAGCATAAGACTTTTCGAACCAACCTGCGTTCATCAATTTTATCTCCAAGATTTGAAGAAGAGTTAGCAATATCACATAAATCAGCATAAAACTCAGAAAACGTTTCATCCTCCTTCATTCTAAGATTTTCAAACTTAGTAGCTAACATGCGAAGTTTTGTTCGTTTAACTTGGGACGTGCCCTCATGGGCAACCTCTAAAGTATCCCAAGCAGCCTTAGCAGTTTCAACATTAGAGATACGTCGGAATTCATCCGGCGACACAGCACTAAAAATAGCATTAATCCCCTTTTGGTTCCAGCCACTACCAATTCTATCTTGGGGAGTCCAATCAATCCTAGGTTTAAGTGTGACAACATTATCCTTGGTAACCGTAGGTGGTTCCCAACCATAAAGCACAGAGTTCCAAACACTTTCATCTAAGGAACGTAAAAAGGCTCTCATACGAGCTTTCCAATATGGGTAGTTAGACCCATCAAAATAAGGTGCACGGGTTGTAGAAAAACCCTCTCTCATATGATCCATAATAAGGTCCTAGGCAAACACTAAGTATATCTAGTGACCCGCTCTGATACCAATTGAAAAAGTTTTTAATTACGGATCTAATAAGCCTAGAGGGGGGTGAATAGGTTATTTTCAATTTTCAACAAATATTATATAATCTAATCACAACGGCCAGACATGCAATCGCGTGTAAAGATAAATGCGGAATAATAAAACGACACACGATATTTTTAGGTGGAAACAACCTAGGCCACAACAATGACCTAAGAGGAAAACCACCGGTCCACCGGACCACCTAACTATCCACTATGAAAATAATGTTCAATTACAACCATAGAGTCCAGAAACTACCCGTCGCAGATAGATCCCCCTTTCTGTAATTTACTTACGAGCCGCTTGCTCCTTTCACAGCCTCCAATAGTTAGATGTCTGGATCCGGACCAACGTTCCGATCTACTTGAGTCACACAAGATCAACCGAACCCGTCACCTTCAGTAATTTCGAGTCACACGAAATACTGAAGCCGTCACCTGTAACGTTAGCACAATAACACAAGTGCAATGCGTGTCCTAAAGCGGATTCAAACAATGAATAATCCTAACTAGCAAATATACTAACATGCGATGTAAAAACAATATCAGCTAGCAAACCCTAGAACATTCAATTAAGCTCAATATCATGCAAATCAATTAAGCATATGAATATAACATGAGAAAGCCTAAGAACAATAGATGAAGAGAATAAGCACAATTCAGATGCTAGAAAGTATTAGTGCTGTATAATTCTAAATGCTCAAGTTGATTTATTATGCACAAACATCCCTTCACTTATATAGAGTCCAATCCTAGCTCAAATAGGATTTGCAATTCACTATAACTCTACTCATATCAGGATTTAGTTCTCAAAAGAATTCTTCTCATACAATGATTCTATTCACATCAGCATTTATTTCTCACAAGAATTCTACTCATACAAGGATTCCACAATTAAAATAATCCTACGCAAATAAGGACTCTATTTCCAAAACACTTTTATTCACACAAGGATTCTACTCATACAAGGATTCCACAATTAAAACAATCCTACGCAAATAAGGACTCTATTTCCACAACACTTTTATTCACACAAGGATTCTACTTTCTTAACACTTCTACTCATACTAGAATTTTTCTTTCTCATTAAATGAGTCAAATTGATAAAAGTAACACATGGGTCGAATACACAAAAAGAGTTTGAGTAGGAATATAATACTGGCTCGATCGATCGACAGCCCGTCTCGATCGATCGAGAAGGTCTCGATCGATCGATACACAAAACTCGATCGATCTAACTCAAACAGAGAGAACCTGGATCGAAGTTGTTCTATACTCGATCGATCGACAAGGGTTCTATCGATCGATCCAATTGCTCGATCGATCCAGTCCAAACAGAGAGCACCTAGATCGAAGTTGTCTCAGTCTCGATCGATCGATCAATACTCTCGATCGATCTACCAACATGTGCACAATTACATTTTTCGTTACGATCCATACTAAGTGTCGTGCTTAATTGTGTGAAGATGTATGCATGATATAATATTATACCTGTCATATGAGCGTTCCAAGCTTGATGACTCCATCACCATGTATCGTCTGATTAATCGGTGAATTCCTATTCTAGATTACAATCAAACATTTTGTCCACGAAAATTGTCAATACAAAATAAACCTTACAGACGTATTAGTGCACATATATAATTTATGAATAACTATTTATCACAACTTGATGTATATTACAATTTACATAGTATAATTTAATTGGCTTCTTGTTAGTAAGGTATGCTACAATTATTTCTTCATCTTACATCTTTAACTTTACATCCAATTAATAATTAATACTTAATTAACACGTTTTTTGATATATACTACAACTTAATGCATATAACATTACTCATAATTAATAGTTTTTTACAGGAAAAAGGAACCAATAATTACAAAATTTTAGATTTTTGTCGATGTTTTGTCAGTCTATGCATGAATAGTTGCTTATTTTTTTAGTAGTATTATATGCATTAAGTTATGTTATATTTCAACTAATGCATCAATTATTAATTAGATGTAATGTTAGAAATGTGAGTTAAAAAGCGATTATGAAAACCCTTGCTAATATAGACTAATTAAATTGTACCATATAAATTGTTGTATGCATCAAATTAAGATAAAAAATATTTTTATACTTGTTTTTGCTCTACCTCTTATCTGTCTCATCACCTTACCCCACATTCATTTTTTTAAGGAGTTGTTCGGTCTTTTTTAGTTTTTTTATTTTTTATGTTTTTAAATATTTTTCTTTAATATCAAACACAAACAAATATAAGAAGGTAACTTTTTTTATTTGATGAATTTTTCTTGTTTTCTTATAAAAACAAATTTTTTATGATCTATTTCTTCTCTAAAGATAAAATTCAACTTTAAATAATAATTGTTAATTCATGCCTAAAAAAATAATAATTGTTAATGTTTTTTTTTTAATTCTTTTATGTTCATGATCATCTTGTATTTTTCTCTTCTTTTTTTTTTGTTGAATGTATACATCAATTTGATAAGAAAAATAATTTTTTTTACCTAATTACTAGCAAAAAAAAAACTGAAATATATATATATATATATATATATATATATATATATATATATATTAGCATTTTTCATTGTATTAAATAAAGAATATTCTCAAAAAAATATTAAAAAAATTAAAGTTTTAATATAATAACTAAAAGTTCTTATTTTACTCTCATTTTTTTTATAATCTTTTATTTCTTTTTTGCAAAATTTCAAATAATTAGATGTTAAATAAATAATTTCAACAAAATAAAAATCAACTCTCCTTTTCATTGTATAGTATAAAAGTAAGAATATAGATGAATAAGAGTCCAAGTAGAAATCAAATTTATATTTAAAATAGTGGGAAAACCGTAATTCTAACAATTTATTAAAAAATTCTTGCTCCATAGTAAAGTGCCTGTGTATTGTAAAGTAGATTTTATCAATTTGTAAATTATTAAGTTTTCCTATTTTAATCATATGCCAAACAATAAACAATATATAATTAAATGTAAAATAAATATGATTAAATATGATAATATGGTTAGAAAATATATTTTTAAAAAATAAGGAAAACTTCAAAATTTAGATTTTCAAATAAAAAAAAATTTCAATTGAAAAGTTAAAGACTCATTAGCAATTGTACTACATGACTTGAGCCTCTTCTTTATTTACTTTGTATTCTTTTTCATTTTAATATTTGACTGAATCAATTTACACAAAAATTGTTCATAAAACATAAAATAATAATATTTGTCAGAATTCTGTAACATAATAAAATAAAAATCTCCCATATTCAACTATTTATTTATATTTATAATATACATTATTTATTCACTATATTCAACTAATTTGATGTTACTGATTGACCAATGATATTATCGGCAACAACCACATTATCATGTTTAGTATCAAAGTAAGTTGAACCTTAACCGCACCTAACCAAAATTTTCGTCTTCATTATCTGAATCATCTTCGTTATAATTATTTTT
Organism: Elaeagnus macrophylla; assembly: GCA_029378325.1. Taxonomy (NCBI): domain Eukaryota; kingdom Viridiplantae; phylum Streptophyta; class Magnoliopsida; order Rosales; family Elaeagnaceae; genus Elaeagnus; species Elaeagnus macrophylla. Next base: position 37,126,679 of record CM055640.1, on the reverse strand, counting down.
TGAATTCTCTATTAAAACTTCCGTGAAAGTTGTGTCCAAAATGAAGGAATAATCTATAAATAATTTCGAAAATATTACCAAAAAAAAAAAAAAATCATAATTTTTGTTACAAACTTTAGAAGAAGATGAGAATATTGAAAGCAAAATATCAAAATACTAGAAGACTTTTATTCAAAGAGAGAAAAATTTAGCCACGGTTGGCTTCCAGCTTCCTCTCATAAAGAGAAACACGTCCTAAGTTTGAAATAATTATAAAAGTCAATAATAATCTTGGAAAATTAATTTAAGAGATGTAAGAGTCGCGTAAACAGAGTAAGATTAAGGCCCACAAATAAGATTGAGCCTGTGCTACGACCAGAAAAAAGATAATAAGATTGAGTCAGTGTGAGAGAGACTAATCGTAAAAGCAAATTAACAAAAACGAACCGAGCCGAGCCGGTAAGTAAAGAAGAAAAATATGCAAGCCACTAATAAAACTGCGAGTAGGCTTCACGCGCTAATCCCGGCGACCTTAATCCTACACTCGCGGCTCACGCGGCCGGTGCTCTTCTCCAACAACAACACCCCTGACCGACGCTACCCCCCTATACTCCCAAAAATACAAAAAGGACCGAACACCATATAACGGAGACAAAAATAACTAAACCTAACGACGCCAAACAGAACCTTGTTGAACGAACAACCACATCGACCTTCATCCATGGCCGACGTAACGGGAACTCTAACGCCATCATCGATGCCTTCCGTCCCCCACTCTCGTCCTATGCCCGTCCGTGAAGATTGTTGGAGCGAGGAAGCCACATCTACCCTTATCGACGCCTGGGGTCGCCGTTATCTCGAGCTTAACCGTGGTAACCTCCGTCAAAAGGACTGGCAAGACGTTGCTGACGCTGTCAACGCTCTTCATGGCAATACGAAGAAGACCCATCGTACCGATGTGCAGTGTAAGAACCGCATCGACACTATTAAGAAGAAGTATAAGGTGGAGAAAGCTAAGGTTTCGTCTTCCAATGGAGCCATATCTTCTTCTTGGCCCTTCTTCGAACGCCTGGACACCCTGATCGGTCCCAATGTGAAGAAACCTTCTGCGACGGCTTTTCTTTCTCCGTCGCCGCCAGTGGCCGTACCGCTACCTTACAGGAAGAGTATTACTTTGTCGTCTCCCCCGATGCCGGCCACTGTGGTGGCCGCCTCGCATAAGCGCTCAGCGGTTGGGGATGATGGGTTTTTTAGGAGGAACTACTCGGCGATGGCAGCTGCAGCTGCAGCAGTGGATCCGGACGAGGATGAGGAGGACATAGACGAGGAAGAAGAGGTGGAGATGGGGGAGGAAGATGAGGATGAGGTGGTGGTGAGAAGGAGAGAGAATGACGAGGATGGTAGAGATGGCGGAGAAGGGATAAAGATGTTGGCGAGAGCAATAGAGAGCTTTGGGAAAGTGTACGAGAGAGTTGAGGGTGAGAAGTTAAGGCAAATGGTGGAGTTGGAAAAGCAGAGGATGCAGTTTACTAAGGATATGGAGCTTCAGAGGATGCGAATGTTTATGGATACTCAGGTCCAGCTTGCGGGGATCAAGCGTGGCAAGAGATCTGGGTCCAATGGTGAGACACGTCTTGTTTATCAATTTGTTTTCTTCATATTTTGTTTTTATTTTCTTGGATTTGTTTATGCGATTGCTTTTCAATTGTGGTTTGTTTATCTTGGATTGATCAAGTGTTTGATTTTTATTTAGTCCTTTGATAAGATTAAGATGTTTTGTTTAATCCTGAGCATCGCCTTTTACTTTGTGGGGATTCTAGGCTGTTTGTTTATTTGATTGATTGCTTTTCTATGCTTTCATTTATATGATAGATGAGTACTTTAATGATAAAGGAACTGCTTACTTGGTCTTCTTTCATTGATTTTTATGGTTTCTTAAATGTCTGTTTGTGTGAGGAGTTTCTTTTTTAGGGATAATTGGACCAGCATATGTTAAAGCTTGAATTTTCTGGTTGTTTTTGTTTTAATTTTAAAAGTACATTAGTTTATTTGTTTTTTGTTAGTGAAAGTCTATTAGTTTAATGAATTATCTTATTTTGCAAAATCACCAGTATTAAAAAACTTTCTTGTCACTTCGAAAGTGTTTAAAAACATTTGATTCATTAATTCTAACACAATTACAAACGTAAGATCACATAATGGTTGAGCTTTCATTTGAGTTGGTCACTATGACAGAGCAATTTCAATATTGTAGAACTTTCTTCCTTTTCTACTTTAGCTTTGTGTATTAAAACCTGGTTTGGAGGGATTGCTCAGCTTAGAAACCCCAATCCCCAGGTTCGGAACTTGGACTTGATTAACAACCATCTCTGCAGCAACACAAGGGTTGCAGGATATCCAAGAATCAGTGCACTGTTGTCTTTGGCTGCATGTAGTTTTGTATGTTCTATTCTATTGCATTCATCTGATGGTTGGTTAAATTATGGTCTGCATCATTTTTGTATTAGAAGTGGGAATGTATGATAGCATTGTATCAATTTATCCTGTTATTGCTATAATGTGAGTAAGATTGAAATTTGAAATATTGTCAGGTAAATTGAATCTTGATTCTTATTTCATAGCTGGCTTCATTACGTGTTTCCCATGACTTTCCTTGTTCAAGCATTGCATGGTTTGGAAATTCTTTTTCTGTCTTTGGTTACAATGGAAGTCACCTAGCATCTAGGAAAAAAGAAGTCACCATTAGCATTGCGGTTTATGCTGTCTAGTGTTTATTAGTGGGAATATGCTTGTAGTCTCGGGTTTTTTCTTTATCTAGTGATAGTGGAGGTTGTTACTTTTGTTCTTCTTTGCATGGGGCCATGGGTTGATATCCTACATTTCATAACCTTTCAAGAAGGGTAAAAATATGTTGGTAGTTTTTTTTATTTCCTGTTGTCTATATGATTTTTGATGCCAGATTTTGGATTTTATGCTAAATCTTGTTGGAAGAGATGCATTGTTTAGATCGTTATGCTTCTAGGCATATAGGTGAACGTCTTCTGTATGCTTTGGAATGAAAATTTGAAAACTGCGAGTTCTTCCATTAGAGTTCTTAGCAATTAGTATTTAATCTAATTTCCTATCTAAGGCATGTATAATGTGGGTATTTTGCAGAAACACTATAGCTCTAGTATGGGAGTCAAACTTTAGTGATGACAATAATACAGATGTAATAGTCTGCGGGCTTTCTTAGAGAAACAAAGAGTTACATATTGCTTATGGAGATATGTTTACTTGAATATTTGATTTGAAAGTGTTGAAGTTCATGGCTAGAACTCTAGTATGGGAGTAAAGCTCCAGTCATGACAGTCATTGAGACATTATAATACACGGGCCTTATTGAAGAAACAAAGAGTTACTGCTTATGAAGATATTTTTTCTTGCATAATTTGATTCGGCACTACGAAGTTAATGATAATGCTCTAAACTAGAGGACATGTGTCTTTTGATTTTCCCTGCACCATTTTAAGTAGCACTGTGTCTCTGTTGCTCAATGATTGAAAAATTTAGGTGAAGTATGCTAGTTGCTAGATGACCCATGTTCAATTATTGAGTTTCATTTTAAGTCCCTTGTGTATTAAACTTAACTGCTGCTTTTTTTAATGAAATATTAAACTTTTATTTATTTGAACTCTTATATTTCATCTCTTTTTTACACTCTCTCCGCCATCTATTCATTGTTTCGGTTAGTTTAAGCTTTCTCACTTCTGTTTCTTTTCCTCTTAGCACATAAGCAACAGTGTAGTATATGCATACAACTATATAGAAAACTGTTGCACATGTACATAACCATATTGCAAATGCATACGACACTATTGCATATACTAATAGGGGGTCAAAAGCGAGACACTTTACAAAAAGGGGTTACATATGAGGCTTTGTCATGTTGCTTAATAAAAAAACGTCAGAGGATAGATTGACCAGGATTTTTAGAAAATATCTTTGGAAGCTTTTGGTAGTGATAGAGGTCTCTCTTTTCATTTGCTACACCATAAGCTGGCAATTAGTTATGGTTGCTGCTCAGTTGCAAGTAACACTTAACTGAGGAAATATTTCCCAAAAATGGTTTTCCCTTTCTTTCATATGCGAGGATAATGCATGTCTGGTAAAATATTTGCCAATGTTAACTGTGCTTCCTTGAATCTTGGTGTTTTTGTGATAACATTGAACGTTACGTCGTGTATGCTTTGTGGACAAGCTGAATTAGGCATCATTAAGGGTAGAAAATTTCATAGGTTTTTAATTGTTTGACAAGGCATACTTGTAGTGTTCCACTTGGATATTTCTTGAGCTTGAATGATTGACAATCTGTATTAGTTTATTGACACATGAAATTCAATGAAAGCACCTGGACTATAATTGATATCCTACAGCTTTCTTCTGATCTGATGTGGTGGAAAACTAAGCAGTTTTATTCTTTGTATGTGTAAGAGCAAATATGTAATAAAGCTTTATTTTTGGTTGCAGATATTTATAGCTAGCCAGAATGCAAGGAAGCGCTTGCATGGGAGGCTTGTGTAGCAACTTTTGCATAATGCTTGTTAAGTACATATTGCTCCAGCTAATTCGGCTTTCTTACTGTTAGAGATGACCTAAACAGAGTTGTCTTACAATTCCTCTCTCTCCCTTTCTGCTTTTGTTCTTCTAATTCTATTGCATATATATATATATATATATGCATTAATTTGATAATTAGTACTAGGCCTTTGGTCCGAATATTGATACTATTAGCTGTAATTCATGTAGTTTAAGGAAACAAGACAATTTTCTATTGCTCAACAAAATCGTTCTCTATTGTAGAAAAATATTACTTGGAGCCTTTAAATTATGTCCTGTTGTTCTTTGTGTAGGAAAATAATAAGGTTGTGTTTCTAATGTGGATCATATTGGGAAATAATTTTTGAGGGAAATAATTTTTGAAATTTTTTCTGTGTTTTGTAATTGGAATGTTAATTAAAAACGAAGAAAAATAAGTCTTCAAATTAGCAATTGTAAAACACTGATAGTAGATAGTCTAGTTGGTAACGCAATTAGATTATATATACGAGGTCATGAATTCGAGGGATAAAAAGGTCGTAGTTGTACATAAAGATTTTTCTGATACAATTTTATGGCATTAATTATCGTTGATATTCTTAAAATAAGGTGTAGATTTGAGAGAATAAAGATTTGTGGGTACTAACTTGTCTCTTCTTGAGAAGATTTTTTCTGTCAAAAACAAAATTAGCGGCTGTAAAACGACTCCTATAAATAAATTTCTATTAAAACTGAACTGAGCTTTATTAAAAGTTATCTGGGTGGAGGAAGCAAATCTGAAAATATTTTCCTCGTAGATTCTTGCATATGTAATCTCTTCAGTCAAATTTTCCCCCCCATTTTTTCCCTTACCTATATCTTTAAACAAAAGGTCTAATTTATTTTCCATCTTATTTTCTCACACCAAAATCCATAATCCAAACACACCATAACGGCAGGTTTTAGTACATTATCGAATAAATTAAATATGATAGTATGGAATTGAAATGTATTTAATTATATTATGTTAGTTAGTAAAATTGTTAATAAAATAACTTATATTTAAAATAATCTGTATTTATTTTATGTAAAAGTAATACGTATCAAAATAATTTCATTTTAAGTTAATATTTATTTTATTTTTATTTTTTCTTACATTTTAAGAATAAAAAATATATTATTTTTAATTTAAAATAAAAGAAAATTTCATACATAATTTTATAATTAAAAATTTCATACATAATATATTTAACTAAACATATTACTGTATAAAAATTATACAATTAAAATCTTTAATATGGTGTAACAAACAAATCTTCAACCTTGAAAATTTCATATATAATTTTATAATTGAAAATTCAAATAGAATAATTTAAGTTTTTAGTACAATTTATAATCACACCATTAGTAGGGCAAATACATAACTGTATAATTTTTATTATGTGTGATATAATTTGATTTTATAACCAAACATATTACTGTATAAAAATTATACAATTAAAATCTTTAATATGGTGTAACAAACAAATGTTCAACCTTGAAAACTTGACATGTTTGATATGTAGTATCAAATAAGATAAATAGAATTATATGATTGAATTATATTAAATTATATTGGTCGTACAACATTTGATGATTATTTATATAATGTACAATGTTTAATGATGTTTTGTATGAGACAATTTCTTTAAGTAAATTGATTATTTTAATAGTATTAATTTTGATGATATAAATAAAATAAATATTTGAATAATTTTTATTATTATTAAAATTTAAAATAAATATAATCTTATAGCACAAATTAAGGTAATATAAATTTAAAATGATCTTTTATCATTTCAAATCATAAGTCATTATGCCCATCACAGGGTAGTCCAGTGGTTGGACTCCTGTGGCTAAACACCTGGTCCTCTGTCCTCACAAGGCAGAGCGCGGGTTCGAAGCTTGGGGGGCGCAGTGGTTCGACCTTCGGGTATAGGCTGAAAAATTGCCTCTCGAACTTTGACGCTCTGCTGAGTCGGACTGCAGTCTGCCAGGTGCCGCTAGCCAACTCGGTGATTGTGGCATAGCAACCAACCCAACTATGAACCACAGTAATGTGGCGGTGTGCGGCAATTGTCCTATCCACTCTAAACTGTGGGGAGCTTTTTTTACATTATAAAAAAAAAAAAAATCATAAGTCATTATGAGAATAAAAGAAAGTAAATGCAGAACTAATAATTAATATCAAATTCATAGAAGAAAAATAAAGCAAGCTTTTATGTGAGTGACCCATGGCCAACCACCGGTTAAAAAAGCAAGAATTTGGGCGTTAATTTTGCGGCTCGTACTTTGTAAATACTGTATACAATGCTCTCGAACACTTGATTGTAAAATAATTAGACTATTTTCTTAGGGAAAAAATATATATATACTATTCGGAGTTGTAATATCGGCCGACAAAAAGAAGCATGGGAACCGATCAGACGGAAAATTTTTAAAACGAAAATTTGAAAAAATACTATCTTCATAATTTATAATATCAAAAATAATATTTATTTTATTTAAATAATATATTTTTATAATTAAAAAAATAATTTTAACACTATTTAATTGAATATTTTTTGTATAATAATTTAAAGTCGTTTAATTAAATATTATTTTTATTATTTTAAATAATTTAAAAAAAAAAAAAGAGTCAAATGCATAAATATTTAATATGTATTAATAATTTTAAATAAATATTATTAATATATAAAAAAATTCTTTATATATAAATAAATAGTAAAAATTTTAATTTCGTATAAACATTTCACAGCACACGTTACAATTACAAAATACGATAGGAGCGATAAGATAGGCCACTTGGAGGAAATCTCTTTCCAATTAGTATTGCAGTAACTTTTTATAGTTTTCACTCCTGAAGTATATAATAATTTTTTTTTGGAAATTAAATACACTTTCATTTCATTAATTAAGACAAACTAATAAAATTCAAAGTATTTTTTTTTTTTTTCAAAAATCAAGATATACTTCATTTAACATAAAATAAAATATAGAGTATAAATAATATATATCTTCAAAAATTAAAAATTTATAAAATTTTAATCATAAAATAAATAAAGTGAAAAAACAATATTAACTGTTTAAGCCTAACGTATTAATATAGAATAAATAATTGCATTAGCGGCATAAGTAATAAAATTCAAGTTACCACTGCAACAATCCACACTAATAATCCATAAAACACATGTCTACCAAGCCTAGATGGAAAGAATGATGAAACAATCTTAACTAGTGGGTACATAAAGTCACTGGGCTGGGTGACGCAAAATTAAAACGTCTTATATTAATGTTCGTCAACTATTGATATAATATACACATTGAGCCTTTTTCAAATAACTTGATTAAAAAAGCATTTGAACGAACACCTGTCAAGGAGATTTGACACTAACACCTAGTGCACCGACAATACACATCAAATCCTATCAAGAGTGCACAACAAAGTTAGGTAAAAATCTAAAACATAAGAGAAAAAAAAATGGTTGAAAGAAAAGGAATAAAAATCAATCCAACTTATGAAAATCCTAATCCAATGATGTCAATATCATTATCTTGTTGGCACCAAAAATGTCAATCTTGTTGGACGAGGCCTGTACCTTTAGAATGGATTCCATAGTAAGCTTTATAGGCTAATTACACTTTAAGACATATAAGTTGGGAATGTTGCATATTTTTTAATCTTGAGCAGTGAGAAATTCTATACATCAGTACTGGTTCAATAAGATGGTGTAATTATCAATAAGATTGGTCTTAAGTGGACTCAGCACAACCAGTATACGTTTGACTACTCTTTAAAGACTCTTGTATGACTCATTAGTTCAACTCCAGTTGCGTTAAGGCTTGGCCTCCTTTTTTACCATCTGATATAAGTTAATTATATTTTATAATCAAATAATCCTAGTTGGTGTCTGGTTCAATCAGCGGTTGCCCAGTATTTTATAGTCCTCGTATAATTAATTCCTTTCTGATAACTGTTTAATTAATTTACATTCACACTTGTATACTTTATGATTTATCAAATTTCATGTGATATTGAGTTTATAAAGTTGAATGTTAAATGTTGGACTTGAATTTGAAACGTATGGGGAAATAAAATATACAAGAATTGTTTGTTCTACGTTAAGCTTAAGAGTTTGATATCAATTTCCTAACTACAGTTCCAAAATAAAGTCATATAATTTTGTCCCCTAATTTTGGCATCTAATTTTTTCAATTTTCACAACTTATATATATATATATATATATATATATATATATATATATATTTTTTTTTTTTTCCTCTCTATTTTTGAAACTTTTCTACCTTCTCTCTAGGTTTCACAAACTTCTTGGTTTCTTGGCCGGAGGTAGGGGAATAGCTGAGCCATCTGGTCGTCCCTGCCATTCGGTTTGTTTTTTGTTTTGGTTTCAGTGGTGGTGGTTTGCTCAGCGGGTGCTATTTGATAGGGGAATGACATGTTCTAGTTGTCCTTGCTCAGCTTTGGCTTGGTTTTGGTGACTTGTTGGTGGTGATGGCTAGGCGCTAGGGGTTTGATAATCAATGAGAATTTCCTTCTTTAACAAAAATAAAAAATTTAATTTTTAAAATTTTGGTCCAAAGTGGCTAAATATGTTGAATTTGAAAAGTTAAGGGACTAAATCATAAAAAAGAAGTATTTTTAACATGTTAAATCTAACTATATGATAAAATTTCAACACAATTTTTACATTTGGATCAAATTCTCTATAAAGCTTCACTAGCAAGTAGCACTTATGTTTGGACATAGAGGTTGATTGGCTTAGAAGGAAATATAGTAACTTAGAAACTAGAAGGGTAGTGATGGAGGACTATACTTCAAACTTTTCTTGTTGCATGAATTCATGATGTTGTTGTTAGAGTGTGTTGGTCACACTTCACCTCAAATTTGACTCTTTACACTTTTTTATAATACCAATTGGAGAAGATATCAGAGTTACTATATATCAATCTTGAAAAACACATCAATGATTTGAAATAATTCATTGAATCAAACAAAAATGAAATGGAGGAAAACTTCTATGGTAAAACTTACCTTTGGTGATGAGTAACAAGTTTTTTCTAATAACTATCTCAATCTACCGACCTACATTTTTAAAAATGACTTGCCAAATGTAATTATGTATACTTTAAGAAGGACATCCCTTAGCCTTCAAAATAATATTGTAAGAAGTTGACACTAAATAACTCAAAGCAACTTAACACTCTAAATGAATAGTGTAGGGTTTAGTAGCTTGCGCAGACTGCCAGATGCAAGCCTAGTCAGTCTGTTATGTTAGGTATTAGGTAGAGACACAAGCTATAATTAATTGGCTCATGTGTAATTTATAAGGGTCCAATGTAATATTTACACATGGACTAGTCGGTTAGAAAGTTAAGAGAGGATTGATGTATATATGCAAGTGTAAGTAGATCCCTTGTAGGTACCTTTGCTCATTTTTCTAATTTCATTGTACAAAAGTGATTATGTGAGTTCTTGAAAAGTCATTGTGAAGTGTTCTTAGTTTGTAATCTCATAATTGAATAACCTAGTGAAGTGGCTTAACTTCTCGTGGAGTAGTCCCTTTTAGTGGATGAATCACGTAATTTCTTGTGTTGATTGATTACTTCTTTTGCATTGTTCTGTTATTGTATGAATTCTATGCCAAAGATTCATCAAGGATTCGAACAAATTGGTATCAAAGTTGAGTTACGTGGATCAAGAAGGTGTGGTCTTGTTAATTTGACATCAAGATTTCATCATCTCACGAAGAACAAACCTTGGAATCCGAGGGCATTGTTGTGAATCGTGAGGAAACAATTATCATGATGCCATCAACAAAGTTTGAATTGGAAAATTCGATGGCTCTAGTGACTTATTTTTATGGAAGAGGAAGATGAAAAATATTTTGATCCAATAAGTTGACTGTGCTTTTGATGAAGACTTCCCCAAGGACATTAAAGAAGAGAAGAAGAACAAGACTATACTGAAAGAAGGCTAGTAGTTGTATTGAATTGTATTTAGCCGACAATGTGTTGTGGCAGATTTAAGATTTAAGCTTAGCTGAGGAGATTTGGGCCAAACTTGAAGCCTTGTATGCAAGAAAGACCCTGTCTAATAAAATCTTTCTGAAAGAGAAACTGTTTAATTTCAAGATGGATTAGAGTAAGAGTATCGAGTATAATCTTAATCAATTCAAGATGATCATTGCTCAACTAGCCAATCTTGATAAGAAGGTTGATGTTGAAGATCAGGAAATAATACTCTTGAATAGTTTACCAGAATCTTGTAGTGAACTAGAAACAACAATCAAGTATGGTAGAAAAGAGCTATCTCTAGACTTTGTGGTGAATTCACTAAGATCATGGGAAGTTGAACATAAATATTGGGGAAGTTCCTCAAGTGTAGGTGAAGGGTTGTATACTAGAGGACGAATGGAGCCACGTGAACATAACTCTATTGGTAGAAAGCAATCTAGGTCCAAAACGAGATCAAGAAGAAAGATCAAATGCTACCATTATCACAACGAGTGTCATATAAAAAGAAAGTGCCCTGCAAGAAAGGGAGGCAAGAAGGTGGAGAAAGAAGCAACTAGTGATGTAGGCAATGTTCTAACAGCTGTTGATAACTAGGACAATAGTAAGGCACTATCAGTCAGTACAAGTAAACCTCAAAAGCATGGGGTGCTTGACTATGGCTTCTCCTTTCACATGTGTCCAAGAAAGGAATGGTTTTCAAACCTTAGAGAGTTCAACGCTAGGAAGGTGCTTTTGGGATATGATCATGAGTATCCTGTTAAGGGTATTAGGCAGGTGAGGTTAAATCTATCAAATGGCATTGAGATGACACTCTTGAAGTGAGATTCATACCGAAATTGACCAGAAACTTGATCTTAGTGGGTGTATTAGATGATATGGGATGTACAATAAAGATTCAAGAAGCATCAATGAAGATGCTTAAAGGATCTTTGGTATTGTTCAAAGCCAAGAAACAATATGGTTTATATATTCTTGAAGGTGAAACAAGTGCATCATTTGCTAACACTATGACATCAAAAAATAACTATAAAGCAATGTTGTGGCATGCAAGATTAGGGCATATTGGCAACAAGGGGCTACTGAACTAATCAAGAAAGGTGTAATGACTTGCAATGTCAAAGAATTGCAACTATGTGAACATTTCATGTATGAGAAACAATCAAGACTTAAATTTTACAAAGGGAGACATGTCACACAAGAAGCAATGGACTACATCCATGCTAATTTGTGGGGACCAGCATCTACTTTGTCACTTGGTAGCAATAGGTATTTTCTATCTTTAGTAGTAGATTTTTCAAGAAAAGTCTGGGTATATATTATGAAGATTAAGGATGAGACATTTATGCAATCTAAATTTTGGACAACTTTAATTGAAAATGCCACTGGTAGAAAAGTGAAAATATTGAGTACAAATAATGGGCTAGAATTTTGCAATGACATGTTTAATAAGTACTGTATGGATGAAGGAATTGAAAGGCATAGGACCATTCCAACAAATCCACAAAAAAATGGAGTTGCTGTAAGGATGAATAGATCTTTCCTGAAAAGGGAGCACAGTATGCATAGTTTTGCAAGATTGCCAAAGTTTTTTTGGGCATAAGCTATGAAGATATCTACATATTTATTGGGCAGAAGCTGTGAAGATAGCTGCATATTTAATAAATAGGAGTCCATCATTAGTAATAGAGCAGTTTACACTTGAAGAAAAATGGACAGGAAGGGTAGTGGACTACAACAACTTGAAGACCTTTGGATGTGTAGCTTACACTAGAGTCAATGAAGGTAAGTTATAGCCTAGGTCCAAGAAGTGTATATTCATAGGGTACCTTGAGGGAGTTAAGGGATATAGGTTGAGGTGTCTACAATCAAATAAAAGCTTTAACAATAGGGATGTAATATTTGATGAAAGGCAGACATATAGAACTGTCATGTCTAAAGGTAGTGAAGCACCTCAAATAACTTAGAAGAGAATAAGTATTGAGGTGGAGCCTATCACTAACATGAGTGACTATGAAGATGATGTTACAGATAGTGCAAAACAGTTTGATAGAGTTACTGAACATAAGACCTCATAGGTTGATGACAAAAGGATGTGAGTGCTAATGCTTAAGCAGATGAACTGAGGGACTATTTACTAGTCAGAGACATATCAAAGAGAGTTAAAAAGAAGACAGTTAGATATGGTTATGTAGATGCTATTGCATATGCACTTAGCGTTGCAAAAGTCCTTGAAAGTACAAAACCTAGAACTTATAAAGAAGCATTTAACTCCATAGAGGGTCAACAATGGATAGAAGCAATGAAATATGAAATCCACTCACTAATGAAGAATGACACTTGGGTTTTGGTTACGAAAACAATTGGAGTAAAGTTAGTTGGTTGCAGGTGGTTGTAAGAAGAAACCATAAATTAAAAAGGATGAAAACCCAAGGTTCAAAACTCTTTAGTTTCTCAAGGATTCAGCCAAAGAGAAGGAATAGATTATATTGAAATCTAATCTCCAATGGTCAAATATTCCTCAATAAGAATAATGCTCTCCATGGTAGTGCACCTTAAAAACTTGAAATCTATTCTCCAATGGTCAAATATTCCTCAACAAGGCTATAAACATGAACTTGTATGCTTGCTCAAGAAATCATTGTATGGGCTGAAACAATCACCTAGACAATGGTATAAAAAATTTGATTCATTCATGATAAAGCTACAGTTCAATAGAAGTGAATATGATAGTTGTGTGTATTTCTAGAAAACTAACAATGGAGCCTTCATCTACTTGTTACTATATGTTAATGATGTGTTGTTAGCTTGCATTGAGATGGCCGGGATTTCTAAGCTCAAGGCTACATTGGGATGTAGGAGCATAAAAGATCTTGGGAATGGAGATTGAGCATGATAAGGATGTTGGGAAATTATTGATCTCACAAAAAATGCTAAGAAAATTTAGCATGATGGATGCCAAACCTATGTCAGTGCCATTGGCCTCACACTTCAAATTGTCAATTTCACAATTCCACAACAAGAGGAGGAAATAGAGCTGATGAAGAAAATAACATATGCAAACGATGTTTGTAGCTTGATGTTTGCAATGGTATGTACAAGAATTGACTTGGCCCACTCAATGAGTGTAGTGAGCAGATTCATGTCCAATTTAAGTAAAGAGCATTGGCAAGGGGTTAAATGAATTTTCAGGTATCTTAGAGGTACATTTGATTTTGGCCTAGTCTATTAGAGGATCAACACAAAAGCCATTTTATAGAAGGATTTTGTGACTCTGACTTTGTTGGGGATTTGGACAAAAGGAGTATCATTACTGATTATATCTTTAAAGCATTTGGGAATACTATGAGCTTAAAAGCTAGCCTACAATTCATAGTAGCACTATCTTCTTCATAGGCTTAATATGTAGTATATATAGAAGCAGTGAAAGAAGGGCTCTGGATCAAAGGTTTTGTTAGCTAGCTTATTGAAAAAAAGCTTAACACTACTACAATTTACCATGACAATCAAAGTGCTATGTACCTCACAAGGAACCCCTTGTATCATGAACACACAAAGTACATTGACATTAGGCTACATTTTATCAGAGACATAGTGAGTAACAAGCTTGTCATTGTGGACAAAATCTCAATTGAGAAAAACCCTGTAGATATGTCAACAAAAACTGTGCCTATATCCAAGTTTAGACTTTATCTTAGCTTGGTAAGAGTTGCTACCACTTAAAATATGACTTAAAATGGAAAGCTAAGTCATGAACTAGGATTTGAATCATTTGTATCAAGGTGGAGGTTTGTAAGTTAACACTAAATGACTCAAAGCAGCCAAACACTCTTAATGAATGGAGCAGGTTTTGGTAGCATGTGTAGGTTACCACATGCAAGCCTAGTTAGTCTATTATGTTAGGTATTAGGTAGAGTCATAAGCTGTAACTAATTGGCTCATGTGTAATTTATAAGGGCCCAATGTAATGTTTACACATGGATAAGTCAGTTAGAAAGTTAAGAATGGACTGATGTACATATACAAGTGTAATAGACCCCTTGTAGGTGCCTTTCCTCATTTTTCTGATTTCATTGTACAAAGAGTGATTGTGTGAGTTCTTGAAGAGTCATTGTGAAGTGTTCTTACTTTTTAATCTCAAAATTGAATAACCCAGTGAAGTGGCTTAACTTTCCCGTGGAGTACTCCCTTTTAGTGCATGAACCACGTAATTTCTTGTGTTAATTGATTACTTTGTCTACATTGTTCTATCATTGTATGAATTATGTGCCAAAGATTCATCAAGGATCCTAACATATATAATAGCTAATATAACCCACTATTTTCCATCTTCGATTGGCATAACATGCCCTATGTCCAAAATATATACTCTAGCAAATAACTAGTCTCAAACTCAAATTGAGATTTTTGAGATATATATACTTTTTAGGTCCAAAATTTAGAAAGTTAGAGTTTTAAATACATGACCTTTGATACAATATTAAGAGTTTGGGATCTAAATAGAATATACATAATTGAAATGGTCCTAATATAATATATCAATAGTACATAATATGTACGTATAACATATTTTCATACTGTACATAATTTAGAGTGTACATAAACTAAATATTTATAATTCATGTACAACTACGTGCTATTTTAAAACTAATTAAATTATGTACAAATAAACACACTATTATATATTGTAAGACTCTAAATCCAATGAGACTAAATATATTGACCATCAATTCTATCAAAAACTTGAACTCTTTGGGATGTACCAACAATCATGTAGATGTTTCTTCATTTGTTATTACATCGAAATTTGTTTTTTTTTTTTTTCTATAAAAAATAAAGCAAAGATAAAACAGTAATAATAATAAACAGAGGTAGTGAACATGTTGCCTGTGAAAATTCTAAATAGCGTATCGTGATATTTATCAATTGGTTATTACAAAATAGAGGAAGATTATGACTACCTTACGCTATATATATATATATAAATATATAACATATATATTATTTAATAACTAAGCTCTTAACGTAAATATTACTATTTGCAGGAAAAGGAAAGAAATGCATTTGAAAGCAGAGACAACATTAGTTATAGTACGTGTCTTTTCTGATCCGTCCTGGCCTTCCTACTAATTAACCTATAATTGGATGACCCATCTGCCAAGAAATTCCAAGTTATCAATTGTAAATACAGAAAAAATTTGTAACAAAAATGAGCTAGTTTTTTTAACGAAACTAATGATTTCATTAATTAAAAAAAAAAAAATTTATATGATCCAGGTGCATCGGTATTTGATTTGCTTCGATAATTTCAAAGAGATATAACTAGTATATACAAAAAAAAATAACACCCCAATATGTAAGAAAGGCATAAATATAAAGAAAATAATAGACGAATTTTATTCATAAGCCAGACTTACATAAAAGTTTATCAATAGAAAAAGTAATGCACGGGTAGACTCCCAATATGACCTCGAGTTTATAAGAAATTGATCGCATTGTAACTCAAGTAAACCACATTTTACTATATATTTCTTTATTTGTATAAATGAGTCAATTACACACACTAATAATAAATAGTATTACATTATAAAATTCAAAAAAACTCAAATTTTATCTTGAATTGCATATAAAATAAAAGTTTAGAATATAAATTTAGTCATTTAGTATAAACATGTGGCACTCTTTAGGGGCTATTTAAAAACTAATATAACAAGTGGATATGCGTCGTGGCATAAATGACTACTAATTAAAACAACCAAACAAATAAAATAAACTAAGATTAATCAATACGAAATGGGCAAAATGAGTTCAATATAGCTAAGCAATTTTTAGTACACATTTATGGAGTACGGATTCTAGAAATCAAGGACTCTTCAAAATATAAATTCTATAGTTTCTCTTTGAATTAGATAAGATAACTTGTTGAAGAGGGTGAAAATGGTAACATAAAAGAATGGGAAACATGGAAATTAATAAAAGTGTGGAATCCATGAGAGCAATATATATAGTTGGCTTTGCTTTGACCTCCACCTACTCTAATTGCTTTCTTAGGTGAAGGGCTTTGGTCTCTAATTATGTTTCAAGCGAGTATACTATTTTAGTACCTTTCCAAATTTTATTTACATAAGTACTAATAAAAATTATTTTTAAAAAATTACTTTTAAGGGTAAGTTTGGAATGTTAAAACATATATTTTTAAATTAGTCTATATATTTATACCTTAAGAGTCTCCTTCCAGTACAACAATAAAGCTGGACGAAGAAGAAGGAAGGTGGACTGAATCTTAGGATTGATGATTAGTCAATGCTAGAAGTATGGTCTCATATTACTTAAATGTTATACTAATGTAAAATTTATAAATAATCATAATACTTAATTACCTTTGAGGTTAATCTTTTAGGGAATAAATGTTTCAAATTACTTATGCACTGTATAAAATTTACATGGTATCAAAACTTCAATTGATCAATGGACCAATTACTTTGAGCCTCACCTTACAAAAAAAAAAAAAAAATGAACGGTCTTGTGGAAGAAGAAAAAAAACAAATGATTCAAATAAAAGAGAATAATACTTTGAGGAGCCTGGAAGTTGTTATGAAGAGAGCACAATGGAATATTTCAATAATAATGTGATGGTTGCTTTGCTTGTCCTTTCAGGTACTTATTCTTCTGCGCTTGTTTTTGATACATCTTGGACTCAACTGTGCGATATGCCTATGAATTGAAAGAAGGAGGCTATTGTTCGACGGATTGTGGGGAAGGTTGGTCAGGTTTGGAAATTGATATGTATTCTCTATATATCCGGTGATTCTATGCGTTCTATTAGGACTAGAATTCTCTTTAAGCTCGACTCTACCTTGGTACATGGTGTCTGGATTCCTTTTTGAGGTAGTCAGATGTAGGTGAAAGCGAAGCATGAGAGGTTGCCTCACTTTTGCTATTGTTGTGGTATGAGTAATCATGAATAATCATGTTTTGTGAGCTAATTAACTAAGGGTTATATATATGGTGGTTTCTCTACTTAGTTTATTTTTAATGCATAAAGTTCCCCTAGCAGGTTGCTTACTGAAGAAAATGGTTGTGCTATGAGAAGTGGAAAATCTGAGGACCATTCCTATGGCAAGACTTATTGGAAAGAAAAAACATACTGTTAAATCAGTGAATTAAAGGGAACATGTGATGGTCTTTTAGGGGAGTCCAAGAGCTACCAAGGGTTTTCTTTCAACTCTAATTGCAAGGTTGGGAGTCCATACTTGCAGATGAGGGCAATAAATGCAGCTCAAGCTCCTTCTACAATGGAGGCCAATTTGTCTGCTCAACCTACGGATCCAGCCATTACTGGGATGTAGTGACATATTTTTGGGTTGTTTATGTTCGGATGATGTCTTCTCATCAAGATAAACTGTCTTAACATGAACATGTTCGCTTTGTTTTGCTAGCTAGCTTAAGGGCCATTTTGGTTAGTTTCTTGTTTGCTATTTTTTTTTGGGTACTTACTGTTTGTCTGGGTTGAATGTTGCTTATGTTTGTGTTTTGTTTCCTCTAGCAGGCTCATGTAGGCTTTTTGTCACATTGCTGGATATGTTAGGAAGGAGATTGGCTATGCTACTGTGCTAGTTAAGTGTCAGTTTGATTCCTTAGGCAATATATACTCTTATGTGTAGCTGAAGTTGGATTCATCATGGTCTACTTCATTTTTTTTAAACATAGTCTACTTAATTAAGTTTGAGAAGCTTTTTTTTTTAACTCTTGTATATTACTTTTTTTTTTATCCCTAGTCAATTTACTCTCAAAATTTACTGATTTAAACACACTTTTGGTAGTTATATTTACGGTCCATAAATTTTATTAGAGGCATGAATGATTTGTTGGTATTCTAATTATTGTTTGCTGGAACTCTAACAATTTTTATGCTTTCTAGCGCATATAAAAAAACAAAAAATATTTTTTAATATATTTTCAAAAGTAATGAATAGTTAAAATGAATGCACTTCTTAAAAAAAGACGTGTCTTGCAATATCATTGTTATGGTTTGTAATTGAAACATTAATTCCTTTGTAATTTGGTTTGATCATTATGAGGGAAAGGAATGCAATCAATTACAAATGGGAGCTGGATGGATGGAACGGTTAGGCTAATAACCAAAACTGTCTCGCGTTAGTTTTTGATAATTTCGGGTAATAACTATCGGTTATAAGCCATGAGAAGTTTTCCCACAACTTATCTAGGCCACAACTAGATAGTTTTTAATATTTATTCAAAAACATACTTAGTTTAAAAAAATAATTAAAATGTTAACTTAACACTAATTTTAAAATATTGTCATTGTTTCTAATATATAGCTATTTGGAAGAAAAAAAATTAATAAAAAAATAAAATTTGATGTAATTATTCAAATTATTTTATTTTAATACTAAAATACGTTTTACCATTAATTTTAGAAAGAAAAAAATTGTCAAACTTTTATAGCTAACTACGATTTCAGTTATCTGCAGTGAAATTACCGAAGCCTACACTCAATTGTACCATTTGGTGTTATGCTCTTTCCATCTACCCATCAATTGAATACCTTGGAATACTATAGTTCTCTTTTATATATACCCACCAATTGAACGTTCTCTCTCTCTCTCTCTTTTTTTTTTCCAACCATATTTCTGAAATATAATAAATGTTATTTTCTACTTTTATTCCTATTTAGATACAATAAAATTTTGTTAAAAGATTATCAAAAATAATACCCTAAAATTTATAATAATATAATTATCATCACAATAATATTGAATATTCAACATTAAATGAATCTAAATTGCTACAATTTAATTTAAATAACGTTTAATTAGACATGTATTTTTAAAAAATGATGTAAAAGTCATTTTTTAATTATAGAAATATATGATTTAAACATAAAGAGTGCTATGTTTGTTATTATAAATTTTAAGGGTGTTATTTTTATTATTTTTTTAATTTTATTTTCAATTTTATCCATATTTTAATTTTATTGTTCAAATCAAAATATGGATTGTAATATTATTTTCATTTAAATTTATTCCATTCCATTACACAATATCATTCTCATTAATGTTAACCAAATATTACCTAAAAAGTAGTTTTAAATATTATAAAATTTGTAATATATATTATAAATAAATGAGTGATGTAATAAAATTGGTCACTAATTTAGCAAAAAAACTCATATAAATTTTATAACCTTATTCACGATGGATAGTATTTTCATTACTTAAAATATTCTAACACGTACTATATATCTTTTGGTCATCAGGGTTCTAATACTAATTATTTGATCGACTTGGTGCCACTGCCACCGCAGGAAAAACTAATTAAAGACCCAGAAAAAATAATAAATAAATAAGCACTGATGTTTTGTTCCTTTTGCACAACCAAGATAAAAAAAAAAAAAAAAAAAGGAAAAAATATTTTACATGAGGAAAATGCCTTAATACATTCTCACAACACCCAATATTACAAGAAATTCTTGTATATAACAAAATATAATACATTGTAAAATATATTCGTATTTATCTTTCATTTTTCTAAAAATGGACATAAAAAAAAAAAAAAAAAAAGTTTAAAAGTAAGGACCTGGTCAACAATTATTACTAAAATAATACTTACATTATTAATATTTCTAAGCTAAAGTAATTTTGCATCCCACAAAAGATATATAGTTGTACTCTTAGAATTAATGTTTTATTTGGAAACTAAAAATGAACCACAAAGGTAATTAGCCTTGTGAGATATTACTAGTGATTATTTGAGAGACTTCAATTCCCCACACATTTAACATCTTCTTACCAGTTACCATTTAATGTCCCACATATTTAGGAATCACACTTATAATTAATGTTTGATCATAGATTATAATTACTTGTAATTAACTTATTAAAAAATGAAGAAGTAAAATTTACATGATTAATCAATATTTTAGATGCAAAATTTATAGTTAAGTTCTACGTACGTATATATATATATATATAATTGACATGCAACGTATGATATATATCTCATGATAACCCATGGGGAGCAAAAAATCTCAGAGAATCACAAAAGATCAAAAAACAATAAACTTAAAGGTAAACGAATAGTGATAAATAATTAATTAAGGCGACAGTGGTCTCTCACTCTCTTGTCTCATTTGTGAGAGATGGAGAGACATAATCATCTGCTTCCCCCACTATTAATTCCCTCCTCTAATCTACTGGTCTATCTATGTTTTAACTTAATAATTTGCAGTTAATTACACTCTTCGAATTGATGAATAACCCAATTAGGGTTTCAAACCCTCAATATTATAATTCTAGCTAGCTAGGGTTAAATTAATCTAGCTAGCTAACAAGGAAAGTAAGTATGTTTTATAATTCATATTCTCTCAAATATTATTCGAACTTGTGACGGAAATCGAAAAATTTCTAAATCTTATATCCAGACCAATCACTCAAATGAGTATAAAATTGAATCCTTTGTGTTTGTAGAGTCTAATTAAATTATGTATTCTTTTCTCTATTTTACTTCTAATCAGAAACAATTAAGTTTGTTATTTTTTATTTTATTTTATAGAAATCTACAATCCTTAGAAGTTTTTAGCTATAGGTGAAGTAAATTAAGTAGAAAATGAAATATTACCTTAAAATCCGAAGAAAGTAGAGCCAGAGGATCACCCAGCATAGTAACATTTTAATTAAGTTGACTGCTGCTTTGACTCATCACTGGCTTTAAGTTGATTGTAATTCCTTTTCTTCTTTTTCTTCTTATAAGGAATACCTCTAGCCTTTGCTTGAGAATCTTTCACTTCACGTAAGTATACCCTAATTGCTCCATTCCCAAAAGGGTTAGTCTCCGGTGACCCGCCGTGCTCTTCGTAAGCCGCTCTCAGGCGTCCGATCAGTGCATCCAGGCTTCCCCAAGCCTGCTTTTGAGGACAAGTACATGGTGCAGGCGGGTCGGGTTGTCCAAAAAAGATACAACCATGTAAGTGAACCTTAGTCTTACCAAATTGATCAAGGTAGCGTAGAAAGTCAAGCACGTGATTAAAGTTACACTGAGAGAGTGAAACTGAGGGTGTTTGGTTCTTCAAGTACTGTCCAAAAGTGTTCCAATCTCTCCGTTTTTGTGACTCATACCGACTAAGAGGCAGAGGGTTTGGTTGTTGCTGATGATGATGATGATCGACACCGATGGCGGTCGATCGTGACGATGACGAGCCTAATTCCGTTGATTCTTTATGTCTTTGATCTGTAGACATGATGCAGTTTGAGGAAGAGAAATTGTTGTGTATTTTTTGACAAGGGAGAAAGAAAAAGAAAAAGGAGGAAGGAAGAGGAAGGAAGGAAGGTAGGAAGTTGAAGAATAAGGTCTAATAGAGTGAAGAAAGATGAAAACACACATCTTGTTGAGGGTCTAATGAGAGGACATGTCATGGGCCCTAGAAGTTGCTTTTGCTTCCCTCTTTTTCTTCCCTCACTTCGTCCTTCTACTTCTTTTCTTTTTCTCTCTCTTTTATCAATATGATTATGACAGTATTTTGCACTATGTATTTTTTATTTATTTATTTATTTATTTATTTATTTATTAATTATAATTAATAATCACAATGCTACTCATTTTCTCTAGATATAGTGGTATATAGAAATGAAATCATCCCTAAAATCATATCATCACAAATATGGTTTGCATTATGATCGCATAGACCTCTATATTTGTCGGTGTATTAACAACTATAGAATCATTAAGTGGTTGTCCATTTATTAGTACGAAATTTTTGACATTACATATATATATATTTTGTATAAGAGAGAATTTATTACGGCTTGCCAATATTAGTCACTCACATTAATTAAAGCCAATTTTAATTTATAATTAATAATTAAATAATTAATTTTATAATTTATAATTTTTTTATAAAAATAATCATTAATATTTTTAATAAAATTTTATACTTAATAATTTTTAAGGAAAAAATTAAAAAAATTATCTTTAAGTTATTTAGTAAGGCTTTTATTTTTTTTTTTAAATAAATTTAATAATAAAGAATTTTTTTTATAAAATTTTAATTTTTAATAATTTTATTCTAATATTTATACATACAAAAGTTATAAAACTTGATTTATTCATTACAAAAAAATATTTGGTTAAAATGAAAAAATTAGAAATAAAAAATTCAATTCAATTTTAAAAAAAAAAATAGATTTATGAATCATCCCATATCTTGGTAACAGTTTCTTAAAAATATTAAAATTAAAAATTGAAATCATTACTAATTATATCTAATTATAAAATTATTTAAAAAATTAAAAATTAAAAATTAAAATTGTTATAAAATAAGCCGTAAATTAAAATAATGGAAAATCGATATCCCCAGTATTAATCAAAGATGTCTGGGCATTACGCATTAAAAAAAAAAAAAAAAAGTTATTTATAATTAACTTTGCTACATATTTAGGAATATTTTATTTTGTGTAATGCCCAGACATATGTATACATACACACGTGTTTGTAAATATGCAACCAATAAATTTTAGATGATTTTATCAACATTTATTTATAACTATTATCATTCCTTACTTTTACAATAATAATAAAAAAAAAAAAAAAAAAGAGCAATCTACCAAGCGAAGGAATCTTATGATATGAATATTCCCCAATTCTTCTCAATCTTTTTATTTTTATTTTTTTATCAGCAATTCTTCTCAATCTTTTTATTTTTATTTTTTACCAGCAATTCTTCTCAATCTCAAATACCACAAGTCCTTAATTTTTATATTTCACTCTTCTAAAAAGATTACATTTCACAAATATTAAAATTATACATAATTTTTTTTTCTAGTGTCTAAATTAATCATGATGATGAGAAGAAAAGGAAAAAAAATACAAAAATATATAAAATACATGCAAGGTACTTGCAAGGTACTTGCATTAAACTAGCATATATACAAAAATTATATCACACTAAAATAATTTTGCATAAAATATCTTTACACTTCAAAATAATGACATTTTATATTGTATTCTAAATTTAAGAAAAATTTAAGTTATTGATATTGTCGTAATTACTTTTATTATTATCACATCAAAAAGATATGAATTCTCTAATTTACTCTTATAATTAATTACACTTGAGTATTGAGTATTGTGATAGATATAGAGTATATATTCAAGAAGGACAATACGTATTAAAAATAGTACTAAGTACTTCTTAATTAGTACTTATTTCTAACTAAAAAAGATATTATATGTATAATTTTAGTAAAAGTATGTGTAAATTATGGAGTTATTGAATGTTAAAAGTTTACAATTTTAAATTCAGGTAAGACATAGGTATGTTTTATATATATAATTTATTTATAATTTTATAAATATTACGCTTAAAATTTTATTTGTCAAAAGTGTCTCGTCTCACTCTCATGTATATCTCTTGAGTGTCAGTATTACAAGATAAAAATGTTATTAATGAATCATTGTTGTGTTAATAACAAAATGGGTCGGGTCCATTACTCCATTTCACTACACAAAATGTAACCTAAACACCTTCCTTAAATAAGACTTTTATGATATTAGGGTTTCCTAATAAATAGTCTTGTGTTTTTTTTTTTTTTAAAACTTATTATAAAAAATTATTCACATGCAACTAAAAACAGTTTCAAAATTTTTATTTATTTTTATTTGTCATTGTACTACATAGATTTTAAATATACTGCTTAAATAATAAAATAAAGATAAAAACTAAAAAAAACATAACAATTCACATACAATTTACATTTACATGTCTTTAACTAATATACCAATTATATAAATAAACTGTACTTGGCCTTCGACATGCTTATTTTTCTCTTTTTTATTGGTTTAAAAAAAATGGTCTAAATAAAACAGTAGAGATGACGAAGCTTTTTTTTTTTTTAATCTATAATATCACAATATAGAGAGTATGAATACTTTTTCTTTTTCCTTTTACGTCAGGTTTTTTAATTGTAAATAAAAAATTAGACTTGACATTGTGTTTAGAAAAATTTAAATTTGATTCATTTAATAACGAAAAGTAAAAGATCAATTAAAACAATAAAATGAAAATGCCTCAAATTATTATAAGAGCCCACAAAATTTTTTTGTAAGTCGAAAGCAAACTATTTTGAGCTTTATTCTTAAGCTCTTTTAGTTTTTTAATTATATTTGGCTATTTTTATTGATAAGATAATAGATCTTCCAACTAATTTAAGCATTAATATCTTGAAATTTTTACGTTTTAAATATCATAAATATCTAAACAAAATATATAAAATCTAGATCTAAATCTAGAATCCTAACAAAACAAGACTTGCCCAAAATCACCTTTAATGTAAATTTAGGTGAAAAAAACTTACGTTAGATCGAAATTTAAGAATAATGCAGATAGTCTGTCTTTATTGAAACAAATTAAATGAGAAGGAGAGATAAAACTGATGATCTGACTTAACATTGTAAACTTCAATTTCAGTTATATATATATTAGATGGAAAATTATTAGTTGATGATTTTTTTAAAAGAAAATTAGTTGATGATTTAAAACCATAAAGAACAAAACTAATATAATCTTACTATAAGACGAAAATAAATGGAGAATATAATTACATTTAATCATTTTAGTTATATAAGTATGAACAAATAAAGTATTATTACCATCATGACTTATGTCTTATTATGAGTATAGTTTTTTTAGTCTGGTGTGGTAAGATTTATCCACTTATTTTATGTCACAGTCTAAATTACATAAAAAATATTTTTTAATTTAAAGAAAAAACAACAGTAATTTATATTATATATAAAAGTATAAATTATATCTAATATTTTTTTAATATAAAATTATATATTTATTTTAAGTTATGTTTGACATTGATTATCCTTCGAAAATTTTATTATCACATGACTCTAATTTTTGATCAAATTCTAAAGATAATAATTAAATATGGATTACTATAAATCACATTCAATAAGACACTAAACACAATCATAATAAGTAATATATGCAAATATAATATATTTATTAATAAATCACACGTGTTTTTAAAATAATTTAAAAAAATTTGAATTTATTTTAAATTTGTTATAGAAATGAATCACAGAAAAAAAATAAATGACACGTATATTTAAAATAGTTTAAAATTAATTTTATATTATTTTAAATATATTACATAAATTAATCAAAGAAAAAAACTAAAAGTAGTAAATAACATAGGTTTTTTTAAATAGTAATTAATAATATTAAAAAACATTTAGCATCTTATCATTCTCATTTAGATGTGGATAAGTATGGATTGTTTGTTATTCTCTTATAATGCAAAGACCAAAATGCCCTTATTTTTTCCATTTCATTCTATGTATAAAAAATGTGGATAGGAATTCAGTTGAGGCATTATTGACTGAGAAAAAATGATGGGTTGTTCGTTGAAGACCAAATTGCCCTTGATTTTTTTTTTTTTTTTACTCTTTCAGCTTTAGCTTTTTTTGTTTTCTTATATATCAATAAATACAAAAATATTCATGTAATAAATATATCATACCCTTATGGATGGTTGTATTTAGTAGTTTTATCGCGCATTTTTAGCTTTAGTTTTTTTTTTTAATTGACAGTTATCCTTGTACCATGTGAAGACCAAAGTGCCCTTGGTTTTCTTCCTCTTTTAACTTTAGCTTTTTTTTTTTTTCTTGTACACAATAAATATCAAAATGTTCCTCTAATAAAGATATCAATAATTATCAAAAAAATTCTATAATAAATATGTCATACTCTTATGGATAATTGTATTTGGTATTTTTAATTATTGTGTATTTTTTCTTTAGATTTTTTTTTGTTTGGTATAAAAATAATTACCAAAATACTCTTATAATAAATATATCATGCTCTTACGAATAGTTATATACTGTAGTTTCATTGTCTATTTTGTTTTTACATTATTACATTTTGTGTAATTGTTTTAATCATATAAAACACGTTATTTGTAATTGGGAGATAATTAATCATGTGGTTCCTGCTTACAAGATATCATTCAATTTAGTACCTATAGAGTATCCAATTACAACTTTATTCAAAGTTTAAGGATGAAGCTGCAAGCATGCATCCTTAAAATGAAAATTGCAAACCATATTATAAGGGAGTTAAAGTCTTAAAATAGTGGGATTTAAAGCTTAAATGCATTTTGCCAAAAATCCCTTCTACAAATTTGAGTAATCTAAGAATAATTTTATAGTGATCATCACATTTTATTATATATAGAGTACATAAAAGTATAAAACTGTGTTTTAATATTAATTTTTATTAATTTTATGCATTAAATATTATATCATATTAATCATTAACTCTCTTATAAGGACTAGATCTATTCATGTTTTCTTGTCCATAAAAATATAAATTAAATCATACAAAGCTAGCATTTGCCAACAAAACTAGTACTAGCAAAAAAGAAACATATAGCATCTCAGGTTTAATAAAGAAGAGAAGATCAGAGACAAAACAACAAATCGTAATTTGGGGGTGCCAAATGTCAAATTTGCCCCTATTTATATTTATATTTACTTTATAAATCAATATAAAGTAGACAAAAATACCACTTTTTTAGGGGAAATTCACTCACTATTCATTTTATTGTTCAATATTTAATTTTTCATTTTCATTTCACACACTTGATATATAAAAATTTTTCCCACACATTTAACTTCCATTTTCGCACAACCAAACTCTATATTAAAAAATTGCCTAACTTATTTATCATTTGTGAAATATACGAAAGCTAAATTTTAACCGGAGGCTAGCCCGTGGCTATGAACCACTCCCAAAAAAAAAAAAAAATAGTAAGCACACACAAATTTATATTAATGTCAATTATGATATGCTATATGCAAAATGACTTTGAAAACTCATAAAGATATTTATTTTTAAAAAAATAATATCACACGTTAATGTGAATATAAATTTACGTGCATTTAAAATTTTTAATTTGAAAATAAACGTTAAAAAAATGTTGCCTCTCATAATGTTATTTTGAGCATCTAGTTTATGATTTACTTTTTCTACTGTTATTGTTACATATTCTTAAACGTACTGTTTAATAGAAAAGAGAGCGCTCCCACACACATATAGTAATAATGTTTTTTTAGTAACATTTTAATTTTAAGTTTGAAATTGATATTATCAAAGCTCATTTCATAACTTGGCTGTCTTTTTAAGTTTTACTTGTTATAGAGAATCTTCAGGAGGTTTCTCTGCGATAGATTTTTTTTTTATGTTATTTTAATTCAATAAATATATTATACTTGAATTTTAATTTAGTGTGAATTTTTTTCACCTAAATTTATATCTACGGGTATTTTTTACATGTGTTTGTTTTGATTTTTTTTTTTCCCCTAGATTTAGATCTAGATTTGATGTTTTTGGTTTAGGTATATTGAAATCTTAAAGATCTCAAGTCATAAAAGTCAAGTTATACTAAAGATTTAGCATCTTATCAAATAAAAAAATCATGAATGTAGATAACTCAAATAGCTCAAGAAGAATGTTCTAAAAAAGTTTGTTCCTATGCTCCATCTAGTTTTTAAGGATTCATGTGATAGTTTTATATATTTTTAATTTTTTGATTTAATTATTATTGTAATCTTGATATGAATAATATAAACAAATAATTTTACAAAAGTTCATTTAAAAAAAAGTATAGAGAACATTTGTTTTTTAGATTAAAATATTCATAAATATTAAAATTAAAAAAGTGACATAAATAATTTGTCATAATAATATAGAAAATTTATAAAAATAAAAGAAATGAGTCCTTAAAGCTAAGATGTCAAAAATTTCTCTCTGCCTCCCTCATTCCTCTATCTATTTATAAAGAAAGTCATACTGAAAACAATGTATGGGTTTTTTTACCCCAAAAAAACAATGTATGGGTTTTTTTACCCCACAAAAACAATGTATGGGTTCCAACTTTTTGGCTGTAAATCTCTTCATTCTCTCTTGTAATCATTACAATAATTTAGAGGTTCTGAGAATATTTAATTGTTTCTGTTTGGTTGGTAGATTAAAAAAGTTAAAAACACTTCTTAGTATTTTCATTTTATATTTTGTATTTTTGTTTTAGCCCTGTAGCCAGAGCCAAGTAGGCTTATGCCAGTACTTCTTCTATACCCCTTCATATTTACAGCAGAAATTATATTTTAATTTATCTTTAATAAATAAATTTTTCTCATTAAATGACACCACTCACTATAAGGGTGTCCGCGGTCCGGTCCGATTTTTAGCTAAAAAAAAATAACCAAACCAAACCGAACTTAACATATTAATTTAACTAAACCGAACCGAACCGATTGACTAATAAAATTTTAAAACCGAACAGTTTGGTCCGATTTGGTTAACGGTTTATAACGGTTTTTTTTTTTTTTGCTACAATAACAATCCCAAGTTTGATTGATCCAGAAACGAATGTTATAAATATAGTACTAAAGAAGAAGAAGAAAATCTGTCAATACTGATTGACAGAGCATATTCATGATAAGACAAAATAGAAAATCCTCCGATCAACTAATTAGAGAAATATAGAACATACAAGGCAGCATTAAATGAAAGCACTTAATAAAGTTGCATAAGTCACTACTTGTATATCAGATATCAAAACAATAAGGAAACCTTCCATCACATGTTACTCATGATGAATCCATAAAAGCAGAACAAGATCGATTTTTTTTTCCTCTTTAATTTAAACTATAATATGGTAATTGTTCAGATTTTGAGAATCTGAATATGTATTTCTATATGCAAATTCAACAGGACTTTGGTTCCTTCAATAACTACATCTGGCTTTTTGTGAATCACAAGCCTGTAATGAATGGATTTCGATATGCACGTCAGGTACCAATCAAGTCTCCAAAAGCAAAAGTGATTAGCAAAGATTTGATGCAAAGAGGCTTTCGTTGTGTTGGAACAACTGTGATTTATTCATTCATGCAAGTCTCTGGTATGGTTAACAATCACTTAGTTGCATGCTTCAGATACCAGGAGTGTAATATTAATGTCATCAAGAATTCAAAGCCTAATAAGACTCACGAAACAGAGATACCAACTGAAGCCCTCGAGAGGACAAACATATCAAATGATTGATTCAGTTGTGCCATACTTACCGATCGAGAAGGAACAGCGCTGGCTGGAGCGGGATGGGACAGCGATGGAGGCTGGTTAGGGGAGCTCGTGGACGGGACAACGCTGGCTGGAGTGGCGGGGCGCAGGTTGAGGGAGGGGCGCAGGCTGGCGGCGCTTGATTTCGTAGGTTTTGAGGATTGGGAATTTGGGGAAAATGGATTAAACTGCAAGAAAGGATATATATATATATATAATTTTAATTTTCGGTTCGGTTTGGTTTAAAATTTTGAAAAATTGAACCAAACCGTTAGTCAAACAGTTTCGAAAATAAAAAATCGAACTGGACCGTTTCACTTATAAAACCGTCCGGTTCGGTTCGGTTCGGTTTGATTTTTCTGTTTTTTTCGATTTGGTTTGGTTTTTGGACACCCCTACTCACTAATGACTGTTAAGTAAGACCAATCACCTCATTATTTTTACATTATTCATATTATTTATTATTTCAAAAAGATTCTTAATATTTATTTAATTCATAAAATAAGTATTTATTGGACAGCTTTTCAAATTTCTCAGTTCATTTTCTACACATATTAGGCCATGTTTGTTGGGCCGAATAAAAGCCCCTAATAGTATAAAATTTGAGAACTATTATTAACATTCACAACATTCTATTAAACTCTTATCCCTAAATATATATAAACCTTATGAAATAATAAAATAAGCTATAATACCTTACACTTACACATCAGAGTAAAAAACCATATTTTTTAAAAATATCAAAAATAATAGAAAATTAAAAAATAATGAAAGTAAAAACACAAGACATTTCAAGATATTTTTCACAAGAAATGATATTTAATATAAAGAAATTTAAATAAATACAAAAATTAAAACTTAAAGAATGAGATGGATTTAGGGAAGAATCATTCTCCAAAATAAGAAAATTATTTTTAAAAAAAGACATAATATATTATAGAATAAGTAATAAAAAAATAAATATTATCATAGCAGATGCAAGATGAATGTTTAATATACCATTAATTGATAAAGAAACCACTATGAAAAAACTATCAAAAATTCTCTAAAAAAATAAAGAAAAAATTGGATACATCTATTTAGGAGGAATATAAATTATAATAAAAGCACATTTTAGAGAATGAATAGATACACCTATAAAATTAGCATTATTAGACAAAAGGATAACAAATAGAAAAGGTGCTTTGTTATAAATGATTAATAAAAACTTAGAATACCAGAAATTACATTCTACAGTATGTACCCTAGGTTTGCTGTTAATATTCATGATAAAAATCTAAACTAGGTATTAAGTCTAACCTATAATTTTGAATGAGAAAATTTAATGAAAGATGAAAACTACCCATTTTTAATACATTATCTAGTAGAATATTCACTAATAAATAGCCACAATAATTTAATACATGGACAAAATGAATTTATAAAAATAAATAAAACATTCAAAGGAATAGGAAAAATAATAAAACCATAAATATTAACAGATTATAAAATAACTGATGAATGAAATTTATATATTAAAGAAAAACCTCTGATACCAGTAAGAAAAAGGAACATACAAAGGATTAAATTTATAGATACTCAAGCAGAAATTAATAAAAGAGATAAAGAACTATAAGAATTAAAAGAAGAAATTGAAGACGTAAAATGATTGGTTTATACAATAAAATAATATTAAAAACTTATAGTAAAAGATGAATTATTATGAATACAATTAGAGAAAAATAATAATTTAACATGTATATATAACAACCAAATATCTATAATGAAGGCTTAATTCTCTTGGAATAAAAAATAGATACCACAAATAAATCGAATATTAAAATTTTGCAAGAACTAAAAGAAATACAATTAGATATGCATAAAAAAATTTCAGAATTGAGATACTAATAACATATCAAGAGAAAATAGATTAAAATTTAATTTATTAAAATAATTAAAAGAGGAACCTCCTAGGAGATTTGATGCTTTAATACCTAAGAATGATAAAAGAAAAGATGAAGAAAAATCAAAGGATATAATTACAGTTTAAATGGAATACAGAAAAGATTTAGAAGAACAATTCATGAACTCCGAAAATAAAGATATATAAAAATTAATTAATTTGTTAATCTTAACAAATAAAGAATTAGAAAAATATTATGAAGAAAAACTTTATACAAATAAAGAAGAAGATGATATGATAGTAATTAGTGAAAATAAATTTGAACAAGAAAATGTAAGCCAAAGAATTAACATGGAACATGTATTATCAACCACATCAAGATCAACTTCACAAAAAGGAGAAACATCTGACCCACATAGGGAAGAAATGAATAGACAAAGACCAGAAGAACCTGAATATTTTAATAGAATAAGAAAACAACCAAAAATAGAAGAAAAATTATATTGAAGTACTAGAGGAAGTATTATACCAGAATTTAGACCTTATGAAAATTATAAATATGATATTCTAGATTTAGATTATATAAGAGATAGAAAGAATTTTGTTTGTGCACCCTTTTTTTTATTATTTAAACCCTAACTTTCAAAAAGGATAGTAATTTGTGTCTTAGTTCGATTGGTCAAATCAAGCTCAATTTTAAAAAATTGAATCAAACATAAATCGAACTAAATTTGGGCTTATTTCGGCCCTGCTCAAATAATTCAAAAAAATTGAGTTAGGTTAGGTTAGTTTGTTAGCCAAAAATTAAATTAAATTAAATTTTATATAGAAAAGATAAAAGAAAAAGAAAAGGTTATGTTAAAATTAAAACAATCTTCTATTTTTTTTTAGTATTTTTATTTTATGATATATTAGTTAGTTTTCTTCCATTATATTTTGAAAAATAAGATTATTCATTTTTTCATAATATTATGTTATATTATTTGATGTTAATGCTTTTAGCATTTAAATTTACTAAACTCTTTAAAAAAAAATTCATCTATAATTCTAATTAATATTATGAAGTTTCTATTTATATATCAATTAGGTTTCACTTTTGAAGTAAAACTTCAATCATTTTATCAGCTTATATTGTGATATTCTCTTTTCAATTAAGTTCATTGTCTTGATAATCATATATTATATAATGATTAAAGTTTTACTCTTGTTGTGTACGTAAAAAAAGTTATATTCTTGTGTGACATTTTATGTTGCTTAAACTCTTTATTTTTTAATAAGTACCTTTATTTAATCTTACTCATCTCTATTTATTTTTTTTAGTTGCTAGAAGAAATTATATTGGGACTTTGAAGCTTTTTATTCTAAATTTGAGTTTTCATGAAAACATGATGACCTTTGACTTTTTGTATAGGTGGGGTTTGATGGTGTTTATCCTTTGCCTAATTAATTTAGAAATTGACTTCTTGCTTTAAGAATTAGGTTTTTTTATGTTTATCTTTTGCTCTTTTATTATTTCAAGTAATACTGTTTGAACTTTAATCATTAAACATATTTTTTATTAAAAAAAGTCATATTAATGAAAAAAAATCATAATTAATAATCCGTGCTAGTTTGAGTCAATTTGGGTAAGCTCGTTTGTATTTAGTTGGATTTGGGCTCATTTTTACCAGTTCGAATTAAATTTGAATTGAGCTAAAGTTGGGCCAATTTGAATTGGGCTGATTTTGGGTTAACTCAAATTGGCACAGTTCGCATGAATTGTTACCCCTACTTCCAGACCGAGCACAATTTTTGTAAGAAAATGGATCCAATTCCAACTCGATCAATTTTTACGCATCCTACCACCAAAAATTTACATATTAGATCTCAAAATGATTCATGATATTTTTTTTTTTTTTGCTGAGAACGACTTTTGAAAAAATACTCAAATTTTAGGGTATGCAATTCTTTCAAGAAAAAGAAACACCAAAACCAAACGAATATATATCAAAATGAATAAACAATCAATCCCAATGATTTTGTCTGAAATTGATGCATATAATCACAAGCAATATTATATTTTGTACATAAAATATCCTCAATCAGCCAATATAAAGCTTAAAAATTACATAACCAATCCGCGATAGTTCCTTATACATATCAATCAGCCAAAATATAAATACCAAAATTTAACAAACATAAACTGTCGATTATAACACCGACATCTATGGCAATAGCCAAACGACTCATAATTTTCACACAAATAAATCCTATTCGCCGATTCAATCATATTTGTTATCATAATAAAAAACTCAGTTTTATTTAAATCAAAATAGTATCACAATCATATATTAAAACAAGCAGCTATGAAATAAATTATTAAAATAATCAAATATGATCAGCATAAATAATATTTTTATTTTAATAATACAACATATGATAGCTAGGCAACATAAATACCTATTTATTGAATCCTTGTAGAAGTTATTGATCCACATTGATGCTTCAATAGTATATCTATAGGTTTGTTGTGTAGGAGTTTATGGGAACGGCCACACTCATATTATGCAATTGAACGACTTATCGATTCTAGCCTTTAATTGTTCTACCTCCTCAATAGAAAGCCTAAACCGAATGGGCAAGTTGAGGTTTATAAGTGTGGCGAGGCTATGAGCCTATTACACACTATAAATATGTTTAGTCAATTTTATTATGGACTTAAGTATAACACATACTTATTTAATAATTGTCTCATTAAACCAATTTTGTTATAACATATTTTATAAATTATTTAATATAATTTAGAGTTAGCAAATAATTATGTTAGTGTATGTAAAATAATTTCCAACACTTTCAACTTTGTTTGTGAAACTGTGAAGAAGAGAATTCAAAATTGGTCTTCTCATTTTTTTTTTGTCTCTTACTGGTCAAGAGGTTCTCTTAAAGTCTGTTGTTGCTATTCTGAATTACTCTATGGATGTTTTCTCTTACCAAACACTATATGTGATTATCTCACCAAAATGATTAGGAAATTTGGTGAATTGCCATCGACACGAAGAGCAAAATTAACTGACTTGACTTTCATGGAATAAAATGCAAGATGACAAGTTGATGGGTGGACTTGGTTTCAAAGACCTGAAGCTCTTCAATATTGCTCTGCTAGCCAAGCAAGCTTGGAAAATTTACTCTAAACCTGATTCTCTTATCTCTTGAATTCTGAGAGGAAAATTTAATACTTCATAAACTCCTCTTTCCTAGAAGTTGATTTGGGTAATAGGCCCTCTTGGGGTTGGCGTAGTATCTTTGCGTCAAAGAAATTGCTTTATAAAGGGATCCGCTGGAATGTTGATAAAAGCAGTTTGATCAAAATAGGGGAGGAGCCGTGACTTTCAGACCTTAATCAAAGTAGACTCATAACTAGGCCAAACCCATCAATATTATCTTTGGTAAGAGAATGAATTCTGAAGGCGACTTTTGGGACCATGACGTTCATAACTCTCTCTGGTCAATTGACATTCCAGTCGTTTTGAAGCCTCCAATACTAAATGATCGTGACATTCTCTTCTGGCATTCAGAGTCAAGGGGTTTTTACATAGTTAAATTGGGTAATAAATTAGCTTGCAGTTTCTCTACTGCAAAAAGGTCTCCTTTAGCAAAGCGATTCTATTCCCCCTCCTAACTCCTCTCATCTGCTAGCAAAAGGAGATGAAAACTTTTTATGAAAGCTACATATACCAAGAAAACTCTTTTTTTTTTTTTTTTTGGCAATGCTTCAATAATATTCTACCCATCAGGAACCAGCTAATCAAGAAGGGAGTGGATGTTCTAAGTGCATGTGTGTCCTCTTTGTTCTAAGAAGGATCGATGAAACTGTCATGCATGCACCTCCTTTTTAAATGCAGGATAACTAGAGAGGTATTCTCTATTTCAAAGCACAACTTAGTCATGAAGTTGTTTGTGAATCGGTAGATAAATAACAGCTATCAATTTTTTAATAATTTTTCCATTTTAAAAAATATATTTGATATGTAAAAATTAAAACCCTTCAAAGAATGGAAGAAAAAAGGAAAGAAATGAAGACCATGATAATGAAATCAGGCTGCGAAACCATTAGTTCATCCATTTTCTCTCAACTTACACAGATGGAAATGGGTGTGGATTTTAAGAGAAAAAAGAGTCATAATTTACTCCTCTCATAGACTTTTGTCCTCCATTTTCTTTTTACATCTCTTAAAAAATGTTTATAAAGAAAAAGATGTAGACTTGGATTGGGCCCAAAAAACACTCACTTTTGTAAAAGGGGAGAGAATTTATCCGGCAGAAATTTTTTTTTTCGTTCTTATCCAATTACTGCCACTGTAAAGTCGAACAAATCAGAAGAAATTACTCCTTCTTGGGCTAAACCAGATTCAGATTAGCCTCCTCCTTGGGGTAGGCTTTATCTTTGAGTATGTCAACCAAAAGCTTCGTTTTGGATATTGGGATGAGAGAGCATTTTCTATGATTATGTGCTGCTTGGATTTTTTTGCATGCATTAGCATTTTCATTTCTTATTCCGATCTTTAGCTGTGCAGTGAAAGTGTCGATATAGAAAAAAAAATCAGACTGTTTTATCTTGAGGACATGAGACTTCAAATTGTTTACACATTTGATTGGTTGTAATAGAAAAGGAAATGTAATTGATTCTGCACATTACAATGTTTGGTTGTGTTAAATACATGTAATGTAATGTAATCAATTACATAAAGAGAAGGAAAATTCATTACACAACCCAATATAAGGAAAAGTAATTACATTACATAACCAGAACCTGCGTCTGCCTCTCCCTCTCGCGCCCGTGCGCCTCTCCCTCTGCGCTCACGTCGTCCAGCGTCCAGCATCCAGTCCAGCCGTCTAGTCATCCAGCGTCCAGCCATCCAGCCTCCAGCATCCAGCCGTCCAAAGTGTTCGAGGTCCTTCGTGGGCCGTGATCTTGCGTACATCCGCTCCTCGCCTTTGCCTCTTGGAGTTCAGCTGTCCAGCCTTTGCCTTCGTCCAGCCGTCCAGCATCCAACCATCCATCGCGTTCGACGTCCTCCATGCGCCGTCCATGGCATTCGACCTCTTCGTGTGCTGTCCAACCATTCCAGCTCTCGTCGTCCATTTTTTTTTTGAGTGCATTTTTTTTTGCTGAAATTGTGATTTTTTTGCTAAAATTGTTGTGATTAAATTTTATTAATTGTTGTTATGAATTGCTGAAGTTTAAATTGGAATTGGAAATGATGCTGGTAAGGTACTCATAAATAGAGTTTTGCCTCTTTAACTGAGAAACTTGTCTGCAAACATTCATGGTACTTAGGCTTCACATATTACTTCGAGCAACAGTTTTACTCACAATGATGTTATTGTTACTCACATAACAGTTCCAACACAAAGATATATTATCTTTGTTACCAATTTGACCAACAAAAAAAAATCATTGTTACTAAGTATGTAATTTATGGTTGGTGAACTTACTTAGCTATAGATTATGCAAAAATTAATTTCAATTAATTATCTTTGTATGAATTGGTCTTTCTTTGATTCTCCCTAACTATACTTGGTTTTGTTATTTTCTATGACCATAAAAAGAAAACTTTAGTTTGGATATTAAAACAATTTTAAACTACATTTGGGCAAATAAATATGAGGTTCAAATTCAAACAATAGAAATATTTGTATATCGTTAGTAGGTATTGAACTATTTTTCAAACAATAGGAGAATAATTTTAAAGAATATATTTTATTTGATTTAGGAAATAATAGTAAAATGAAATTATTTAAACTTCATTGAATATGAGGATATTAATGTAATATTATTGTGTTTTTCATTCCATTACAGTGATCAAATCAAGCACTGTAATACTGATTATTTTTTTTATTACAGTAGCTAAATCAAACACTATAATAGTAATACTGTTACGATTACGATTATATTCCATTACGATTACATTCAGTGAACCAAACATGACCTTAGGATAGAGCCATAAAACGTCTTAAAAAGAGCGAATTAATCTATAACTCAACCCATATATTATAATATATTTCAATATAGGTAATTTCGTAATTTCGTAAGGAAAGAAATTGCAACTACGACAATCGTATCAAAGAAAATGGTTGCAGAACAATAAGGCTTCAAGTAGCTGTCTCCACCTATTAACTGAATTGTTGTGAATAATCTCATAAAAAAATTAAATCTCCTAGCCAAAAAAACATCTAAGAAACAAATCTGCCAACATTATTCTAAAAAATAAAAATAAAAAATCTGCCAACACATTCAAAACAGCTTCTGACTTTCAGATGCCAGTTAACATGTAATAGTTTAGGACAATGAATCTTCTTTAGCTTTTATGTAGAGACCTTTCAGATCTGCAATTCGTTAGGAGATTCAAAAGATATAAAGAAAAGATCATTTAGACCAAAAACCAAATTTTTTTTTTCTATGTGCGAGATTATTATGAGTCTAATTGTTTAAGGGAGCAACTTTCGTTGGAGCAATGATGGAAGAGATGTTGGAGAAAGCATAAAGCTGGACATTAATATTCTACGCCTTAGACCCACCTTCACTTCTAGGTCTATTTTCAAGCTAATGTACGTTGTACTTGATTAATAAAATTTTAGGCAAATTTTAATTGCATTCTACGTAGGTTACGTATTCTTGGAGTGTTTTTTCCTTTATGCCCTTCATGACACAAAAATTTACTTTTTTGTCCAAATAATGAATTCTTAAGATTTTTAAGCCAATATTCATAATTTTTTTAAAGTAATTTTTTTTAAAAGTTATTAATTTTATTTTCTTTTAAGACCCATCTTGCAAAACAATCATACAGGATACTTGGGGCTCTATTCAACCAACGCTGGATCTTTCTTTCAAACTGCAATCACTCTCTTCCAAATTAAATACTTGGAATAAAGACCATTTTGGCTTTGTGCAACAGCAGTTAAATACCTTGGAACAGAAACTAAAATTCTTACAATCATGTCCTTTGGATGATAGACAGGTACAGTTAGAGAAACAGATCCAAGATCAAATGAATGAGCAACTAGAAAGACAAGACTCCTTATGGAAACAAAAGTCGAGAGAACTATGGCTCACTGAAGGAGACCGAAATACCAAATTTTTTCATACTTCCACTCTTCTTCGCCGGCAATCAAACCATATTCCTCTTCTAAAACTTGAAAGTGGCGAAATCACTTGGAATTGGGATAAAATTGAGAGTGCTTTTTCACATTACTACAGAGCAATGTTTTCAACAACATCCACAACCATTGGAGAGGAAATACAAGAGTTGTTTCCTGCTGTGATTAACTCTCAACAAAATGATCATATTGCCAGTATACCGTCTCCGAAAGAAATAAAGGCAGCTCTTTGGGATATGCATGCTTTAAAAGCCCCAGGACCAGATGGTTTTTCTGTCTTATTTTACAAAAAGAGCTGGGATACTATTGGCATTGACGTCATTAAAGAAATTCAAATTTTTTTTCTTACTCGGACTCTTAACCCCAACTGGAATCATACTTACATCACTCTCATCTCAAAAGTTCAGAATCCCATCCACGTCACAGACTTCCGACCAATCAGCTTGTGTAATGTCAACTACAAAATCATTGCAAGAATTCTAGTCAAACAACTGCGATCTTATCTTGCAGAGCACATCTCACCTTACCAAGCTGCTTTCATACCTGGTCGGTGGATTGCAGAAAACACTCTGCTGGCACATGAAACCGCACATAAAATTAAGAGGAAAACAAGAGGCAAAGATGGTTTGATGGGTTTAAAACTGGATATGAAAAAAGCTTATGATATGATAGAATGGAACTTTTTACTTCATATCATGAATCTCATGGGATTCTCCCCAAAAGTTTGCAATCTCATTCATCAATGCATCTCTACAATATCCTTCTCTATCCTCATAAATGGAGCTCCACATGATAATTTCCGACCACAGCGTGGACTCCGCCAGGGAGATCCTCTTTCTCCTTATCTTTTCATAATGATCATAGAATGTTTGTCTCGGCTGTAGCTCAAATCAGACAGTCAACACAAATTACATGGCATCAAGCTAACACCAGCTGCCCCTGCAATTTCACATTTGCTCTATGCCGATGACATACTTATTTTTTTGAAAGGAACTACTACAGAAGCACATCAACCAAGCAGATTTTGTATACTTATTGTCATTGGTCTGGACAGCAAATAAATTATCAAAAGTCTGCAATCTTTTTCTCACCAAATATGAACAACGCTAAGAAACACCTGATCTGCCAATCTTTATCTGTCACAAATATGTCTGATAACATCAAATACCTGGGTCACTCACTCCCTATCGGAAGGAAAAAAACGATGGAATTCAACAACATTTTAGAGAAATTACACAACAAATTGGACAGTTGGAAATCAAAACTGCTCTCACAAGTAGGCAAAATGACTTTAATCACTTCCGTGGTTCAGAACTTACCAGTTTACTCCATGAGCACGTTCAAAATTCCAACTAATGTGTGCCAAAATGTGGATTCCATAATTAAGAGATTTTGGTGGGCGAACAATACTCATGCCACTCATTACTACTCACTACTGTCTTAGGACAAACTACGTTTACCAAAAACTTTCGGAGGACTTGGTTTTAGGAAAATGGAAGATTTCAACAAGGCGATGCTTTCCAAAGCTGCTTGGCAAATAATCACCCAACCTGAGAAATTATGGGTCACAGTTTTTCAAGCCAAATAACTACAACGTCACCACTTTCTGGAAGCTCAACAATGCACAGGTGATTCATTTATTTGGAAAGGCATCCTATGGGCACGAGAGCTCATAAAAGCAGGTAGTTACTGGCAATTGAAAAATGGTCAAAACTTTAATTTTAAACAGGATCCATGGATACCGGGATTACCATACCAAAAATTACCCACTCTGGCTACACAAAACTTGCAACATTTACATCACATAACTGATCTTTGTTACTGGCAAAATTTCTGAGTGTGGGATCATAACCAACTACGAAATCTGGTTGGACCAAACATGGTTCCATTTATACTCAATATTAGGCCTCCTTCAAATCGCCCAGATGAACTCAAATGGTATGGATCTAGCAAAGGAATCTACTCCGTCAAGGAGGCTTATTGGACTCAAATTTCTCCCAGAATTTTTCCTCTCTCACAATCACTGCTATGGAGGAAACTTTGGAAAGCCAAAATTCGTGAACGACACAAACTCTTACTTTGGAAAATTGTCAACAATTGCCTTAGCACAAAAAAGAATATTGCCAGATTTACACTTATTGAAGATCCCCTTTGCCCTCTTTGTCACCAAGAACCAGAGGACACTACTCATCTATTCCTCAAATGCAATATTCTTCGGTCGTGGTGGCTAACATGGCACTGGAACATCAGGTGGGACTTTCTGAAAAAACTTGATCTCTTCTCTTACATAAACTTCGTTCTAAACCCTCCAAAAAAATGGCTACCAAACACAATCACTGCTGAGGAATTCACTTTAATTTTCGCACTTATAATCGAGCAAGTCTGGTGGCTACGAAATGAAGTTTTATTTAAAGAGCAGGTTTTAAATAAGCAGCAACTTATACATAGACTTCATAATAGATTTGAAGAATTCAAAGCTGCACTAGTTACACCAGGGACTAGGGAAACTGATATTGGTGAAACTATTATCATTCCTTCGAACTGGCAACCTCCACCTCCACATGCCATTAAAGCAAATTTCGATGCCACTTGGCATAATGGGTATGCTGGATTGGGATTCATTGTTACAGACAGCTATGGCCGCACCATCTATGCCTGGGTCAATTATTGCAAAACTGCTAACGTTGACGAAGCTGAAGCCTTAGCCTTTGCTGCCGCTTTCTTTTATTTACAACAATTTTCCCACCAACCAGTCTATCTAGAAGGGGATAATCAAACGATCATTCATGCTCTTCTTGAAGAAAATTGGAGTGACCTTCATCCCACCATACAGCAGATCCTAATGGAAATGGATCATCATCTATCTAGCTTCAATATGATCTTTATTAGATGGATCCCTCGAGACCTCAATCAAAGAGCACACAACCTAATACAATGGGCTTCTAACCATGACAGAGTAGGCGACATTAACATTTCTCTCCTACCTTCTGATTTAGAAGGACACTCTTAACTCCACCAGAGTTCCCTTCTATAGACTGCTGTCCCCACAACACGTCTATTCATTGTAGCAAAAAAAAATTTATTTTCTTTTATTTAAAGAATTTTATTCTTTTGATATTTTTAAAGGATTTCTTTTAATTTTTCTAAAATAATGTCTAAATATACTTTAAATTCTTCTAAATTTTTTCTTTTGTTTTTGTGTTTTCTAAATATCTCAATTTTTCTTTTAGGGGATCTATTTGTTCTTGTGTTAGTATTATATTGTTCATTTTTGTTTCTATACATGTTAAAAATATTATAATAAATTTTTTCTTAAAATTTTTATTATTTTCAGTATCTCGTACTAAATAAAATAATTCTTTTAAATTAAATATTTGTAATGGTGAAAGCATTTTTATTTTTAATAATTTTTTTACTTATAATGTAACAATGTTAATTCTATGTTCCAATTAAAAGATATTTTATAAATTATTATCTGTGTTATTTCTTTGGGTAGTCTTTTGATTATTTCCTTAATTAGTAATATTAATTCGATCGTTTTATTTTTTAATATTTTAAATAATTTACTTTTCTCTTTGAATTAGGTTGGGTATACTTAATTTTAAACATTTTGTTGATAGCTTTCTTGTAAAACATATTTATGGCTATGATACTAATTTTTAGAGCTCATATTATTTTTAAGTTTTAGTTAGTTTATTTTCCTATATGTTCCTTAAATAAATAAAATTCAACAATTAGGTTATCAAATTCTTCTACATTTACTTTGACAAATTTTTGTGTAAAATAATTTTTTAAAATCTTTCCTACGTGATGGTCTATTAGATATAAAATACTAGAAATATAATATGTATAATAATTTAAAAGGGTATCGAATCTATTAAAAATTTTCAAACAGGTTTCATAACATTTATTGTCAAAAAATTGTTTTAATAATTCCGTATATTTTCCTTCAAAATCTTATATCTTTGTCATAATTTTCCTTACTGAGTTTGAAGTTCAAAATTCTTAAGTTCTTCGTTTATCTAACGACTTAGTTCTTAAATTTTTTTATTTTTTCCTATGTCCATTTTTAGTAATTCAAGGCTTATTTCAAAATTCAAGTATTTTTTTTTATCTTTTATTAAATTGCACCTTTTTTTTTGTTTAGAAAAATAGTCAATCAATCATTGTATATTTTCAATTACTTTTGATCTTCCTACATTTCTTTTGAAGTTATATTTTACATATATTTTAAAACAAACAAGAGCTTGTTTGAAATAAATTATATATTTTAAATTTTCTTGAATTTTAGGATATTTCTTAACTTTATTTCTATATAGATCTATCCCTAATTTCTTGATTTTATTATAATTCATTTTCATGATATTATGTTTTTGTTCTATTTTCTTCATAATTCAAGATATAGTTTATAAATTTAATAATATTAATAAATTCAAGGTATACTAGTTTCTAAAAGTAAATTTATTTGTCTAAATATGAGTCCACCTCATACTTCTATTTCTTAGCTATCTTCTTCTAGTTCTAAAGAGTTAAGCCTCACTCCATATCTAAGCTTTTAGACCTCCTATCTCTGCTGATCTTGTTGAGATCCGTATTTAATTTCGTAGGTACTAGGTTTGAAATTTAAACTGGACTTTTATTCACAAAACAAATAATTTACAACTTAAAGAACTAGTAACCTTGAAAGGGTTTCTAATTCATAGTCATTCTAGATTACAAGGATAGAAATGGATAGTAGTTAGAGTTAAGTGTTTTTTGTATATCCCTCTAACAAAAGAGAGTCCACTTTTATATATTAAGGGTTCCCTATTTACATTAGTGGGATATTATTGATGCAAACCCG
This sequence comes from Elaeagnus macrophylla, assembly GCA_029378325.1. Classification (NCBI taxonomy): domain Eukaryota; kingdom Viridiplantae; phylum Streptophyta; class Magnoliopsida; order Rosales; family Elaeagnaceae; genus Elaeagnus; species Elaeagnus macrophylla. The sequence goes on along the minus strand of CM055640.1, from coordinate 37,083,061 downwards.
AGAGCACGAACCTTATAACCCACAAATGCGATACAGTTTGAGAACTACAAGAGAAATGATCTAAGACCCAACACTAAGATAGTATTCAAATCCCAAGAAAGAAGACCATATTTTTGGAAGTAAACTCATCTTAACACATAGATATTACTCACTATGAGACAATATAATATAAACGCCACAAAGGTTTGCAAATTTCTTGATAAGTTGGTTGGATAAAGAACATAAAATTTTTAAGCTCTCAATTTTGATTTTTGAATCAAAGTTTTATTAATGAGCTAAGTTATTATAGCTTAGAACTTTAAAGAGTATTTATTGTAAACAAACAAAAAGCAAAAAGATCTAAACCATTGATTTTGATCCAATGGTAAAAAATTACACAGAAAATTTTACTATGCCGCGGTGGATGAAAATTTCTGTCACAGTGAGATGCCTAGTATATCAACCCAAGGGTTAGGTGTTGCGATGGCTAAATTTTCCTACCGCGATGCACACTTCTTTCAGCCATTCCCAGCCAAAACCCTAGAATTGGCCACCACAGTGGCTATAAATCCATGCACGACGCAGAGCTTCTTTTGGAAATTCTGCCCTTAATTCATTGACCGGTTCCTTCCACGCGATGCGATCACTTTTTGACTTCCCTTGTTCATGAATCAACTCTTGAATGAGTCCATTTAAAGCTTCCTTGAGTTGTTTCATCTTTTATCTTGTGATTAGTCCATTTAGGATTTGTAACGGTTGTAGCAACCCAGGATTCTCATCATTTGTGATCAGCCCATTCGGGATTTGTAAGGGTTGTAACAGCCCATGATTCTCATCATTCCCTCCCTTTTCAAAAGGATTCGACCTCAAATCTCACCTAAAAAATCAAAAAGAGAGAGTTTAGAAACATTGAAAGAAGCGCTAACATTATACTCTCTTGAAAGGTCTAGTTTATAAGCATTGTCATTAATTTGTTCAATTACTTAGAAATGCCCATCTTCTCTTGGTTGCAACTTAGACTTTCACTTGTCAAGAAACCATTCTTTCCTCATGTGTACCCAAACCCAATCACTGAGTTCAAAAATGACTCTTCGTCGCCGTTTGTTCACCTTGAAATCATATTCCTTGTTCTTCTTTTCAATGCACTCAAGAATTCTTCACCATTTCAGCCTTTTTAGCACCATCAAATTCAGTTCTTACTCAAATAGGTAAAGGTAACAAATCTATAGGAGTAAGTGAATTAAAACCATAAACAATTTTGAGCTTATAACATATATTGTAAATTTCTTAATAGCTTTTTTAACAACTAAATATTATTTTTCATTACTATGATAATTTAGTTCAGGGCCTTGAAAAGATCCTGAAGTAAATTTACAAAGGTATTCATCTTTATCATCGAATTTTTATTTTAACACTGCTCTCCCAAAATTCATGTGAAGTATCTGTTTCTATTATCATTTTATCATCTAATCCTAGATGTTATAAACTTGGTAAATTTTTTACTTGTGCTTTTACTTTATCCATATATTTAATATCTTGATCAATCCACTACCAAACATAGTCTTTTTTAAGTTTTGTTTATAATGGCTTTCTCATTTCTGCTAATTTTTTTTAATATGCTTCTACATATGTTAAACATCCTAAAAGTTTTTGTAATTGATTTTTAACTTTGATCATAATAGGAAACCTTTGTATGTTATTTAAAATATGAGGTTGTATATGATGTTTTCTATCTTCTATTTCTAACCCTAAATATTTTCTTTTTTGTTGAGTAATAACTGCTTTCTTTTCTGATAGTATTATTCTTGATTTTCTACATTCTTGTAAAATATTAACAATGTCTAAATAATATTTAGGTAATTTATTATTGAATACTAATATATCATCTATGTATATACAACAAAAATTGTGATATTTTTTGAAAATATTATCCATATATCTTTGAAAGATACTTGGTGCTTGTTTTAATTCAAATAGAACAACCATCTGTTAGAATTATCCTTTTGGGCAACTAAATGCTATTAATTTTTATGATTCATCGTCAAGTCTTATTTGCTAAAATCTAATTTTACAATCAAAACTTGAAAAATACTTCTTTCTTTTAATGAGTGATAATAATTCTTCTTTCTTTAGAATAAAATAACAATAATCAATAGCTTCTTTATTTAAAGCTTTGAAATTTATTTTTATTCTTTTTTTTCCTCTTCTTTTTTCAGCTTCTTTTTCTACTAAGAATACTATAGAGTGTGGTGAATTATTGAGAATAATTACTTTTAATCTCAAGAGTTCATGGATTTATTTTCCAAATTCTTCTCGATCCTCTAGAGTATAAATCATTAGTTTAACTCTTATAACCTTTGAAGGATTTTTTAGTTTTATGTTTGCTATTTTATGAGCTTTATTAATATTTGGATATAATGAATTTTCTGTACATACTGTTTTTAATAATTTTCTTATACCTGTTAATGTTTTATCTTTTTGTATTTCATTTAGAAAGGGATTTTGGTTAACCTCTATGTCTAAAGAAATATTTTCTAAATATGGTGTTTGTTTTTCTATATTCTCACCAAGTTTTTACTTTTTATGCTGTAACACAAAAGTTTGTGATGAAACAATTAATACTTTTTATGATTTTTGGTGCATAAATAGTCTCCCTATCTAGGATTGTTAGGCTTATTTTATTGAGGTACTAGATAAAAGGTTGATATAAGTTTAAAATATTATTTCCTAATAAAATATCAACTCTAATTTCTTGTTGATATATTATTGATATATAAAATATTTATCCTCCTATTAATATATTTGTGTCTTTTAAGACTTTATTAAGATTTATTGTAGTATTGTTTGTTATTCTTATAATTAATTCTTTTGATGATTGTTTCTAAAGTTCTTCTAAAAATACATATTTGCTAGCTACATACATACTTGCACATGTGTCAATATATGCATGTAAATAATAATTTTTATATCTTTTAAATTTCAATCATATTTTTATATATGTACTGCTTGGATTTATTATACTTAACGATTCATCCATTAATCAGAATCAAAATTAGAGTCAGAATCAAATGTTTATGAGTTTGTTATTTCCTTTTTTCAGTTTTTTCTAATAGATAGATACTGCATGTATCATTTATATCATATTCCTTTATTAGTTCTAATTCTATCTTAAAAGCTTTTTCTAAGATTTTATGCTTTTTGCGAAAATTTCTTTTTAAATTATTTCCTATGATGAACCTATTAGGATATTCATTTGCATAATAAACTTTTTAATTGCATATCCAACATCTATGTTTCTTTTTTCTTAGTAGACAATAATTTTTCTTTTCAGGACTATCATATTTTCTTCTTTTAAAATATCTTTATTTATAAGATTTTCTATTGTATCTTCTCTTGTAGTTTTAGAAATCTCGTTTCTTTTTTGAATTTTTTATGTTTCTTATATTTATTATAAGGTCTTATATTACAATCATATTTTTCTGGCATTCTAAAATCTATTAAATCACAACAAATTTTATCGTTTTCTCTTATTTGTTTAGATTCTTTTCTTTCTTAATATTTTACTATTATCCAACCTTTAATTCTCTTATTCTTCCTTCTAAAGTATCAAGTATTTTTTATCTATTCCTTTTATTTCATTCTTCTGTCATAGTTTTATGCAATGTTTCAGGTAATTTTTGAAAAAATATTTCCTTATAAATTTCTTGTATAAAAGGTGGTAACTTATGATAATACATTTCATACTCACATATAAAAGAATTTATGTAATACATATTATATATTTTCATATTTGTTAAATTTCATTTAGCTTCATTTATATCATTTTTACTAGATTCAGTAATATTCCTTCCTTTATCTTCTTTTATCTTCTCCAATGAATTTTTTATATATATAATTTATTACAGTATTTAAGTATTCTCTTCCTATTGTAGCATTTTCTTACATTACTAAATATTATTGTTTTATTAAATTTGTAAATTAAATTTTTACATTTTTTGTCATTTTATGAGCTACTAAGACTCTACAAGTTGAAGGGTTTGTTTGTAAGGTCATAGAAAGAATTCTGTTTGCAAACAGAATACTACCTCTGATTATGTGTAGCGCTAGTTATGAAAATACTAATTTTGTCCCACAGCGCTGCACATAATTCTGAAAATGGAAAAAATAGCATGAATTCTGTTTGCAAATTAGTATTTTCATAAATAACAAAATCAGTACCAAAATTGTGCGTTTTTGTTACCTATAATCATGATAGATTACATAAATGCCCTTTAGGTCTAACAACTACAAACAAACTATAAAACAGATCTGTTGCGTTATTTTGCATTCACCATCGCCCTTTTTTACGTGATGAACAGAATCAACCGAATCAACATATGTACTCTACGTGAGGGATTGATTTTCACACGATATTGTCTCGCAACAAAAGATTGATTTTGCAAACATGAAGAAAACAGATTCTACAATTTTTGTAGGAATTATGATCCAAAATCTGGCAGAGACATCTTCAACTAGTAAGAATCATCGACTTGTTACATATGTAAAACTTAAATGTATATATTTGTATATGTAATTCATGCAATAATCTTCTTATATCAATACTTTCCTGTGTTAATCTACTTCTCATTCAATAATCGTGTATTAGAGATCATGCATGTGTACAAGGTATTCGAGGTATGTAACGTTTGTTACATACCTGTTACTTTTATATGCAAACCAATATGTATCACAATTTACATACTATGTAAATAGTTTACAAACTATGTTGTACTTTGCATTCCTATTTGCAAACAGGTATGTATACAATTTACATAGTATGTAAACTATGTACATATCAGTTTGCATACTATGTAACACAGTTTACATAGTATGTAACCTATTTACGTACCTTTTTTATAATAGAGCATACCTGTTACTAAATTATTCGAGGTATGTAACGCTTGTTACATGCCTGTTACTCTTGTTAGTAAACATATGCAACAGATTAGATAGTGTTATCGTGTACATGTATGTAACACATTTTGTTTTGGCTATTATAAAACAGTTTACATGGTTTGTAAATTATTTACATAGTTGGTAAACTAGTAGGTAACATAGTTTACATACTATGTAAATAGTTTACAAACCATGTTGCAGTTTGCATTCCTGTTTGCAAACAGTTATGTGTATATTTACATAGTATGTAAATTGTGTTACATACCAGTTTGCATACTAGGTAACTTTTGTTACATAGTATGTAACTTATTTACATACATGTTTTATACTTATCATTGAAATATACAACAGGTACCTAAAGTTTGGTACACTACTTATCCATAGTGAAAAATGAATATTTGAAAATGGAGAGGAGACGTATGTAAATGGCATTCCAAAGGGAATATGTATAAGAAAGGATGTGACCATGCTGCAATTGAAAGAATAAATATGTTCTGCTTTACACTATGAAGGAGATGTCAACATCAAAATGAAGTATAAGGGTGTTCATATAGCTTTAACCATTGTGGATAATAGGGATGTGGAATACTTCCTGAAAGTTAATATAGGCCAACAATCTGAGAAATATAACAAATTGTATGTAATACATACAAAAAAGCAACCATCCCAATATGAGATAAGTCTAACTACAAGTGAAAAATTTGTAACTATAGATATAGATACAGAAATTGAAACTGACTCAACAACAAATTCAAAAGATGATAAAGGCTTATATAATGGGAAAGTGTACAAAAGTAAGGAAGAGCTCAAATTATATGTCTCAACATTGGCCATAAATAGAAGATTTCATTACAAAGTTAGCAATTCCAACAAGAAAACCATAAGAATGAAATGCAAGGATGATAGGTGTGAATGAAAGCTTGCAACAAACAAAAATCGGTGAATTTAATGCATTCAAGGTAACAACTTATGTAAGAGATCATACATGTTCACAAATTTACAAAGATCAACGTGGAAAACATGCTACTTATAAATACGTAGCTGAAAACATCAAAGACATTTATCGAGATATCAGTCGACAATTAAGACCCAAGGATATTATTTCTAAAATCAAGAGCAAAACTGGTGTGCAAATCACATACAAGAGGGCAATCGTGAGAAAAAGAAAAGCAATAAGAAATGTTTGGGGTGATCCAAAGAATTCATACATGAAACTTCCTGGGTTCTTCTACATGTTGGAAGAAGCTAATCAAGGTTCTTACACAGAGATAAAAACAAACATCGACTCCAACTTCAAATACAGATTCATGGCAATAGGTGCATACATTAATGGGTTCATCAAATATATGAGACCTATAATAATAGTAGATGGAACATTTTTAAAGGAAAAACAAGGGGGAGTATTACTTGTTGTTGTAACAAAGGATGGGAACAACCAGGTATGAGGTTACATGTATATAAATATTGTTTATATTTTCAATTACCATGTTTAATATTTTTGTGTTTTCACCACGAGTATGTAAACACAGTTTACATAATATGTATATAGTTACATACAACAAATCATGTCCATAGTATGTAATATGATATTACGTCATGTTGGTACCATGTTTTCTTAGGATTCGTGTCTTAGCTTGAGCATGTATCGCCTAATACATATAAGATACCATGTATGTAAAACAGTTTACATAATATGTAAACTAATTACATAGTATGTAAACTGTGTTACATACTATGTAAACTATTTACAAATGAAAATCACAATACATATTTACAGTATGTTAATAGTTAAATATATTATGTAATGCAGATTTACCCAATTACATTTGGAGTAGTAGATAGGGAAACCACAAAAACATGGAAATGGTTCTTTAGAAGACTAAAAATGCTTATTGGAGAAAGGAAAAACTTGGTCATAGTCTCAGACAGAAATCCAGTAATAAAATTAGCAATCAATATTGTATTTGAAAACAAGGCACACCATTGTTATTGCTACTATCACATGAAACAAAACCTTGTGACTAACTTCCATAACAAAGCAGTTAACAAATACTTCAAGCAAGCTACTTATGCCTACAATGATGATGAGTTCAACAAGAATGCAAATACAATCTATGAGGCACCAAATGAGCAATGAAATACTTACTAAAGCTGATTTGTCAACGTAGGCAAGGATCAAATGTCCAACACCAATAACAAGGTATGATTTCATGACATCAAACAACGTTGAACACATAAATTCAGTTTTGAGACATGCTAGGACACCCCTGTTACATACTTATTGGGAGAAGTATGAGATATGATCCAAAATTGGTTTACAAAAAGAAGAATAGATGCAACAAAGATGGGGATACTTACAAAATAGGTAGAAGATAAGATTGCAAAAAGAAAAATCAAAGCAGAACAAATGCAAGTGGTCGACATTAGCAACTGTATATCAAAAGTCAAAATAGAAAATGATAGTTACATTGTACACCTTGAAGCTAAAACATGTAGTTATGGTAAGTTTCAAGCACTACAAATACCTTGTACACAAGCACCTTGCAACTTGCTTATGAAGCTCCAATATACCCAATAGTACACGAAAGCAAGTTGAACTTACTAACTTCAGTAAGAGATGTCTTAGTGTTTGCAGCAATTGTAAAGGCAAGTGATGGCATGTCATAAGAGACATCAATAAGAAGGTTAAGGAAGAAAAGAATGCCCTCACTTGGTGAGTTTCAAGAATTGAAAAAGGCAGCCAAAAGAAACAAGTCTAAAAAAATAAATGACAAATAAGACTTTCCCTTTTATTTTACGTCATACTATTCCTCAACAAGTATTACATACATTTTAAAACTATGTAATAAAATTTTACCTTATATGATACTATGTTTTCAATTTCTTCTTTACACGATACATTTTACATTTTTTTATTAAAAAGTTATATTATTATTAATTATAATAATAAATGGATATTTTATTACATACTTCATACTATGTATGTAATATGTATTACATAATAACATAGTATGTAAACACGAAAGCAAGTGAAACTATGTTACATATATGGTATCTTATAAGTAAACTGTGTTACATATATGGTATCTTATATGTTTTATGTATTACATACTTAAGCGAAGACACGAATACCAAACAAACATGGTACCAACATGACATAATACCATATAATCAACATTTTGAACCGTATATCACAAGTCGTAATAGAAAATGATATTTACATTATAGAGCTTGAAGCTAAAATATGTAGTTGTGGTAAATTTCAAGCACTACAAAATACCTTATACACGTGTAATTGCAACATGCATGGTATCTTATATGTAATTTGTGTTACCCAATACCTTGAGTATGTAAACACAAAAGCAAGTGGAACGCAGTTTACTTATTTTGCATACTGTGTTACATTACATAGTATGTAACCTAATTACGTGGTACGTAACACAATTTACATAATATGTAAACTGTGTTACATAGTATGTAACCTAATTACATGGTACGTAACACAGTTTATATAATATGTTCAATAGTTTACATAGTATGTAAACTGTGTTACATAGTATGTAAATAGATTACATACTATGTAAATTGTGTCACATACATGGTATTTTATATATTTTATGTATTACATACTCAAGCCAAGACACGAATCCTAACAAAAGTGGTACCAACATGACATGATACCATATAATCAACATTTTGAACCTTACATGGTGGGTGTATGTAACACTTATTACATACAAGTTCAAAATATGCTGCCTTTTTTCCTTTAACACAGTAAATTATATTCAACATTATCCACAAATAAAATTAATATATTTCAAATGAATATTGTCATTACATAAAAAATGAATATAACATATATTTCAAATGAATATTATCATTACATAAAATTAATATGCTGGATCTAGCATACCATCATTACAAATAAACTGGATACAATACCTACTTCTAATTTTTACAATAGGAATAGAACCAATTATATCCAGTGTCTATCCACGAATCAGAAATTTCACAAACTTCAAGCACGAAATACCACAGTCATGACCGCACATTTAAAAATTGAGTAAACAAATAGTATCAAAAGTTCAAAATTAAAAAACAAAAAAAGAGAAAAAGTATAAGTATTTACTTGTTAGTTTGCTTGGGGACACCTCAACAACAAAAATATGCCAAGCTACATAAGGATCAAGTTGACAATCTTTGCCATAACCATGGTATCCAATCGTATACAGAAAAATTGGAATAACAACTCCTATATGACTACATTTTTCTTTCACATTGGGTGTGTTCAATGAATCATAAATTTTAATAAATCTTTTATTTAAATAAATTATACAACACACCCAATGGTTACCATCAACATTGAATGGAACATATAACTTCTCCAATTTCTTCCCGTCCTCAGCCCATAGCTCAACCAAAGAAAGTGCACTAGTAGCAAACTCAAATAAATATTGGTCAGGATTAATTATAATAGACCGTAGATTTCCTTCACACTCAGAAACTAATCTCGAACATTCCTCTTACAAAAAAAAAAAAAATCTACTTCCAATCAACATCAGTTACATGTATGTTACATACATGTATATTACATACTTATGGTGAGTATGTAATATAATATGTAGACTATGTTACATACATGATCTCTTATATGTAAATTATGTTACATACTCACCATGATATGTAAACTGTGTAACATACATGATCTTTGATATGTAAACTCTGGTACATACTCAAGGTGATTATGTAACACAGTTTGCATACTATGTAAGATATTACATATACTGAACAATGCCAAAAAAGATTATAAATCATATACTAAATAATGTCTCTAAAGTAGTATAGGGCTTCAAACCCAAAGTGTCTGGATACCTAGCCCTCCATGCTCGAATCTCATATAAAATGGCATCCATATGGTGCGTCAAAGCCAGTAAATTCATGAGTAAAATATACTACAAAATAAATAAAGTAAATGCTATAAAATATATTGATTGACAACAAATTACTAAATAGGTTAAAAATGAAACATTTAAAACTTGTTATACTATGTAAGTTTTCAGCTCCACTTTTCAATGGGGCAAAAAAATACTCCTTACCAACAACCAAGTCACGATACTAAAGCTTAATAGGTTTACTACAAATAAGAGCAAAAATTAAAAAAGCTGTCAAAGGTCCAAAAAAATTTAATAATAATGTAAACAATATAAATAAATGAATAAATATACATACGGTGACTGTCTCCTGATCCAATTCGTAAAATTATTTTCCCAACCAACAGGTAATGGTTGATATGGGCAAGACGGACGCTATAAAATTTCATCATCATCACATATATCTGAAACCTGAGCTGAAGTAGAGACACATCTAACTGAATCATCAACACCAGCTTCAAACCTTACAAAATTATATATAGCTTTTGAACAATGAATTATAGGATCAAACCTTAATTTAGAACTAGATCTATACATTCTGAAAAATGATATAACTGATTAAGAGTATCGCTATCAAAATTGGGGTCAGAAGAAGTTGATGGAGATTTGGTCACAACAATCTGAGAAGACGCAAATTCTACCCCAAGATCGAAAGAAGGCTTATCTACATCATCTGCTTTACTTGCCTTCCCATACGTATCAGACTTTTTAGGAGGGATGGGTGTAAAACATACATTTGATGGAGACCTACTAGGCCTAATTGTCAGCTGTGACTCCAAATAACAAAATTTAAAAAAATATAATTAGTTACGTAAATATTTGAATTAGTTGTAAGCTCAAACACTAACAAAAAAATATACTAACTGAGATAATTTTGAAGCAAACAGATACATATTTGCAAGTAAACCATCAAGAAGTTATTCTTGATGGCGAAACTTCTCATCAAAATATGCTTGCTGTTTCTCAAACTTCTCATCAATATATGATTTCTGCTTCTCAAACTTCTCATCAATATAAGATACCATCTTTCCCAATAAGCTGTCTAAGCCATCTAAATTATCCTTTAAACCTTCATCAACAGGTTCATAATTATCTTTCAAACATTCCAATTTTTGCTTCAACAATAATTCATTAACTAGTTGTTCTTAGGATTCATCCCTCTAACTTTGGCACATAACAATGTCGTCAAAATAAATAGCTTCAACGTGGGAGAGAAGAGATTTAAAACAAGGAACATTGTTGTGTGACAGAACAGTGTTCACACAAACCTACAAATAACAAAACACAAAAATAATAACTAAAAATATAACCAAACATAAACTACTACATGTAATTCCTGTTACATACACCCACTATGAGTATGTAAACTATGTTTACATACATGTAATCTATGTAAACTGTTGTATATAAACTGTGTTTACATACATATAATTTATGTAAATTGTTGTATGTAAACTGTGTTTACATACATGTAAACTATTTACATAGTATGTAAACTGTGTTACATACTATGTAAACTAAATCCATGTTATTTTTTCCATACTCATTTAATCCATCTATGTAACCATAAAATGAAAAAAAAATTCTACACATAAATCCACAAAACAGGTTAACAAATTATTACTTGATATGGCTTATTGAGGATAGCTTGCACAGTGCCAAAATTTGGAGTAAGTGTTGATGACCACCTTAGCATTATGGGAAAACGATCATTTAAACAGATAGCCAAGTCCTTTGCAATCTCAGGAATGATATCATAGATCCAAACTTGGAATGCTAAACTTAAACCAACTATTTAATAGCAGACCCTCTCATCCTCCCCTAGTTTTAGCAGGTTGTGCTTCTTCTTCTCAACCAATGCATATGGATATAATTTTTCCTCAAACTATCAAAAAGATAGTTGAATACTACATCACCCTAGGGATAACTATTAAATTATCTCAATTGAAAACTAACAACAATGGTTCCTTAGATATGGAAAGCCTCTTATGCCTTTCGATTAAACCACACTCCAAGAAATATTTAAGGCATATCATAATTGTATCATCAGGGCAGATATAAACAAAATTGAAATCAGAATGCTGCTTCTTAAGAGGGAATTCACCAACAACCACAATACTTTTACAGGAATTTTTCTTCCTCTTACTCTCAAACTGTGGATTTGGCTTCCCAATACATCCAACCAAAAACTCCAAATATTAAATGGATGTATATGTATCAAAATATTTCTCCATAAATGATGTAGACCCTTGGTCAACATCACATGACTCAACATCATTCAACATAGGCAACTCGGTCGCAACCCAAAATTCTGTTCTTGAAAACCTGATAATAACCTTGGAATTAATCCTGAACCATATCTCCTTAACAGACTTGCTTGGAAAGCATCTTTTGAGGAGGAGAGAGTGAATAAGCTGCCCACTAAATTTGCAGACAGGTAAATTGAAAAAATTCTCGAAATAAGATTGTATAAACAAATCCTTTTTTCTTCATTCAGTACACTCTTGATACGAGATATAACATTATGTGGTTGTAAACGACAACCACGACGTATTTGAAAAACCTCTTCGGGGGATAACAATTGGGAAACGATCTGTTGCCTTCAAGAAATGAAGCCTACAAAAACAAAACAACTTATGCACTAAGTCACATACAATACAAACATGTATGTAAACTGTAACATTTCTGTGTAAACATAACTGTTTACATAGTATGTAAACTAATTACGTACTATACAAACATATATGTAACCTATTTACATAATATGTAAACTAATTGCATAGTACATACTATACACAGAATTAAAGATAACGTAACATACTATACAAACATACTATTTATATAGTATATTACATACTATATTAATTAGATAGTATGTAAACTATTTATATAGTATGTAACACAGGTTATATACTATATAAATAGGTTATATACTATCTACTCTGTTCCATAATTGCCAAAACAAACAGAAGAAAAAAGAGAAAAATTATTAAACTTCGTTTAAATTATCACTAATGTCTAAGTGAAAGGATAATCCAATTTTCTGTTAGACATCCTATAATAATGCAAAAAATGATGAACTATACAACACAAACAATGATAACGTACAAAAAATCATAAAATAAAACTAAATAGACTTGTTTTATAGTAAAGTACATGTAAAGCACAAATGAAAAACAATAAAATGAAGAACATAAAAAATGTTCTGATTACGAAACCAACAGTTATTGAAAAATAAACAAAATAAAAGAACGAAGACGTAAAACAATAACGAAAACAAACATAATACAAACATGTTTGTGATATTACAGAGCGAAATGGAAAGCAAAAACAAAAGAGAAATGCAAAAGCGAAAACCAGAAGAAGAAGAAGAAGAAGAAGAAGAAGAAGAATGGGCGTAGAGGAGAAACGTGGCTATGTGTTTCGATAACTGAACATGTTTCGTGTGAGAGGGAAAACAGCTCGTTATAATTAAAAACTCAAAGGGTTAAAATCGTAAAATAAGATAACGCAAACGGTGTCGTACAGCGAGATATGAAAAAATCAACAATCAACCCAAAAACAGTATACAACGAGTCATTAAATCCACATAATAATGATGATTAATTAATAATATTTTTTTGTTTTTCTGGTTTCTTAACATTATTAAAATTGCAAAAAATTAAAATACAAGAAGGAAAGGAAAACGCCTGTTCTAAATGTGACAGCCCATTATTTTTTTTCATTTTGCTATTTAATTGAAAATTACATAATAAGTACAAATCTTAATATGAAATTTTAAATAGCAAATAAATAAACTAAAAATTCAATTTTATATTTATGTTCAAATCTTTTCCATGCTTTGTTAATCCAATTAAAGTTTTAACGTGTGTATGATTTATAAAGTAACTTATATTTTTTGGAAGTATAAAACACACATAAAATTTGTTTTATGTTATTTAAAATTGGATTTTATTATTAAATGTGAAATTTAAATTACTGAATGCTTAATGTTTATTTTTTATAAGTCTAAGTATATTAAATTGCATAATGTGTTATGTAATTTTGAGAGAACTTAATATATATGATTATAATGAAATATAAAAATAAATAAAATGTGAAATTTCAAATCATTCTTTTGTCGGTTCTTGTGAGATAAAGAGGGTGAAGTCGTTTCAATTTTATTTTAAATTAGCATTTGATAAATAAAAATTATATTTTATCGATAAAATATAATTTATTTAACATATTTTAATTAAATATTTATAATAAATCATTTTTTTTTAATACGCACATCCCTAAATTTTTTACAAATTATAAAATAACAGCTATAAACCACTTGTGGTATATAGACAAATTCTTGATCAGAGGGTCATTAATGCATTTTCTGACAACCAGCTTTTGTTCCGGTTTACCTCTTCACTTCGCCGACATTATAAAGTAAATAAAAGCTCCACCATTAGCTCCATTTGATATCCAAAACCAATTATTTTTTCAGCTAAGCCCACTGATTGCATTCTAGCCGCCCTCCATTTCTCAGATTTTAAGCTTTTTTCAGTTTCAAAAATGAAAATGATTGAAAGATTACTGTTTCCAACTGCATTTTCTCCATAACCACATCATGGACTAGTAGGAACCAGGAATTAGATTCTTTGAATGCGTTGAGGTATATCATTTTTATTTTTCTGAGTTTTTTAAACATATCTTTAACTTGTTTTTGTTGTTTTACTGGGTAAAAGCATATTATATAGAGGGTGTAGGAAAGTGACGAAGACAGAGACTTGCTTCTTTTTTTTTTTTGCTACATACAAGCCTCGAACTCGAGAGCTCCCCCTTATTAGGGCGGTTACAATGCCATTGGGCTACCAGGGCCTTGGCCAGAGACTTGCTTCTTTATTTGTGAAAATTTAATGTTTGGACCATTTGTGTGATTTTAATCTCGATTGGGTAGTTTTTTTTTTTTCTGGGCACTTTTTGGTTTCTTGGCAGTTTCCTTTTTTGAACTATGATGTGATCCCTATTTGATAAAAAAAAGTGTACTTGGTTGTCTTAATTTTACAAATTAAATGTGTGTTTTTTTTTTTTTTTCGATTATTATAAAAATAAATATTTTAATTATTTTATATTAAATTTAGTCATTTAAATCACTTTTTTTTTTTTTTTTTTTTTTTTACTTTTTAAATTTTTTTTCTTTAATCTACTAATTTCATATTGAAAAAATTTAATTCAATCCAACTTACGTTTTAATAAAAAATAAATTCATAAAAATCAAAATTGATAATAAATAATTAAAGTCTGTATTTTTAATTTAACCAATATATATCAATTTAAAAAAAAAATTATAAATATAATCAATTTGTAAAAGCAAAGTAAGTATTATGCTACCCTTTGCAAATAGTCATGAGCTTTTTTATTTTATCTTTAAAGACTTATCTTTTTATTTGGTCTCTAACTTATCTAAAATATTATAATTTGGTCTTTAATTTTTCAATTTAGTCCCCAACATTTTTAAATTTGAAAATTTTAAATTTTGTTAAATTGATTTAACAATATTTTACTTAACTATGACGAAATTTAACTTTCTAATTCATTTGATCTTCAATTTATTTTAAAATATATAATTTATTTTTTAACTCTTGAAAAAATTATAATTTAATATTCAATCTTTTAATCATTTAATAATTAAGAATAACATTATTAAATGAATTTAAAAAAATTAAAATTTTCAATTAAATCTATTAAATTTAAAAACATTAAAAATTAAATTGTGTGAATTAAATAATTAAAAATAAAATTATATTATCTTTCATACATTAGGAACAATAACCTATACTCAAATATTTATTAGCTTTTTCAACTCAATCTCTTATCTCACTTTAATCACTCACAATAGTCAAGTACTCTAAATATAAGGCATTGATTCAAGTGAATGGAGAAAAACAAGCGTTATCTTGTCTTCCTACGGAGGAGCTTTTTTCTGTTAAAAAAAATCACACCTTTATCACTCACAATGACACTCAGGGTTCTCTATCGTTAACTGAACGTGTGTGTGTGTGTGTATATATGTATATATATTTTTTTTTCTTATTTGAATTAATGGTCAAGGGATTATTAAGGGGTTTTTTTTTTTTTAAACAATTCTGTTTTCAAGTTTTAGTTTTTAAACTCAAGTTTTTAAAACTAGTATTTGATAATTAATTTCATTTTTAAGTTTAAAATTAATTTGAAATTTAATTATATTTTTACACTTTTTATTGTTTCTGAAACTTAAAAAATTTTGAAAACTATATTCTAAGTTCACTTTTCTTTTCATTGATTGCATTTACTTTTCATCATTGTAACTTATGAGGAAATGAAATAAGAAAACAAAATTTTTTACCAATTAAATATTTGTTTCTTTTATCAAAATGAATCAAAAAAACATAAAATTAGTTTCAAATACAATAAAATAACTTAAAAATAGAATTTATAACAAAAGGAGCCTTAAAGGAATTTTTTTTTTTCATATTCCCACTTTGCCCATTAAATGGGGGCCATATTTTTATGTTTTGGTATTTATTATTACTTTAGTATTTTTTTTAACAGTTAAAATTCAAAATTGACTAAAGTATTCCCATTTTATATAATAGTTAGGTATTAATATACAACAAATTTTAAAAAAAAAGTTATCAATATATTTAATTTGTAAAAGCAAAGTGATCGCAAAGTAGAGGTGTGCATTGAGTTGGTTTGAGCTTAGAACAAAACTTGAACCAATATAATATGATTGATTCTTTAAAAATAAAAACCAAATCAAATTAATAATTTGAAAAATTAATCCAACTCGAGCCAATTTTTTTGATTTGGGTCAAGAAATTTTTTTCCCTTTTTTGCTAATGGATTTTATTTATTAATTTTTTTAACTCTTATATTATAGTTCCTAATGTTTTCAATGTTAATTTTATTATAATCCCTAATTTTGAAGAATTAAACATAAAGTAAGAAATATTTAAAAATAAGAGAAATAGATAATAAAGACTAGTAATGATTTATTCAAAAAGTATAAAAGTTCAAATCTTAAATCTTTAGTACACACCATCTATAACAAAATGAACAATGAGAATAAAATACTCAAATTATTCATGAAAAATCATATAAAAATGAAGAACCAAACAAGAAGAACTGACGACTGAAGACTGTTGAGAGATGAATAGTGACTAGTGACCATGAGAGGTAGAGACACAAATTTTTTTTAGGAAAAAGTTGTAAAATAGGATGTATTAGTAAACGAGGATATGAAGGATCACGAAAATCTAATAAAAATTTTAATTTTTTTTAAAATAATAGTTTAAAATAGTAATATAAATAATAATAAAATAATAAATAAATTTGATTGGTTTGATTTTTGTGAGGTTTAAAGAAATGAAAATCTAACTAATATTAATCGATTTTTTAAAATAAAGAATTAAATCAAACCAATAAAATTTCTAAACCTAACATTTTTAATGATTGATTTTGGTCATTTTGGGTTATGTTGGTTTTAAGAACTTTTAAACACCCCTAATCATAAGTGCACTTTTTTCTCCACCATAGTCTATAATTCTACTATTAATGGTCAATCGTTACATGCATTGTACATAAAAATTTATGCTCATGAATTAAATAAAAAATTATTTTTATTTATGATAACTTATTTGTATTAGTAAAAACAATTATTAATTTTATGAACATGTAATATGAAGTTACTATTTTATTATTTTAATTGAATATTTGAATTTCATGCATGTTTTGTATGACATAAATATAAAAAGTCAAATATAATAGGTAAATAGAATAACTTTCTTGATCAATTAATAATTCAGAATATGTATAGAAAACATGTAACATATATGAATAAAATTGACAAGTACTCGTAAGTTTTAAAAGTACAAAATTTTATAGATTAAATCATTAGAATTATCAAGGCATCATAACATAAAGATTCAACAAATTTAACTTTTTTTTTTTTTTTTTTGAAGAATTTTGTTAGATCATAATTATGAATATTGTGATACAAATAAAAATTTAACCATAATTAATTTGATAACTTTTATGCTTTTCATAGCATAAAAAATTATACATTTTAAGGAAAATAAAAAAGAGAAATAATAATATAATAAAAAAAGTTGGGCTTAAACCTTTGTATGTTGCTTTTTTACTCCTTGTTTCATCAAATCATGCTAACCTTCCTTATTTAAAGTCACAAGTTGAAATTACACAAAATATCATTTGATTTAAAAAATCATGATATAACATCACAACAAATTTGAGGGAGAAAAAATTATAACTATGTTGTCTAATAAGCTAGATATATAATAAATATTGGTGTTGGATTGGGAGCTGTAAATATGCAACAAAATAATTATATATAATCTCTAATTATTTTATTTTTATAAAAAAAAAAAAAAGTAGTTAAGAAAGTTTGATTAAATAATCAAAATTGAAGACTCTTGGAATTCTAATTTTTCATTTTTAACTAAGTCGTTATGTTCGTTATTTATTATTTTACAAATAATTATTTTCAATTAAGATTATTAATGTTTAGAAGAATTTTGACTAAAATAACTGAATGCAATTTGTAATTATTTTAACTTTATATGAAATAAATTTATAAAATCGTGATTAAATAATCTAAATTGAATGGAATTATATTTTTTAATTTCTAACTAAGCCATATTGAATGTTATTTATTATTCTGCAATAAATTAATTTTAATTGAAAACATTAAAGTTTTAAAAAAGTATGACCAAAATAATTATATGCAATTTATAAATTAATGTTTTAATTTTATAAAAAGAAAATTATGAAAGATTGATTAAATAATCATAAATAAAAGTCTTATAGAATTATAGTTTTTAATTTCTAGTTAAGTCATTACATTTTTTTTATTATTATTTCAAAAACAATTATCTTTAATTAAAAACATTAAACTTAGAAGTATGAGTAAAATAATTATATGTAATTTATAAATTTTAATTTTATAAAATAGAAAATTATGAAAAAGTGATTAAGCAATCATATCGTAGCTGAAGTATTTTAAAATTCTAGTTTTTAAGTTTTATTCAAGTCATTATGTCCGTTATTTATTATTCTAAAAGGAATTAATTTTAATTAAAAATATTGAAGTTCTGTAGAGGTATGACCAAAATAATTATATGCAATCTATAACATTTGTTATTTTATAAAAAAGAAAATTATGAAAATCCTTACTGAATTTTTGAAATTCTAGTTTTTAATTTCTAAATAAGTCATTATGTATATTATTATCCGATAGAATTAATTTAATTAAAAACATTAACAAAAAAAAGTTATTTATGGGTGATTAAATAATTCTAATTGAAGTTTTTTAAAATTCTAGTTTTTAATTCTTAATTAAGCTATTTTGTCTATTATTTATCATCTCAATGAATTAATTTCTGTTAAAAACATTAAAAAATAAATATATGAAGAGTGATTAAATAATAAAAATTAAAGTTTTTTGAAATTCTAGTTTTTCATTCCTACCTAAGTCATTATGTTTGTTATTTGTTATTTAACAAAAAATAATTTTTATTAAAAATATAAAGTTTTGAAGAAGTAGACCAATCAAATATACAAATAAAAATTTAGAATAAAAAGCCACAGGTCATTTTGTGATACTTTATTATTTGAGGGGTTAAAATCATCAAGTCAAATGGTAAATATTATGGGGATTATAGTATTTTTCTTATAAATATGCTAATTCACGTATTTTGAATAATTATAAGATTAATACCATTATGTGTGTTGAAGTATAACTATCTTCATAATAAAAGAGTAAAAAAAATAATAGAATATTATGAACAAATGATACAAATAATGAGAGGAACACGAACCTTGAAAAAATTTAGGATAAGAAAACCTCAAAATAAGTTGGTTACCAAATACAAAACAATTTATATTATTCAACTTAATTCTTGTTAGAAACAAAACTTGAATTTTTAAACATATTTTGAATAAAAATAATTAATTTCATTGGAGTGGGATTAACTTAATTGATGAATGAGAAGATAAAGAGAGGTGTAGAAGGCATAAATCTCTATTTCAAATGCTAGATGAAGACGTACAACAAGAGTAGGTAGGAAGACTTTACTACGCTTAACAAATTGATAGGAATTTATTAGAAAAAAATGATGAGAATTTTTTTTCTTGTTTCCCACAAAGTTATTAAAGAATTTAAATAGAATATACTAAAAATCCTGTAATATATCAAACTTAAATTTTATAAACGTTTTATACTTGTAATTAAATAAGAATTAAACTAAATAAAATTTATTTCCTGTATTTCCCGTTCTTGTTCATATCTGATTTAAATATCGGAGAGAATAGGACATCCTACGGTGTCGTACCTCATAATGTGATTTTTAGTACCATTTAGGTCTACGCAGAGGGAAACAAAGGTTGGACAGAAATTTGATCCAACATTTGGCATCGTCTGTGAGATAGAAATTTGATTTTGGATCAATTGAACTAGTGAAATCTCAAAAATATTTATCGTGTTCTTCATCACGTTCATAGCATTCTTGATCTATTTCCTCCATAAATTCCATGCTTGATTCGTCACACAACAAAGATGGGATGTAAACATGTTTATGATGACATGCCATTTCCTCCTTCAGGTCTTAAGAAAGCCGGCCACTAGGACCACCAACCTAACCTTAGTATTCTTAACAATGGGCTCCTCTGGAAGGAAGCCAATAGTCCTGATCCTGGGCTGCTACCATTAGGGATTCGGACCCAAATCAAGCGACAAACTCTTGAAAGGAAACTCCCTATAGCATCTAAATAAGAACTGGACCCTAGGCAAAGTCACGTCCCTGTCATTGAACAAGTTAAGGAAACTAGTTTCTTCGTCCTCTCAAAACATAAGTCTCATAAGACTGTCAAAGTTAGGACCTCTCTACCTTAGGAAGTCTAGTCCACCTTGGACAACTTCCTTTGTGGCAGTATTGATGTGTTTTCCTAGTCACATAAAGACAGGTTGGGAATAGATCTAGAGATCATGGTTCACTGCCGAAATGTAGACCTCACCATCAAGCTAGTAAGTAAGGTCATATAACCAAGACAAATATGTAGGCATGAAACATGAAGTAGATAAGTTGTTCAAGGCTAGTTACATCACTGAGGTTTATTATCCAGACTGGCTCGCTAATGTTGTCATGGTAAAAAAGGCCAACGGCTAGTGGCACATGTGTGTAAACTTCATAGATTTTAACAATGCATGTCCAAGGACAGTTTCCCCATGCCAAAGATAGATCAACTTGTGGATGCTACAATTGGACACTTAGCATTCTCCTTCATAGATGCTTACTCAGGATACAACCAAATCAAAATGTTTGAGCCAATTAGAGAAATGACTAGGTTCATGACGAACTAGTTCGGATTGAAGAAGGCTTGGGATACCTACCAACATCTAGTCAACAAAATATTTGCTCAACGGATTGGAAATACAATGAAAGTCTATGTGGATGACATGATCACCAACAGTTAGAACTCAAGACCTCATGTCAAGCACTAGAAGCTCACCTTAACATCCTAAATAAGTACGAAATGAAGTTGAACCCTAACAAATGTGTTTTTGGAGTGAGATCTAGAAAATTCTTTGGATTCTTGGTGAGCTAGCGCTGCATTGAAGCTAACCCATAAAAGATCAAAGCATTTCTTGATATGCACTCACCAAGAAATGTTAAAGAAGTCTAGAGACTTACTGGAAGACTGGCAACTTTAAACACTTCATCTTTAGGGCAACACAGGGGAAGTAAGAAGTTCGAATGGAACTAGGAGTGTGAACAGGCCTTCTAAGAGCTCAGAACTTACTTGAGTAGTCCACGGTTGCTTGCAACCCTGCAACTAGAAGAAAAATTTATATTGTACTGGCTGCGTTAGAGTCTGCAGTCAGTGTTTCTATTGTAAGAAAAGAGGATAAGATTCAAAGGCCGATTTACTATATGTTAGCAAGGCATATCAAGGTGCTGAGCAAAGGTAACCAAGGATAGAGAAGATAGCACTAGCATTGATCGTTGCAGCAAGGAAGCTTGGCCCTTACTTTCAGGCCCACATCATCCCAACTTACACTCAGCTGAACCAAGTCTTATCCAAACCAAAAGTTTCTGGGAGACTACAAAAATGGTCTATTGAACTTAGTGAGGTTGACATCCACTATATGCCGCTTACTGCCATCAAAGAGTAAGTATTGGCAAACTTCATAGCAAAACTATCATAGGAGTCACCAATGGAAGTTCAACCCAAATGGAGACTACATGTAGATGGTTGCAACATGGGAGTAGGGCAGGATTCATCTTAGGAACTCTAGAAGTATACAATCTCCATTTGGCTTTCCTGTTTCAATTCAAGACCTTGAAAAATGAAGCAGAATACGAAGTTCTCATCATAGGCCTGAACTTGGCACTAGCACTTGAGGTAGAACAGATTGACTACGTCAACAACTCACAATTAGTGGTAAAAGAAGTTACAGGTGACTATTAAGTTAAAGGCCCCAACTTACAAGAGTATTATGCTCTAACCAAGAACCTCCTCAATAAACTCAACTCTTGGAGCTTGAGTTAGATTCCCAGGGAAGAGAACACCCAGGTTGATGCACTCTCACATTTAGCCTCGGCCAGTGGTGATGATATATATACCTTAATCCCCATTCATCACTTGGTGGAGCCTAGTACTAAGGGATATGAGCAAGAGTTGTTACCAGTATTCTCAGAACCAAGATGGCTAGACGTCATCAGGCAATACCTCTAAGTTGGAACCTTACTTGAAGATAAGAAGAAGGCCAGGAAAGTCCACCTTTGAACTACACGCTTCTACATCATCAACGACCTACTTTACCAACATGGATTCCATACGCCATAGTTGAGATGTTGACTCTTAAGGAGGCAAACTATGTGCTTTCATAAATTTATGAAGGGGTATGTGGGAACCACTCAGGATCTAGGAGTCTGGCACTCAAAGCTGCTAGGCAAGGGTACTATTGGCCTAGTATGATGGATGCAATGAATTGGGTTAGGAAGTGTGATAAGTGCCAACATCATTCTTAGTGCCTAGGCAACTAGCAGAACAGTAAACCTACCTCCACAGGCCTTGGCCATTTGCACAGTAGGGGCTGGACCTTATTGGACCTCTCTCACTCATCAGAGGGATCATATACGCCATTGTGGCCATTGATTACTGCACAAAGTACGTGGAAGTCAATCCATTCAGTAAGATTTCAGAGAATCAAGTCATTGACTTCATCTGAAAGAACACCATCTGCAAATTTGGTCTACCTTAGGCCCTGGTTTTAGATAATGGTACTTAATTCACATAATGAAAGCTTAGGGAACTATGCAACTATACAATATTCACCATGTCTTTTCAATAGTTGAACATCTCCAAGAAAATGGATAGGTGGAGGCAGCCAATAAGATCATTAAACTCAACCTCAAGAGAAAGTTAGAAACATGCAAGACAATTTGGGTTGGAAAGATATTGGAAGTATTTTGGGCGTGCTAGAAGACATTCAGAATTGCTACGATGAGACTTTGTACTTATTAACATATGGAACAGAAGCAGTCATCCCTGTGGAAGTGGGAGTCCTAACAAGCAGGATTATAGTGGAAAACTTAGAAGGAAATGAAGAAGACCTAACACTTAACCTAGACCTCTTTAATGAAAAAAGAGACTTGCGGCCGTATTAGCAGCAAGTTTCCAGTTACTACAACAAATCAATCAACCCCAGACATTTTAGGATTGAGACTTAGTTCTCAGAAAGACTACACAATCGACAGTGGAAACAAGCGCTGGAACTCTAAGTCCTTCCAGAATTAGAAAGGTTATAGAAAAAAGAGCTTACAAACTAGAATACTTAAGTGGGACATAAGTGCCAAATGCATGGAATGCTTAGCATCTCAAGAAGTATTACTAATATACATAAGATTTTTCTTTTTCTTTACTTTTCAAAGTGTTAGGTGAGGTCCTACAAGGCTGTGTCAACACAAACACCAAAGATGTAACATCAAAATGAATGAAAAATCCAACCACATTGGCCTCTATGTAATCATTTGTAATTCAATCCTAAAGACACCTAGAATCTTCTTCAACCCAGAGTAGCAAGCTTACCACTGCAATAACTAGCAGACTTGGCCAATCTTAGCCAAGCACACATGAGCTCTACCCTGTCTCGAGAGCGAGTACTTGCCTTCCCTCAAGACGTGATAACTAGCTTATGCCTTAGCTAAGATCCAGGTGCTACAATTAGAATGAGCTTTAGCAACTCATTCCTCAACTACTGCTCTATACTACCACACTGCTACCCTGTGAGAGAAAGTTATGGCCCTCTCAAGGACCTGATAGTTGGGATCAGTCAGAGTCATGATTAGGAAGCTTTGCTACTCAGAGTTCGAGTTTGGACTTAGGAAAAACTTGCAGCATGAGTGGAGCCATGTCTCCCTCACCTTAGGAACACCCGGGGATTACAACTTGGAACAAGTAGCATTGCGACCAACCCATCCAAGCATTTATTTGGAAGTCTCACCTTCCTTACAATCATGCACTAGACTTAAGCACGTACTGGGGCAGGAAGGAACCACAACATTCCACTGCACCAACGCATGTGATAAGTGCTTGAAAAGCAGTAACATTTTGTCGTTTATTGTGCTTAATTATTAAAAATAGATTTGTTATATTTCTTTATTTGATTATTTTCATAAATCTATCAATTCAGAATCACAGGTATGTTTTAGTGTATTTCAGGTGTTTTTAGCGTCAAATAAGTTGAATAATGTAAACACGCAAAGACATAACACTTACGGCGCTCGGATCACAATTTAGGGGCAACATGAGTCAAATTATGTAAGCCGTACATAACGAGCCAGCACATATGTAAGGGGTACATGTGAAGAATCTGAAGATAACACGCGCCACGGCGAGAAAAATGTGTGCCGCGGTTAGCACCTCTCGAGTTTTAACCATTGTTTCCAATTTATTATTGTGCCGCGGCGCGCCTATTTCTAAATCAATTAGGATTCTATGTAACCCTTACACCTATAAATACCCCCTTAAGAGTCCCTTTTACACACTTCAATTTTGCGAACTAACAAGAGACTCAATCAAATTTTTGGAGCTTTTTCACACTCAAAGAAGCAAGGGAATTAATTCTAAGGATCCAAGAAACCATTGAAGATCAACGATCAAGCTTTTGGAGAAAAACGTCATCCCATCCAGTTATTGTATTTAGATCTAGGGTTTCTTTTTGTTATAGAATTTCCTTTTCTTCTTCTTACTTATTTGAGTGTATGTTCAAATTGAATTTGTCTATGAATTTTAATATGAACATGAGTGGCTAATTTTATTATGGATGTTTAGTTTGTGTTGCTATGTTTGATGTTTAGTTTGTGTTGCCATGTTTGCTAGAACTGTTGTGGTGAATATTTTATTGCTTTGAAATAAATTAAATTACCTTTTGATTAAGAGCATGTTTAGATATTTAATTGTGAATTTTCATGGTCCAATTTGAGATTTGTAGTTAGGTTGAAAAATATTAGAGTTTGATTTTAGAAACGTTACCTAAACTTTACTTTAAAAAACTTAATCAAAATTTCAAAGTAATGACCTAGTCATGGCATTAATTTGATTGGCATATTTTCCTTGTGCATAATTTGGTTACTATTTGATATAACCCAATCGTAGGATATTGTTTAATTAATCAACAAAGAGAATTACACGATCGTAGGCATTTTCGTAATTAAAAGAAAAGCCAGTAATATTTGTTTATTAGAACGTTCATGTTAATTCAACATAACTTTTCGATGCAAGCATGGCCAACCAAACTAAACGTCCATACATTCTCCATTGATATTTGAAAATCTTTTTGAGTTAATTCAAAATTTGCATAATTGTTTGTTCAATACTATTGATCTTGCTCACAAATCAACTTTGTTTACAGTTTTATTAGATTTAGGATTCTAGTTATTTAGAGTTTTAGTGTTATTAGGATTCTATTTAATTAGTGTTTTAATTGCTTTAAGAATCTAATTAGATTAATAAAAAGGTTGTTTAGAACCATTGCAATTCCTTAAGAGATCAACCTCGGAGGTTTACTTATCACTTGCTACAAGTGATTTGTACACTTGCGAGTACTATAAAATACACATCACTTCCATATTTCCAAAGGTCATTATGCTCACTTTGTTCAGGTTCTGATAGCTAAGCTAAGTGCTTCTTAAGGTCATTTCCTAAGGACGCAATGTCCCAAGTATTTTCCTAAGAGTGTTGAAGTCAACTGAGGACCCCCCAAGGTTACTTGAGCTCCAAGAGCATCTTACCGAAGTACCAAGGGTGGTCTTGCTTCCAACCTTTGAAGGAAACATTAAAAAAAATGCCTAGGTAGCTATCAAGTACAAGCTTTGTACCACATTCATAAGTAAGGAAATAATAATATATTTTTACCAAGGAAAATGTGAAGTAAGATAAAAGAATAGAGTTGAAATAGACTTTTTATTCAAAGAGATGCTCCCAAGAGCAAATACAAACTAAAGGCTAAGTCATAGCACTTGCCAAGTTCAACTTCAAAAAGTAAAGTAAAGCAACAAGGTAAAGAACTACCTAGATCTAAGCCTAAGTCTACTGTTTACTCTAAGGCAAAAAACCTATGGATCTTAGCTCTAAGCTTCTCCATTTCAGAGTCTTTTTGAGTCATTGTGCTTTCAAGCTCAGAAAATCTAGCCTCACTAATGGCAAGGGTGTCAGACAACCCTTGTTGAATCAAGGTTTCCTTTTCCAAAGCCTTGACAAGTTCTCTCTTCTCCTCCATAGAAAGATAAAGTGAGGCTCGGGCTTGGTCTCTCTCAAGCCTTGCCAACCTAATAGCTCTTAGCAAAGGACTTAAGTTAGCTTGTGCTATCATCATGAAGTCATCAACTACAGCCTTGAACTTTTGGTTCATCTTAGACCATCCAGGGATATCCTCATCAAATTCATCTAAGGGGCTTTTGGAACCTCAATAACGGGGTATGTCATGTGGAGGACTGAAGTGTGGAGCCTCCTCCTTCATCATAAAGTCCTCAATAGATGGAAAATCTTGAGTTGAGTTTGGGGCTCCCACTTTCGCGACTACCTAGGCCCGAAAGGTAGATGCCTTATTAGCTTTCTTCATATCGAGAATGCCTCCACCTTTCTTCAAGTTCTTGGTCCCCAGGTGCTTGGTAATAAACTAGAAGGCATTGGTAGAGTTACCTTTCTAGGCTACCATGTGATTGGACCTAATGACTGCAAAACAAAAAACAATCATGAGGAATAAGATCAAGTCAACTCTAAGTGAGTCCCGACTAAAGAATTATTCAGTACACACATGGATCGGGATTGCTATTGAAAGTTGGAAGTAGAGAAGATAAGAGTTGAAGTCCCCAATGAAAAATCGTATATGGTAGCACCAACCTTGAACTACATCGATTCGTTGGGGCTAAAGCAAACAACTCCTTTGAGGAATGTCTTCTTGACTTGTTGTCATCAACAAGTTTTGCCTTCTTTCAATGGACTACACAAAGAAGAAAATAGAAAAGAGTTACAGGACAAACAAGAGAAAATACAAAGTAAATTCTAGTGGATGGGTCATGCATGTGAGAGATGCTCACTACTAGGAATAAATTGTCTAGGTGTGGTGGCTAGGTCAAGACAAGCCACATCATAGGCCTCAGTAGCAATGAGCCAAAAATTCCTCCAACCTTTGTTGGACTTAAGCAATTGAAGGATCAGCTTGCTATTACCAAAAGGTCCAAGGCTAAACCAGCCTCCACCCACTGCTTGTGTATGGTAAAGGGATCAAAACTCAACAAGGCTCTTCTCTCCCTCAATCTCCTTACACAACACATAACAAGATAATAGTACCTTCCAAGCATTTAGGGTCAACTACCCAAGAGGCACCCCAATCCTACAAAGAAATTGTCACACTAGTGGAAGGAACTGGAGTAAAAAACTGACAAACATTGGATCCCCAAAGATAGTGATCCCTCCAAGAAAGGGTTGAATGAGGGCAATACCATCGCATGAAGTATAATATTGATGAAGTCAGGAATCTTAAACATCTCCCTCAACCTGTCCACAAAAAGTTGGGTAGTGAAAGGCACCAAAGAATCCACTTTATAACCCAAGTTAAACGCTGGGTCATCAGTTGGATCTCCACCAGAAGCATTTCACCAGAAATGGAGCTGAGAGCCTTAGCTAAAGCGGAAAGGATAGAATGAAGAAAAAATTTGGAAAAGGGACCTGATGAACACTATTTTGATCTACTATTTGTGATGTTTTTAAGTGTTTATTTTGCATGTAATCTCGATATAATCTTGTTTTGGAGGGTATTCTACTGTTTTGCAGGGCAAAGTAAGTTTGGAGAGAAATTTGGAAAAAGAGAGCAAAAATGGAGTAAAAATGCATACATATGTAAGCCTTACATTAGGTGCCATACATTATGTAAGCCTTACATTGATAATCAACAGAATATGTACAAGGCATGTACATTCATGTACAAACCATGTACACCCTTACATGCAAGGCGCGCCGCGGCGAGGGAGTTGTATGCCGCGGCGAGAGGCTCTCGGGTTGCAATTTGGAAATCATGAAAACATAGCGCGCCGCGGCATGGAAAATGTGCGCCGCGGCGAGGAAGTTTCTGTTTTGGCTCGTAAATTGTAAAAACATTGTGCGCCGCGGCATGGGAAATGTGCGCCGCGGCGCGCGCGCGCGTACTGGAATCCTTTTAGGGCACGAGACTTACATCAATTATGGAAACCCTTACAAAACCTAATTGGACAAAACTCTATATATACTCTCTAGCCTCCAAGTGATAAAAGAACCAGCCTCCAAAGGATTCCAAGCCCCCACCACTCCAAATATTGAGCCTCCATCTAAAGATTATCATTGAGCTTCCACCAACTCGTGAACAGTGACGTGAATAGTGCTTCATCTTCTCCAAATTCTTTAGAGAGAGATTACTCCATTAATGCTCCTCCATTGAAGCTCCATCAACAATCTTGAAGAAGGTGACCATCCAACATCAAGAGCTTGATCTAAGAGTGGAAATAGGGTAATTTATTGTTTGTAATCTTTTCTCTCTTTAAGAATTCATAGAATGTTATTTGTAATGAAAATTATTGATTTGGATTTCATTATGAGTAGCTAAGCTTTTTATGTGTGGGATTTTGGTGATGTAACTATGATTGGATAATTGGTTTTGTGGAATGTTTAATGTTAAAGTGATTTATTTCGAGTTTATTGATTTTACTATTATGTTCATTAATTATTTCTGGCCAATTTAATTTGTGAATGTATGAAATATTTTGGAATTGAGTTTTAGAAACGCCATCTGAATTCAATTAAGCACTCTTAAACTTGAGCCTAATTCAAGTGCATTGATTTGTCTTGAATTAGGTGATTAAATTATTTTCTTAGATTTAAAGCTGATTGACCAATTAACGGTCCAGATCAAAGAAGTTAATTGGTTAATTAAGGGGAAATCACCATTGATTTGGGGTCTTCTAGGTTAGAGAAAATAATCAGTAGGTTCCACTTTTTCGTGCTTAACTGTTACAACCACATAAACCAATTCATCCATGATTAGCTTATTAACCAATTTTCCACACTCATTCACTTCATCGTTTTACACAAAGTCTACGCATTCACTCTATTTTTCCTGTCAACTTTTACAACTTTAGCAAGAATCTCCACAACCTTCCTTTGTTAGAATGTTTAGATTTAATTTTATTGCAATCTTTTAGAAAACAATTCACATTTTTGAAAACCACTGCAATTCCTTGAGAGACGATCTTGGGAGTATACTTGTCGCTTACTACGAGTGACTCGTGCACTTGCGAGCTTTATAAATACAAAATTTGGTATCAAGTTTTTGTGCATCAAGTTTTTGGCGCCGTTGCCGGGGAATTGGCGTTTTTGAAATCGTTATTTGTTTTCTTTTTATTTTACTTACTTTTTAGTCTTTGTTGTTTTATTTATTTGTTTTTCTTGTTTTTGTGTTTTTTGTTACTCGTTAGAGTCGTATAGTTTCTGGTGCTCTGATTTTTTTGTTGTTTTTGATTGTGCATGCACGGAAGGAGATCTCTTGGAAATCCGCTCGTGCCGTTCATAGATAACGTCAACAGGAGACGAGCACATTTGAGACCGTTCGGCGCTAACATTTTGGAGGACGAGCAACCACCAACAATGGGAGAACAACTACCTCCACACAGAGAGATGACGATGAAGGAGTATGCAAGGCCAATCATCGGCACTGCAACTTCTTGCATCCAACTAGGGGAAGCAGCTCGAAACTATGAGCTAAAGAATATACACTTTAATATGCTACCATCATTTTATGGTATTCCTAACGAAGATCCTCTAACGTTTATTCGTGATTTTTATGCTACTGTGCAGACTTTTCCGCTACAGGGGCTAAATGAGGATCAGCTGAGGATGAGGTGTTTCCCATACACGCTGAAAGATAAAGCCAAGTCATGGCTTATGACTCTTCCACCTGGATCGCTTTCAACTTGGGACGCTGTATACAACAAGTTCATGGGAAAATTCTATTCCCACCAAAAGACAGCAGACCTAAGAACTAAAATTGCGACGTTCTCCCAAATGGACGGAGAACCTTTTCATGAGGCGTGGGACCGTTTCAAATTGCTTCTAATACAATGCCCACACCATCACTTTCCTTTGCAACTCCAGAATCAGTTCTTCTATGACGGGTTGATACAACAGTGTCAATTCACTGTGGATAATGCCGCGGGAGGAGCAATGGGAGAGAAGACCGCAGATGAAACATATGAGCTATATGAGATGTTGGGTGCTAATTCCCAACAAAAGAGTTCTAGAGGAAGGAGAATGGGAGTTAACGAGGTAGCTCCGGGGAATGACATGTCAATGCAAATCGCAGAGCTCACAAAACAAGTCGCACTCCTCACCTCCAAGAACTCACCAACTCAAGAGGTATGCGGTATCTGTAGTACGTACGGACATGGTGCTAACATTTGTCCTTTTGTTTGTGATCAAAATGCAGGTACAAGTTATGAGCAAGCGAATGCTATGGAGGGATACCAACCGAGGCCAAGGAATGATCCTTACTCGAACACGTATAATCCTGGTTGGAGAAATCATCCCAACTTCTCATGGAAAGGAAATAATAATCAAGGCTATGCTCAGAATAACTTCCCACATCATCCAAACAACAACAATTCACAGCCTACTCTACCAAACAAGCCAAGTTTAGAGGACAATTTGAACTCCTTCATTCAAGTGAGTCAGGAAATTAATCAGAAGAATGATCAAAGGATAGGTTCTTTAGAGGCTTCCATGAAAAGGATAGAGACTCAGGTGGGACAATTGATTGAGTACGTACACAAGCAAGATAAATGGAAGATGCCTGAACAATTGAATGCTATCACAGTCATTGAGAATGGTGAGGTCCTAAACGATAATTTTACTGAACATTCTGATAATTTGTTTATAGATGCAGGAGGGAAACATGCAATTCCCAAGGAAAGTCAAGCTGAGGACATTGAAGTCCTAAGACCTTCTGTAAAGTGTACGGAGAGCCTTGAAGAGTTAACCGAACGTCCACTCCTTCACAAGTCACCTAATCCATACAAACCTCCGATTCCACTCCCACATCCCGTAAAGGCGACTGATCAGGATAAGCTATTTCATGAAACTTTTACTTCACTTTCTAAAGTTAATATTAACTTACCTTTGTTGAGTATCATTAGGGACATTCCATCTTATCCAAAATTTCTCAAAACCCTACTCTCCAACAAGAGGAAGTATAAGAATGAGGAGAAAGTAATAGTTTCAGAATTAGCTAGTGTAGTGTTACAAAAGAAACTACCTCCCAAACTAAAGGATCCAGGTAGTTTTAATATCAAAATCACTTTGGGAGATAAGATGGTGTCGAATGCTATGTTAGACTTAGGGGCAAGTATTAATGTCATGCCTTATTCTGTGTACTTGCAACTAGGTTTGAGGGATCTTAAGCCCACAAATATGTCACTTCACCTTGCTGATAGATCCATTAGATATCCCAAGGGCATAGTTGATGGTTTGTTGATACAAGTGAAGAGCATAATTGTACCGGTCGACTTCGTAGTTATGGAAATGGAAGACACCATACCTATGGACAATGAACACACTATTATTCTTGGTAGACCATTCATGGCTACCACCAATACAATCATTGATGTCCAAAGAGGGAAATTGACAATGAGAGTCTTAGGAGAGACTATAAACTTCAAAGTGTTTAACCCTTCACTTACTGCTCCTATTTCTTCTGCTGATAATTGTTTTGTTCCAGATTCTAATGATTTATCTATTTTTGACAATAATTTGCAGAATGGTTCACACAATAAAACTACTGTTTCATCTACAGATAGGAGGGTGAAGGAAACACTTATAAACTCAATTCAGGATAATGCCTACAAAGACCATGTCAAGTGTTCACAAATTAAAAACCTGGATTGTGAGTTTTTCTATCCTGGAAAAGATTGTTATGCATGTAATACTCGTTTTAAGTCTTTTTCAGGTGACATGAAGCCTCGTTTTTGGATTGGCAAAGAGAAAGGAGGAAGCAAGCACTTCAAGGATGCATTGAGGCCTCCATGATAAGAATGAGCATCGTCTTGCTAAGACGTTAAACTAGGCGCTTGGTGGGAGGCAACCCACCGTTTTAGGTATTCTCTATTGTTTCTTTTAATTTACTTTAGTTTAGCTTTTCTGTTTGCCCTTTCTAAACTCTTTTCTGAACATGTGTGTAGTTGAAAACCTTGAGGACAATGTTTAGTTTAGGTTTGGGGGTGCATTTTGCACTTTTGATTGGTAACAATACTTTCATGCTTTGGTCAATTTTTGATGAATAACTAGTCTTTATGCATTGTTTATCTGATTTTTAAAATATTTGAGGTTTGTTGTAAGGATCGGTTTTAATTTGCAATCTGTGTTTCATGCTTTTGATGTTGAAACTGAATGAACCCAAATCTTGTGTTTAGGAATTGAATTGTGGAGACTACCTTGTGAGAATATTGTTGAGCCCTTAACGTTTTATTCGGAGAGATAAATGTTCTTCTACTCTTTTAAACACCTTTCATATCATTTCAAATTGCTAGATGATCTCTATAGGTTTTTGCATTGAATGTTAGGATTTTAAACATTTAATGGGGGATCATGTGCTTAATTGAATTGCTTAGATTAAATGACTTAAGTAAAGTTTGAAGTGTTTGCCTATTTTATTCGTGCTTGACTTTAAAAAAAAAAATAAAAGGGAATTCCTATATCAAACACAAAAAAAAAAAAAAAAAAAAAAGAGCTAAGAAGTAGCCATTCACAAATTACATATGTATGTGGGTCTTAAAAAAAAAAAAGAAGAGATAATAAGTTTATTATGACCCTAAGTTCTTCAAGTATGAATGGTTAATACAATACAAAAAAAAAAGAGAGAAAAATAGGAAATAAGTTCCCCTAAAGTCAAAACATTTTCATTCTATGGCACACTTGAAGTTTTTGCTTGAGGATTTTAATTGAAGCATGAGATTAGTAATGTGATTCCTTCATAAATCCTATCATTTGATTCCTTTCATGAGATCAATGTTATGCACTTTTGAGCCTTTCTTGTTTAATCATATGCGAACCTATTAGCTCGTTTCTTTACATAACTTCTATTCGCATATACATTGTTGAGTGCTTGAACCCATAGGATCGGTGTGATTTAGAGAGTAATTATTGTGAGGATTAGAGTTGAAACGAATTCATATTCTTAACACTAGGTTTGGGGGAGTCAATGTTGATATGCTTTTAGTATTGGAATTTAGATTTGTGAAGCAAAATTGATCTAAGTGGTGAACCTTGATGTGCTTGATTGTCGGATAAATTTGTGCATGAATTTTTGGTTATGATTTGGAAAGAAATTAAAGCATGACAAGTTTTGTTAACTTCAATTTTAGTTTTGTTATTTGGCTTTTTAATTTTAGTTTTGCTTGAGGACTAGCAAAAAGTAGGTTTGGGGGTATTTGATGAACACTATTTTGATCTACTATTTGTGATGTTTTTAAGTGTTTATTTTGCATGTAATCTCGATATAATCTTGTTTTGGAGGGTATTCTACTGTTTTGCAGGGCAAAGTAAGTTTGGAGAGAAATTTGGAAAAAGAGAGCAAAAATGGAGTAAAAATGCATACATATGTAAGCCTTACATTAGGTGCCATACATTATGTAAGCCTTACATTGATAATCAACAGAATATGTACAAGGCATGTACATTCATGTACAAACCATGTACACCCTTACATGCAAGGCGCGCCGCGGCGAGGGAGTTGTATGCCGCGGCGAGAGGCTCTCGGGTTGCAATTTGGAAATCATGAAAACATAGCGCGCCGCGGCATGGAAAATGTGCGCCGCGGCGAGGAAGTTTCTGTTTTGGCTCGTAAATTGTAAAAACATTGTGCGCCGCGGCATGGGAAATGTGCACCGCGGCGCGCGCGCGCGTACTGGAATCCTTTTAGGGCACGAGACTTACATCAATTATGGAAACCCTTACAAAACCTAATTGGACAAAACTCTATATATACTCTCTAGCCTCCAAGTGATAAAAGAACCAGCCTCCAAAGGATTCCAAGCCCCCACCACTCCAAATATTGAGCCTCCATCTAAAGATTATCATTGAGCTTCCACCAACTCGTGAACAGTGACGTGAATAGTGCTTCATCTTCTCCAAATTCTTTAGAGAGAGATTACTCCATTAATGCTCCTCCATTGAAGCTCCATCAACAATCTTGAAGAAGGTGACCATCCAACATCAAGAGCTTGATCTAAGAGTGGAAATAGGGTAATTTATTGTTTGTAATCTTTTCTCTCTTTAAGAATTCATAGAATGTTATTTGTAATGAAAATTATTGATTTGGATTTCATTATGAGTAGCTAAGCTTTTTATGTGTGGGATTTTGGTGATGTAACTATGATTGGATAATTGGTTTTGTGGAATGTTTAATGTTAAAGTGATTTATTTCGAGTTTATTGATTTTACTATTATGTTCATTAATTATTTCTGGCCAATTTAATTTGTGAATGTATGAAATATTTTGGAATTGAGTTTTAGAAACGCCATCTGAATTCAATTAAGCACTCTTAAACTTGAGCCTAATTCAAGTGCATTGATTTGTCTTGAATTAGGTGATTAAATTATTTTCTTAGATTTAAAGCTGATTGACCAATTAACGGTCCAGATCAAAGAAGTTAATTGGTTAATTAAGGGGAAATCACCATTGATTTGGGGTCTTCTAGGTTAGAGAAAATAATCAGTAGGTTCCACTTTTTCGTGCTTAACTGTTACAACCACATAAACCAATTCATCCATGATTAGCTTATTAACCAATTTCCCACACTCATTCACTTCATCGTTTTACACAAAGTCTACGCATTCACTCTATTTTTCCTGTCAACTTTTACAACTTTAGCAAGAATCTCCACAACCTTCCTTTGTTAGAATGTTTAGATTTAATTTTATTGCAATCTTTTAGAAAACAATTCACATTTTTGAAAACCACCGCAATTCCTTGAGAGACGATCTTGGGAGTATACTTGTCGCTTACTACGAGTGACTCGTGCACTTGCGAGCTTTATAAATACAAAATTTGGTATCAGGACCCAACTCAGCACTGAAGTCATCGGAAGCGTCAGAATGGTAGAAGCTGGCCTGTTTCACTACCCGTCGACCGGTTGGCTAGTCGACCGTCTCCTCTCTACTGCAATTTTGCCTCTATGCCTCATTCTCATTTGTGTTTCACTTCCTCCTTGGTTCCCATTCTTGCGTCCATCAACATACCAGTCAGTCATGCTAGATCTACTCCTATGCTATGATTTTTTGATGTGATTGTGTGCTCTCTTGCCAGTTATGAACTCTTGAGGCCAATAAAAAATTCTTAAGGAATAGTTACCTTTTGGTTCACACTTTTTTTAAAAAGAAAATTGTAGCTAACCTTCTAGAAAATTTCCTAGTCTACTAAGTAGATCAAAGTGAAG
Source organism: Elaeagnus macrophylla (assembly GCA_029378325.1). Lineage (NCBI taxonomy): Eukaryota > Viridiplantae > Streptophyta > Magnoliopsida > Rosales > Elaeagnaceae > Elaeagnus > Elaeagnus macrophylla. Next base: position 37,047,162 of record CM055640.1, on the reverse strand, counting down.
GAAAAGTTAAAAAAAAATCTAAAGGTCTATGCTATTCTTCCTAATTCCTAAAGTCCATTCATGTTCAAAGCAAACTAAAAGAAAAAAGGAAAAAAGTTGAAGTTTAATCCAATTATCTTGCTAGAGTGGAGTCAACTACTGTTCTCAAAATCCTCCTCTCAAAGGTCAAGTCTCTTGGATTTTGAAGTGGAGGTTTAAGAGGAGCCATGTCTTTATATAGACTAACAGAACAGATCTCAACTACCCATCAGATATGGATCCAAGGAGCCATTTAAGGAAAATATTTCTAGAGAATCATGCTTAGAATCTAACTCTTTTAGGAAGTCAAACTCGTGCTAGCGCATTTGACTTTTTTCTAAAAGTTTGACCTCTCGTAACTTTCCAATTAAGACTTAGATTGCAGCCCAAAAATAGGTGTTAGAAATCTTATGACCATGAGAATGCAATGGCATGAAAATCCTTGGATACTAGCTGCTTGTTTTAATCAAAAGGTCTCAATGCCAATTGCAACTGAGCCACAGTATCCTAAGACACAGTTTAGACCGCCTATCCTAGTAGAACAACCTAAGTAGCCTAGGGGACTTGTGTTGGGTAGAAATTAAATCAGGTACGTATGACACCATTTGATTGGTCCATGTTGGCAAGAGAAAAGTCCAATGGTACAACCAGTGCACAGTCAGTAAATCTTTAGTAAATAGAGTGTATTAATGGTAGGATATTTATAAATATTATTTAAATAATATAAATATTAATTAATATAACTTATTTACTAAAATATTATCTACATATTTTCCTACAAATAGCACCTCACAACTGAAAAAGTGATGCATAAGCTCATAACCAATCTCTAAATTTTTCTCTGAACTTAAAATTCTTGTTCATATTTAACTTAAGCATCAGAAATGATATGACATTTCACGGTATCGTGCCTCCTAACGTAATTTGCTAGTGACATACTGGTAGACGTGAAAGAAAACGTAGGTTGGACAAAAATATGATCCAACATATATGTGTTTGTGTGTACCACCACTTAAAAATGTAAATTTGGTTGTCTCATCTTATTTTATGTTTTATTTAATTTTTTAATAGATTCATGATTTAAAATTATCTCATCTCATTTTATTTGAATCATATCTTAATGAACTTATAGTTATCAAAGATAATCATCTTTCATCTTTTCATTGTTTTTGCATTTTTACTTTTTCCATTGACTAATTTGTAACAAATAAAATATATGATATATTCCATAACATCCCATCAAAACAAAACAAAACGTAAGTAGGACTTTAATGGGTTATATACATTCAATCCCAATTTAATCATTTATGATGGCTCTATAATTTTTATGTACATTAGATAATAATTAAATTTTAGGTTAAATTACATTATTTGTCCTCAAATTCTAAGATTTACGTATAGGTACTCAAACTTTTAAAACTTATAATTTGGTACTCAAGTTTTAAAATTTCACACATAAATCACTAAACTTTTAAACTGAATAATTTGGTTCCTAAATTTTTAAAACTTGCACATATAGGCACCAAAGTTATGGATTCACAAATATGTATTTTAATAGTAAAGCTATGACTAAACTTTATATTTTAAAAATTTAGGGACTTATGGATGAAATTGCTAAAAATTTATGGACTAATAAGTAATTAAGCTAAATTTTTAATGTTTTTCACAAAGAAAATTTATCTCATTTTATTTGAATCATATCTTATTTAATGTTGTCTCTAATGAACTTATAGTTATCAAAGATAATCATATTTCATCTTTCCATTATTTTTGCATTTTTACTTTTTCCATTGACTAATTTGTAACAAATAAAATATATCATATATTCCATAACATCCCATCAAAACAAAACGTAAGTAGGACTTTAATGGGTTATATACATTCAATCTCAATTTAATTATTTATGACGGCTTTATAAATTTTATGTACATTAGATAACTATTAAATTTTAGGTTAAATTACCTCATTCATCCTCAAATTTTAAGATTTACGTATAGGTACTCAAACTTTTAAAACTTATAATTTGGTACTCAAGTTTTAAAATTTCACACATAGATCACTAAACTTTTAAACTAAATAATTTGGTTCCTAAATTTTTAAAACTTGCACATATAGGCACCAAAGTTATGGATTCACAAATATATATTTTAGTAGTAAAGCTATGACTAAATTTTATGTTTTAAAAATTTAGGGACTTATGTATAAAATTGCTAAAAATTATGGACTAATAAGTAATTAAGCTAAATTTTTAATGTTTTTCACAAAGAAAATCTATCTCATTTTATTTGAATCATATCTTATTTAATGTTGTCCTAATCAATTTATAGTTATCAAACATAATCTTTCATCTTTTCATTGTTTTTGCATTTTTACTTTTTCCATTGACTAATTTGTAACAAATAAAATATATCATATATTCCATAACATCCCATCAAAACAAAACGTAAGTAGGACTTTAATGGGTTATATACATTCAATCCCAATTTAATCCTTTATGACGGCTTTATAATTTTTATGTACATTAGATAATTATTAAATTTTAGGTTAAATTACATCATTCGTCCTCAAATTCTAAGATTTACGTATAGGTACTCAAACTTTTAAAACTTATAATTTGGTACTCAAGTTTTAAAATTTCACACATAAATCACTAAACTTTTAAACTGAATAATTTGGTTCCTAAATTTTTAAAACTTGCACATATAGGCACCAAAGTTATGGATTCACAAATATGTATTTTAATAGTAAAGCTATGACTAAACTTTATATTTTAAAAATTTAGGGACTTATGGATGAAATTGCTAAAAATTTATGGACTAATAAGTAATTAAGCTAAATTTTTAATGTTTTTCACAAAGAAAATTTATAGATGAGATTAACTTAAAAAAAAATTGTGCTGCGTGCCTAGTATTAGAAGATTGTTTAGTGACTGAAGTAGTACTGAAGATGAGAGTTGTAGTGGTTGGTGGTGGAATAAGTGGACTGGTTTCAGCCTATGTTCTTGCCAAGAATGGAGTGGAAGTGGTGCTTTATGAGAAGGGACACTACTTGGGTGGCCATGACAATACTCTTACCAATTTTGATGGTGTTGATTTGGACCTCGGCTTCATGGTCTTCAATCCTGTAAGTACTTTCTCTCCTTAAAAATACCCTCAATTTTATTCTTATAATTTTACCTTTGAACTAATTTTAATTCTTAACTTTGGTTTCATTATTAATTTTCATTTATACTGCTTTGAATTTATTTTTTTTCAATTAACTTAAGTGGTAGCTACTAGCTAGAAGCAAATTAAAAAAATAAGTTGCCTCAAAGAAAAAGAACTGAAAAAAAAAAAAAACAAAAAAACAAAACAAAAAAAACAATACTCTGCTTTTCCAGCATGTTAACCAAGAATAATCACTAATTTGATTGGATTAATTGCAAAAACATAATAATGAATATAGAGTTATATTTTTAACTCCTGACATGTGGTGAACTTGTTGGAAAAAATGGGTTTTTAATCCATGGTTAAATGCCATTTTGAGGTGTTATTTTGAGTGGGACCTACTTGATATAAGTGTATGGTCATGATTGATTTTAGTTCTCCTCCGTGAGGGCTTCAAAATAGTATATTTACATGCTCAAAATGATATTGAGGTGAATGAAAAATTGAGTCTCAAAGTTCACTTATTGAGAAGGAAAAATGTAGTATTTTGTATTTGTCCTACATGGGAAAAACAACAATACATGGAATGCTAGGTAAGCTTGTGTAGTAAAGAAAAAAAGTCTTTCTAAGTATGGACATGAATGTTATCCAAATTTGATGGGCCTTGCGTGCTTCAATTTTTGCTACATGTAATTTTTTATTTTCCTTCTCGGAATAAAAAAAATAACTGCTGAAATTTCATGTGACCGTTGGAGAGTTATGACATGACTGCTGTTACAAATGAATTAATTTCAGCAGTTTCGTAGAAATTAATTTCAACAATTTCGTGAAAATTAATTTCAGCAGTTTCATGGCATTTAATTGCAATGGATTTGTAATCTAGAGCTAGGCTTCAGTGTGATAGAAAGCGGGTACAAATCAGTTCGTCAGAATAGTTTATGTTGGTATTCATAAACTATTATTGATCGTTGTATCCTGGAAGATATTTTTTCCTTAATCTCAAACACCCGTATGTGGGGGAAAATTTATCTTAAGGACACCATGTTACACGAGCCTCGATCCTTCTTTAATTTCTTATTTCTTAAGTCTTCGTTGTTGTAATTTACATGTTTTATACTTTATATAAATTTGATTCACTTTTATAATTTATAAATTACAAATTTTTGTTTGTTTAATAATTAATTTTTTACGTTCTTAAGATAAATGTTTTCACAAATTTTATTTACTGGACGAACAAGTTTACTTTTCTTATTTTTTTTATGTTACTGTTACTTAATTTCCCAGCTTTTGCTTTATTCATTTCAACCTTTTTGAAATTAATTTTATAATTTTGATTGTGTTTTCTTTCATATCAGAACTACTTATTGGTTTATTCATTTCAACCTTTCTCATGTGTTTATAATTCTGCTTATTAATCTTTTATGTTATTCTAAAAGAAAACTGGAAAATAAGTTTTATAATTTCATGTAATTACTTATTCTACTTATTAGAAGAGATAATAATCTTTTCAGGTTTATTCATTTCTTTCTCTTACTGCTTCCATCGAAATTTATTTTCCTTTATATATATATTCCTCTTTCCATGAACCTCTCAGTAGGAGAATATATATTCCTTTGTTAATAAATTTCCTTCCATCGAAAGTTGTTTACTGCTAAAAGTTGTTTATCCATCATTTACAAGTTTCTTTTCAAAAAAAAAAAATTAAAAAATAAATCAATAAATAAAATCAAAACTGGAAACTGGAAACGTGTATGTAACTCCTTATCACTTCCTTATTTCATATATATATTTCTATGTTCAATATAGGAAATTAATACTTCATTTTGATTATTAGCTATATTAATTGTCAAGTACTTGTATTATTTGCTATACGATAATATAATTTACACACTACTTTGCTTTCAATTTTTTCTTTCTGGAATTTTAAATCTGCATTTTAGTTGCTTAATTAATTTTCTTTTGCATACTGTTAAATTTTACAGTAACATGTTTTAAAATTAAATTTTTACCAATAGCATCAAGTCGGTTTATATGCACAGAAATACAGGAAAGCTCTTCACTTTATTAGTGTTTTCAAACACAGAATTGTAAGGAAGCAATATTAAGTTTCTTCATTACTTTTTAATATATATCCTTCGCAGATTCATTATTAAAACTTCAATTTTAGCTTTATTTTATTACTTATAATCTAACAAACTTTTATATATATTATTCTTTTTGCTTTATAGTACTGACAGTTTGGTGGTATTGTTAATACCAAATAATCAGCAAATTTGTTAATTAAAAAAAAAAAATCCATCGTTTCATAAACTAAACCTTTCTTGGAAAGTTATTTTGTCGATCAATTAACATATTTATTCTCTGATTCCATTTGATTGTTATAATGTCAAGTAGTCAACGTTTGACTGAACTTATTGAAATGTTTATATGAAATATGATACCATATATGAATACATGAATAATATCATATGTATACTAGAAATTTTATTAAAATTTTTCGTATTTATTAAATAATATATGTTTTTGATAATGAATGAGAGTTATTCTAATTTTTGCTAAAATTTTGGTATCTTATTGAATGTTGTATTTATCAAAAATTCCATAAATTGAATTAATTTGGCAACCATGTTGCTGACTCTGTAAGTGTTAAATTGCATTAGTTTGTTAATGTAAGAATGTGAATTAATATATTTGTTAATAAATTGTTCTTCTCTGGTATGTAATGAGTGTATCACTTATTATTTTTACTTGGGATATGCTTATATCAATTTGCAAAGTATATATGTTCTGATTATATATAATTACTATCTCCATTTTCAATCATATTGTTTTAATGTTAAATTATTAGAGCATTACTAATAATCTTTCTGATTGCAATGAAATATATGTTATAGGGTGTAATATGTGATTAATAAATTATGTGATTGCATCATATATTTCTAAATTAATTTTAAGTTAGATATCTCTTCAAATTTTAAGATTTAATGTATGAGCTTATATATAGTTGTGCAATATAATATGATGGCAATTATGATTAGTAAATTTGTATAATAATGTAATTATTAATATGCAGATTATCAGATTGACTATATGCTTACTAGCATTGGCCTTTACAAACTATGTATGTATTGTAATTATGTGTTGTGCAATTTGATTGATACACATGGCTCATGGCTCAGTAGAAAATATCCAATTGCCTAACATGCTATGTATGTTGATATATGGTTTATTAAAAAAAAAAAAATACTAGCAATTTGCTTGCTTGCACTGATGATAAAAAAATATTTGGATTAATTCATATTTACATGTGATGTTTTGTAAGTATTTTGACTATCTTTATATAGATGACTTACATGAATTTATTATGAGTTTATTTATGTTAAAGTGCAATGACCAATTTAAGATTATGTGTTTCATAATTCGGTCATTTGTGAACGTGATGTAGTTCTTGTACAGATTAAATTCATGAACTGAATTTCAGCATCAAGATAATGAAATTTGCTATTAAAAAAATAATAATAATTTGTATTTTACAAATTGTAAAATTTTGTAAATCGTAAATAACCTGATTAATGTCTCCCTACATGATTGATTTTAAATATTTATGTGAGTACATATATTATTTTATCATATAGTTTTGGATTTTAAAATCATGGTTATTATGCTATTGATTAGATATACAATAGTATTTTAATTGCAACTTATATTTATTAATATTTGTTCCTAAGGATATATTATTAAGTCAATGCATAATAGAGACATTAGATTATGATATGTTTGCTTTTAAGCAATTAATTTTCTTTGGTTGTGCTAGAGTAATAATCTCTGTTGTATGTACCATTAAAAGTGATTTTGATTAATCTTTATAGTTCATGTTGTCGTTATTAAAAAAAACTACAAATTGATTTATGGAACTATAACATGTGGTTACTGTCATTTAAATTATGTACTAACCGTTTGCAGATTAAAATTGTGGGTGTCAATTAACCAATTTTGGCATTGAGATGTCAAAAATTTCAGAAATTTTTCTAAAAGAATTCACAATTGATATATTATATGAATTCTTAATTGATAAATTATGATATTTCACAATTGACGTATTACTTGATTTCGTTTCACGGAATAAATAAATTCGTATTTATGAAAATATCAATTTTTTCATATGACAAAATTGCTTGATTTCGAGTGTCGAAATAAGTAAATTTTGTATATGTAGATTTAGTGAATCTGTGTATTCACTAAAGTTGTATATTTTGTATATGCAAAATAACAAATTTTATTTGTTAGTTTTGTAGTTTACGAAATAAGTAAATTTTGCTAATTTTTCGAAAGAATTGATTTTTGAAATAGCAAAATAATGAATTCAATATTCACAAAGTAGTGAACTTTGTTTTCCCATCAATATAAATTTTGTAATTGTGAAATAAAGAATTGTAAATTCATAAATTTCAAATTACTTAATTTTTTAACTTATGGATTACTGAAATTTTGTATATGTTAAATACAAATTAGAACTTGGTTTCAAGAAGTTAATTTTTTATTATTGAAAAAATTAATTTAAAATATTATACTTTTAATTCTAGAAGTTTGGCATTATTTCCAAATTCTAAAATTAATTTTGTTTCTTTTCTGAAACTTTTGCATCAAACAAATTTATGATTTGTTTATGAGATAACATCGAATTTAGTAACTATAATAGTTCAGAGTAGAGATCTAACTGTGAGACAAATAATTGTCTTTATAATGTCAAATTTGAGGTATGTGGACATACTATGTGATTTCAACATAGTTGGTTAAGGTTCATTTGTGAATCATAATAAGAAACCTAAAAAGTTCAGTGGGTTTCAAGAGATGGCATCAAAAGGTGTTCTATCTGACCAACTTGAATCTTACAAGATTCTAAAATCAATGATGGTTATGTCATATTGTGTCTATACATTGATGACATTCACATTGTGAGTAGTATTTATTAAATCTACCATTGATGTTGAATTTAAAGATAAGAGATATGAGACTAGCTGACGTAATATTGGCATAAGATATCATGGATATCAAATGGTCTTATTCTAAGCATGTATCATTATGGTGACAAAATACTTGAAAAATTCAGCAATAGTGATTCTAAAATTGTCAGAACACATGTAGATGTTAATTTACACCTATCAAAGAATAAATGTGAGAATGTGTCTCAATTGAATTATTCTAGAATGATAGAAAATCTTGTGTACTTAATAAGTTGTAAAAGATTAAATATAGCTTACGTTATAAGTAAACTAAGTAAATATATCAGCAATCTAGGATTTGATCACTAGAAATGTATTATAAGACTACTTAAATACTTAAGAGAAATACATAGCTATGGACTGCACTATACAAGATATTCAGCTATATTAAAAAGATACAGTAATGCAAACTGAATATCTAATATGAAAGACATTAACTCTAACGGTGGATACATGTTTATATTAGGTAGTGCAGTTGTATCATAGAAATTCTCTAAAATAAACACGCATAGCTAGTTCCACGATGAAATCTAAATTCATCGTTTTGGATCAATGTGGCAACGAGGCCCGATGGCCACGCAGTTTCTAAGAGGATGTTCCTAAATGGGCAAAGCTTGTGCTTGCAATTTGCATACATTGTGATTTGCTATTGGCAAGGCATAGAGCAAAATGTATAATGGATAGTCTCGATATATAGGTCGTAGACATAATACCATTAGACAATTATTCTCAATTAGAGTTATCAATGTTGGCTATGTGAAGCTAGTGGATAACATAGTGGATCGATCCATTAACTAAAGGGTTAAATAGAGAGTTAGTTGAGACATTATCGAAGGGAATAGGACTAAAAGTCCATGAATGAATAAGACTTTGCAAAGGAAAACCCAACCTAGTTGACTAGAGATCCCAAGATCTAGGTTAAAAGGGACAACCTAGTTGTAAAGACTTAATGAGGTCACTGTGGGGGGTTTACCCTCAAGTCTAGTCCTATGATAAAAAACAGTGATACCAGTAAGTAAAGGCTAAGCTAATGCTTTTAATGATTCTTATGAAGAGAATACCGAGCGGAGTACAATGGGTTACTCTTTGCGAATTACTCTTATAGATAAGAGATCACCTATGTGAGAGAGAATTGGGGCCGCTTCGAAAAGGAATTATTGGGCTTAATTCTTGAGAAACTCTCACAGAACCAGGCCTATGTTAATGGCCAAAACGAACATAACAGTGAGAACTGAATTGTATCAGGAATGATTCCTGTGTGAAGTATCTCATCGTTTACATAAATGGCAGAACAGTTCAAAGACATCGTTTCTACTGTCAGCCAGTAACATAAACATATTTTCAAAATGGAAGGTTCAAAGGGTAACACCTACCTATCCTATGCAAGTCTCAGACCGTTGAACTCTATCACCGCTTGTCAAATTGATTTGAGTCAGTTTTCTTTTGAAAAAAACTCCGTCAATTTTCATTCATGTGGGGGATTGTTGGAAAAAATGGGTTTCTAACCCATGGTTAAATGCCATTTTGAGGTGTCATTTTGAGTGGGACCTACTTGATATAAATGTATAATCATGATTGATTTTGGTTCTCCTCAGTGAGGGCTTCAAAATAGTATATTTACATGCTCAAAATGATATTGGGATGAATGAGAAATTGAGTCTCAAAGTTCACTCATTGAGAAGGAAAAATGTAGTATTTTGTATTTGTCCCACATGGGAAAAACAACAACACATGGAATGCTTTATAAAGTATTTGCTTTCCTATGATAGGTAAGCTTGTGTAGCAAAGAAAAAAAGACTTTCTAAGTATGGACATGAATGTTATCTAAATTTGATGGGCCTTGCATGGTCCAGTTTTTGCTATATGTAATTTTTTATTTTCCTTCTCAGAATAAAAAAAATAACTGCTGAAATTTCATGTAACTGTTGGAGAGTTATGATAGCTATTACAAATGAATTAATTTCAGCAGTTTCGTGGAAATTAATTTCAACAGTTTCATGGCATTTAATTGTAACGATTTTATTTGGTTTCCAACAGCCATATTTGAATGAATATAAATTGGCTTCGAGCTGAGAGAAAAGAAAGAAACAGAAAATGTCATTCTCTCTCAAATATTTCCCTGCAGCAAATTCCTTTCTCATCCAGATATATTTGTAATCTAGAGCTAGGCTTAAGTGTGATAGAGAGCGGGTACAAATCAGTTTGTCAGAATAGTTTATGTTGGTGTTCATAAACTATTATTGATCGTTGTATCCTGAGAGATATTTTTTCCTTAATCTCAAACACCTGTATGTGAGGAAAAAAATTTATTTTAAGGACACCGTGTTACACGAGCCTCAATCCTCCTTTAATTTCTTATTTCTTAAGTTTTCGTTGTTGTAATTTACATGTTTTATACTTTATGTAAATTTGATTAACTTTTGTAATTTATAAATTACAAGTTCTTGTGCGTTCAATAATTAATTTACTATAGAACCTTCATAGCCATATCTAATCTAAGCCACTCCCAAAACTTCGCATTCCTATCCTACCACCAAATCCAATCCCACCATCTATTGAGAGCACTTCCTAGTTTCATGAGTCAACTTACCACAATTGTAGTAGAACATCAACAATATGTCATACTTAATCCCAATTCAAACAAGCTCTTTTCTAGATAACAAAATCCACCCCCCATGCAACACTAATTTGCTCCACAAAAACTCAACCCTAATCCTCACAGCCGTAGCATAACCACTTTCCAGAGAAATCATATCAATTTCCATAACAACCACCAACTTTCTCATTCGAACAACTAACAATTGGAACACCATTCCAATGCGCAAGCAAATCGTGCAACTGAATCCAAATAGGCGTGGACACAAACAGAAGAGAATGAGAAATACCTGACTTCATCCTCCGAAATACTAGCAAACCATTCTCAAAAATACAAGGCACATGATGGAGCACCTCGTTCAAACCAGTCGCTTCCTCAAAATAAAGCATCACAATGCTACAATTCAACACCTTCAAGTTCAAATGTCCATATGAAGTCCAGTGCCTAAGATACACATGTAGTATCGCTTCTTGATTTAAAAGATGCTCTATCATCAGTTGAACACAAGCTCCAATTACACTCCACATCTTCAAGATTGATATTAAGATCCAATTCCTCAACCACATTCATCATATCCTCCATCATCGTAACCTAATTCTTCAGTCAAACAACACCTTTTAGGGCTCAAAATAGGAACAACCAAAAAGCACAAAACCAGTAGCAATGAGTGAAGGAATGAAGACCACAATCAAACGAGATAAACCGAGAGGGAGAACTCACCGATCAACAAAAAAAAAAAAGAAGAAGAAGAAAGAAGATTGCGATCAAGAGAGAATAGCTCTAGAAAGAGACGCTCTAGGGAGTAGGGGTGACAATTTCTGACACAACACGATAGCACGATTCGAACACAACACGACACGAATTTTTTTTTAGTAAGAATTGATCAATAATTTTTTTATGTTCTTAAAGGTTTTGTTATTTCTTATTATTATAAATAAGTAACATAAAAAAAATTCAAGTAAATTTTTTAATGTGCCAACAAACACGGAAACACGACACGAATAACACGAACAAACACGACACGAATACGACCAATACGACACGATTGACACCCCTACTCGTGAGTGTTTTTTTTTTTTTTTTTTTTTCTCTTTTTTGTCTTGGGTTGGTCTCCTAAATTTTGAAAAGATAAGTCGGAAAATTGAGAGGGTAAAGATGAAGTGAACTTTTATATAAAATCCCCATTTAAACCATTTATGCTTCGTATACTAAACTAAAATAATATACTAGCTTATATATTATTAAATTAATTTTAAAATAATATATTAATTTATAAATAATTAAATTAATTTTAAAAAAATATATTAATTTATATATATATTTAATTTATGTAAATCTTATACATTATTTACAGTGTATAGATATATTATATGACAATAAACATGTTATTTTAGAACTTGAACATTCTGTATACGCTATTTACGGCCTTGACTCAATTTTTTTCTGATGCTATGAATAAATCATGAGAACTATGTGCATGGTAAAGGTTGGAATTACAATAGAACCCGACTATACAACATGTAGTATATTATGTTTTCTGCAAACTCGTTTTTATGTTTTATAATTCATTTTGAGGAACGAAGAAAACTTTTTAGTAAAAAGTGATAAAAAGTGATGTTTTCTTATTTTATTCTCTCTTCGGTCGCAACAAAAAGTATGTGTAACTAATAAAAAGAAAAGTAACTTTGGATTATGATTTTCAAAACCTTTATTTTATAAGTTTTAAAAATAATAAAAAATGTTTAAAAATAAAACTGAGTAAATTAAGTTTAAACTTGAAAATGAAATTAATTATAAAACAACACCCATTATAACAACTAGAGTTCAAAAATTATAACTTCAACACATAATTCATAACAAAATAAGTTAACTATAATCGTTAGTTTGTGAAAGCGAAGCAGAACAGCTCATATACGTGTATCATGTATATATATGAAAAATGTTAAATAGGCAGAATTTTCACTCAAATTAATATATGCAATTATGTATGACATATGATCTTAAAATTTATAAATTTTAGTCGCAAATGGATCTCCTTGCTAGTTTTCACCCTAGTCAATCCTTGCTTTTAAATTCCAACATTCTATTTTTATAAAATCTAATATATTTTTTACTCAATTAAATTTAATTATAAGCTATCTTTTAGTACAGATGGTAAACATTTAGCATTTTATCGGACAATAACCTAGTTCAACTCCTCTCTCCAAAAATCGCTTGATAAAAAGAATTTAATTAAACGCTTCCTTTTAAGAAACAATTTCACATTAAATAAGGAAAAAAAATTAAAAGAATATCCACTGCTGTATGATTCCTACCACTATTTTAAAAAAATTGCTTCTCTTTTTTCCCTCGACGAGTTAGATGTTTTTAAAATTCTTTAATGAAGCTAGAGCTTAATTTCTTAAAAAATAAACTATTTCTATTAGAAATTTCAAATCACAAAACACTGACTAAAGATTGCGAAATTACGGTAAATACTGTTGATTGATCTTCACACTATTCCTCCAAAACAGTTTTCTCTAACTAAACTCGGACCAATCTTGAGTAAGCTTATTGAATCACCTCAACAACCTAGTAAGGAGTCGGTTCTATGGCTCAATATCGCCTAGTATGCATCCATACTTGAAATGCGGTGCTCCTTAGAGAGAGTTCACTCTGCTTCATCGCAATCTCGAATCATGGAATTGAGGCTTCAATCGTAAAATATGGCCAAGAATGACCTTTCTGGTAAAGATTTCAACATTAGTTTGAAGACAATGGTTGATCACTTTTCTGTGATTCCAAGCCTTATGTCATTGGTGGCTTAGACTCCAACTATAATCTATTTGGGTGCCCTTTCACTATGCACAATTATGTTATTTCGTTGAATTTCATTATCAAATACTGACTTATGAGAGACATTTTCAGTTCCCAGCATTCCAGCGTTAATCCATTTGGCAGTTAATGGGTGAGTTAACAGTAGTTGCTGCCAAAAAAATTGAAAAACTCCTCTGAACTTCCTAATTGATACAGAGTACTAAACTTCCTCTAGTAATATCTTTACATCACCGTTGTTTCCGAAGCGTTTATTCTTAGTTAGAAACCTAAAATCACATCAAGTTCTTGTGTGCTTCTTATCCCATTTCAAATTACACAAACTAGGGATCTTAAAAAATATATTTTGGGCCGTAATATATAAACCGAAAAACTATACATGAAAACAAAAATTGTCTGCTAACTGTTTGACAAAAGGTCACTGTCATGCCCAAATCAATACAAAAGAGTTCTTTGTTTTTTTTAATTATAAGGTTATTTTAGTCTCTTTTTTTTTATTTATTTTGTTTTTAAAAGGTCTAGCTTGTGACATTTAGAAACACTTTTACATTCTAATAAACCTTAGCCTCATCTTCTTCTTTTGTATCTCTCCTAAATATTAGTTTTGAATAATTATCATGATATTAGAGCATGGTTATTGAAGTAACTGAAAATTCAAGCACAATTTTTTTCGGCGGTATCATTCACGAGTTTGCAATTTTCTTCACATTAGATAGGTATTTTCTTATATTTTTGGATGTTTTATTCGAACTGTAATTTTAGGGTTTTCGTTTGATTTGGCAATTTGGAAGAGATTTTGTTTTCGCAATGACTAGTAATAAAGATGACTTGCTACAGTCAATAATGTGCAGTTAGATGGGAAGAATTATTCGTATTGGAGTTATGTGATAAAAAAATTTTCTCAAAGGTAAAAAGATGTGGGGTTTTGTATCTGAAATTGTGAATTAACCTACAGCAGAAAAAATTGATTATGCAATTCTGCTAGATACTTGGGAAGTAGATAATTCAAAAATATTACTTGAATAAACAATTATGTTGAATACTCAATAGGCACCAAATTAGCAAAATATGATACAGCGAAGGAAATTTGGGAACATCTTGCAAGACTGTATACACAGTCAAACTTTGCAAAGCAATATCAATTAGAATCATATATTCAAGCTATTGAACAAAAAAACATGAGTATTCAAGAGTTTTATTTAGTAATGACAAACCTTTGGGATCAATTGGCTCTAACAGAATCAGCATAACTTCGAGCTTGTGTACCTTATATTGCTCGTAAAGAGGAATAACACTTGGTTCAATTCTTAATGGCACTTCGGGATGATTTTGAGGGCCTTCGTGGTTCCATTATGCACCGTAGCCTACTTCTGTTAATTGATTCGGCGATCAGTAAGCTTTTGGTTGATGAAATACACCTTAAGTCTCAAGCAGGAAAAAGAATTCTCCCACCACCTAATCCTTCTATTTTTGCAGCTTCTTCTTGACCTCCTGCTCACTATGGGAACAAGACTTATACAAAGGTTGGATTTGATGCCTGTAGCTTTTGCAAAGAAAATGGTCATTGGAAAGTTTAGTGTCCTAAATTAAATCACGCACCACATCAGTTTGGCAATTAATCACAACCACATCAGTTTCAACAAAAGCATCAATTCAGGCCTCTATAGTTTGGCAATCAATTACAACCACGTCCATATCGCTCTCCGTAATTTAATACTGCAACAGTTGTACTTTCGTCGGAATCTTCTGACCTTTCATCCTCATCCTCCAATTCTATATTGGCTACCCTCACTGAGCAGTTTCATAGGTTTCTTGATACGCAGCAGCATGCCATATTTGCCTCTTTTATGATAGGTCAATCCCTCTCTAATTCTTCAAGTATGTCCTCTTCAACTTTGGTTTTGGATTCTGGAGCTTCCCACCATGTCTCCTAATTCAAAAAAATTTGCTTCCTTGTGTCCTACATCATCTGTATCTGTCATGACTGCTGATGGTACTCTTATGCCGGCCATTAGCAGGTATGGTTCTGTTGTCAATTCTCATTTATCTCTTCATAATGTTTACTATATTCTTAAGCTTTCACTAATCCTTGCATCTATTGGTCAATTGTCTGGTTCTGGTTGCTCAGTTTCCTTTTCTTCTACTTCTTGTCATGTGCAGGATCTACAATCCCAAAAGCTGATTAGACAAGCCGTAGGCAGGGGGATTATATGTTTTGGATGAGCTGAGATTACCAGAATTTGCAGCTCCTAGTGTTGACCTTTCTTCTTTTCGATTGTGTTCTTCATCTTTTAGTTTTTATTTATAGAATTCACGTCTTGGTCATGTTTTCGCTTCCCGTTTACGATACTTAGCTTCTACTAGAGTCTTAGGAAATTTGCAAGCTTATGATATTTCTGATTGTAATGGATGTAAACTTGCAAAATTCTCTGCATTACATTTTAATAAAAGTACTTATTATGTTGCACCTTTTGATTTAGTTCATTCTTATGTGTGGAGACCTTCTCCTGTTGTTTCAAAAGGAGGGTCTCGATATTATGTATTTTTTATTGATGATCACACTCGTTTTTGTTGGGTATACTTTATGAAACGTCGTTCTAATTTCTTTGATATTTATAATAACTTTAGAGCTCTAGTAAGAACACAACATTCTGCTGTTATTAAGTATTTTAGATGTGATCTAAGTGGTGAATATACTTCCAACAAATTTTGTGATTTGCTTGCTTTAGATGGAACTATTCACCAAACCTATTGTACTGGCACTCCTGAATAAAATGATGTTGCTGAAAGGAAACATAGGCACATTATTGAAACTGCTCATTCTCTTTTGTTGTCATCTTCAATTCCTAGTGAGTTTTGAAAAAAAGCAGTTCTTACTGCGGTCAACTTAATCAATAAGATCCCGTCATCTATCACTTCAAGTTTGTCTCCTTTTGAAATGAACATAGTCCTGACTATTCCTCCTTGAGAGTCTTTGGTTCTACTTGTTTTTTCCTTCATTCTCATGTAGAACGTACCAAATTATCATTACGCTCTGCCATTTGTATTTTTCTTGGTTATGGTGAAGGCAAAAGGGATATTGTTGTTTTGATCCATCTTCACAAAAACTATATCTCGTCATGTTATCTTTCTTAATATTCCTTTCTTTTCTATTCCTGTTACTGTTCATGATTTGACCAAATCAGATCTTATTCATATTGATCCTTTCTCTGACCATATCGATGATTCTTTTCCACAAGTTCCTCTAACTACAGATTCTGCAAATACTGGTATATTGCAGCTTGACACTTCTGATGCTTCCCTTCCTCCTATAGTTGCCCCAACTCCTCCTGGAATTGTGGATCCTCCTCGCTATCCTCAGCACACTCATAAGTCTACTAAACTACCAGATTTTGTTTGCTCTTCCTATTCCACTTCTTTCACTTCATTTCTAGTATCTATTCATTATTTCTCTAAGCCATTATCCTATAAAGATGCAATTCTTGATCCCCTTTGGCAACAATATATGGCTAAGGAACTTACTACCTTGCATCAAACAAATACATGGGTCTTGGTACCTTTGCTGCTAGGTAAACGAGCTATTGGTTCTCCTTTGGTATATAAAATTAAACTTCATTCTGATGGGTCTATTGAAAGGTACAAGTCCCAAGTAGTTGCAAAGGGATACTCTCAAATGAGTGGTATTGATTATGAAGAGACTTTTGCCTCTGTTGCAAAAATGACTACAGTTCGCAAACTTATTACAGTTGCATCTGTTCATGGGTGGTGTATATCTCAAACGGATGTTAAAAATGATTTCTTGAATGGTGATCTGCATGAAGAAGTTTACATCGTTCCCCCACCTGGTGTCCCACATAATCATGAAGAAGTTTGTAAGCTTCAAAAAGCCTTATATGGTTTAAAACAAGCACATCATGGTTTGAGAAGTTATCTACTGTTATTGCCTCTCTTGAATTTTCTTCTAGTAATCATGACTCTGCTCTCTTTGTTAAGTATACCACTACAAGTCGTATTTTGTTTTCTTTATATGTTGATCATATGATTATTACTGGTGATGATGTTGATGGGATTACATTGCTAAAGTCTGAATTATCCCATCAATTTAAAATGAAAGATTTGGGTTCTCTACGGTATATTTTGAGTATTGAAGCTGCATTCTCTCCATAGGGTTATCTTCTTTCTCAATCTAAGTATACTGTTGACATTCTTGAGCGAGCTCGCCTTATTGATACTAAAATTGTTAATGTTTAGTATTCTCCTTCTGATGGCACTCATTTGCAAAATCTTACCTTATATCGAACTATTGTTGGCAGCTTGGTCTACCTTACTATTACTCGTCCAGACATTGCTTATGTTGTTCATATTATTAGTCAGTTTGTTGCTTCTCCTACTACCATTTATTGGGTAGCCGTTCTACATATTTTGCGGTATCTTCGGGGCACTATTTTTCAGAGTATCTTACTTCCATCCACCTCTTCCTTAGAGCTGCATGCACACTCTAATGCTGATTATGATCGTGATCCCACAAATCGCAAGTTTATCACTGGTTTTTGTATCTTTTTGGGTGATTCTCTTATTTCTGGGAAGAGTAAGAAGTAAACTGTTGTTTCTCAATCTTCTACTGAGGTAGAGTATCATGCTATGACATCTACTACTAAAGAGATTGTTTGGTTACGTTGGCTACTTGCAGATATAGGTGTTTTTCTTTCTCATCCCACCCCTATGTATTGTGACAACTAGAGTGCTATCCAGATTGCTCACAATTCAGTTTTTCATGAACGCACCAAGCATATCGAGATCGATTGCC
Organism: Elaeagnus macrophylla; assembly: GCA_029378325.1. NCBI lineage: Eukaryota > Viridiplantae > Streptophyta > Magnoliopsida > Rosales > Elaeagnaceae > Elaeagnus > Elaeagnus macrophylla. The sequence goes on along the minus strand of CM055640.1, from coordinate 37,028,778 downwards.
ATTTTACTTATCATCACCTCAAGCAAGGCACCATTATCTTGCATTTTATTCTTTCTTTTTTGCAGATTGCATACTTCTTTACCAAGTCACATACTATTTCACGCTTTTGTTTTTTAGTTGGCAAACTCTCGATACTTCTTGCAGCTGCATCATGAGTTTGAAGGGGGATATTAGAGTAATTAATATTTTATTATAAAATTATTTTAGTATTTTTCTTTTCCTCTCCCTTCTCTCTTCTTTTGTATGTCTCTTAAATTTTAGTTTTGAATAATTATTACTCTATTGATTTTCGAAGGAAACCTATCAGAAACATTTGTTTCTATTAATTGCTTTACCCGATCTAACATGTTTAGTAGATTCTTATGGCTTGGAATCATCATGTTTTTTATTGGAAAAGAACAGAGGCCTTAGTTTTATATCAAAGAGATATCAAGGGTGTTATCTCAAATGTGAATACCAATGGGTATTTAGTTGAGTGAATGCATGACAATTATTGCTAAAAATATTGGATTGCTTGTTGATGAACTATTGGGAAATTAACAGGTAGCACATCCAAATATTATGGAATTGTGTGATGATCTAGGAGTTAATCTGGAGACATCAGAAATGTCACTCTCAGTGAGCTTAGATGAAGGGGCGGGCTGTGAGTGGGCTAACCGAAATGGTTTGCCAAGTTTGTTTGCCCAAAAGAGGAACATCTTGAATCCACTTTTTTGGCAAATGCTTAAAGACATTACCAAGTTTAAGAACGACATGATCAGGTAAAATCCCAATTCTCAAGTACTCGCCTTCCACTTATTAGATGGTAACTATTACTTTATGTTTGTTTGCATTTTTTTTTTAGAACAATTCACGGTTATTCTGCTTAAAATGATTTCTAAACAGTTATCTTGAGGTACTGGAGAACAACCCCGACATTGATTGTCATGAAACCTTGGGGCAGTTTATCAAATCACATGGTTACTCAGAACTATTTAAGACAGCTTATCTTGTGAGACAACTCAACATTTCATTCTCTTACATCCTTGTTTTTTTTTTTTGTCACTTGTATCATTTTTTCCTATTTGTGATTTTGGCAATACAAATATCATATTTATGTAGATTCCTATATGCGGTTCAATGTGGTCCTGCCCTTCAGAAGGAGTCATGAGCTTTTCTGCCTTTTCTGTTCTTTCATTTTTACGCGATCATCATCTACTTGAGGTATGTCTATTTTTGGTCTCTCTCTAAAAAGGTAAATATAAGATGCCAATCAGTACATTAAGTTCTTTTGGGCAGAAAAGAAACCTGTCGCGTACTTTCTGGGTAGTAAGAACCTATTTACCTTTCCCAAAATTTCAGTTTGCAACGAATTTTGTACGTCTTTTGTTGGAATTTTTGAGCTATGCTTTTGCTTGTTCTGCAGCTCTTTGGCAACTGTCAGTGTCTACGTGTTAAAGGGCATTCCCATTGTTATGTGAAGAAGGTACTAGTTCATTGTTTTTGTCCCATGCTGTCTATGCTGCTTAGCCACTTCCGGATACATATGCGCTTAGTGTTCTCTATCAAACTAAACGCTTATGTTTCCTATTGCTGATTTTTATTTGTAATTCAGATGAAGAAAGAGCTCGAGAGTAGAGGTTGTATGATAAGAACTGGTTGTGAGGTGCATATGGTTTCCTTAACTGATGAAGGTGAAGTAGTCAAACTGCTATATTAATTAGTAGTGAAAAACTATATAATGTCATAGCAAAAAACGAAAGGAAAAAAAAAAAAAAAAAAACTACATAATGAAAAAAATAATGGACAACCTTATTCCTTTCATGAATCATGTGAATTCCCTAACTTCTAAGAACTTGACATTACCTTATAACATGCACAGGATTTATTCTCATCTCATGTGATTTCATTAATCGAGATAACTATGATTTTATAAAATTATGGGGAAAGTTTAAAACCAACAAAAACAAAATCATGTTTCTTTTCATAAAATAATGAAAGTTATTTATACTGAAATTTACAAGAGGCTTAGCAGGCTGTGCAGTATTCTGTAAAGATGGATCTAAAGAGCTTTGTGATGAATGTATTTTGGCTGTGCGTGCCCCCGTTGCAGTAAGATTACTTGGGGACCAAGCTACACCTGCTGAACTTAGAGTACTTGATGCTTTCAAATATGTGTACAGGTTATTCCTTCAATTAATTTTCTGTGTTGCAGCCATAACCCTATTTCTGCATTCTAGAGCTATATATGCATGTAAAATATCCAAAAGATACTATCTCTTCAATCCCTTCCTGACGAAACGTGTTATGAAATACTGAAGGACATACAGTGGCTATCTTATTTCTACTGATATGGCATATTCGGAGTGGCAGGTTCCTTTCGAGATTAAGCTAAATCTCTGTTTTTATTGATAGCATTGTTTCCTTTAAATATATGAAAAGTATCTTTTAGTTGTTTCTAAATTACATGAAGAGTTTTTAACTGTGAAATTTGCTAGAGCTTTGATTATGTGATTGATTGCTAATTGGGTTTTCTTACATTCGTGTTGCTAAGAAAGTGAGCTGTTAAAATCTTCAGATTATATCTATGTCAACATACATAATCATTTTCTAATTCTGTCTTAGCAGTGATTTTTTCCTTCATCAAGACAAAAATTTAATGCCTCAAAACCCAGCAGCTTGGGCTGCATTGAATTTTCTTGGCCATACAGATGGTAAAGTATGTGTGACGTACTGGCTCAATGTGCTTCAGGTTAGTAGTAATACATACCAAACTGGCTCAATGTGCTTCAGGTTAGTAGTAATACATACCAAACTGGCTCAATGTGTAGGTAATTGTGATGGGCCAAAAAAAAATGGTTGTAATCGCTTCTTTTTCAGCTTCTAAACTCTAACTGCAAGCAGGGTGGAGGCAGAAAAAATTTTAGGGGGGGCTAAATTTTTTTTTATGCAAAGTAGAAAATTAGTAGAAGTTATAATAAATTATACTTAATCTAACACTGAATTTTTCATGTTATATTATAATAGAGGTATAAAGTTAGCACTCAAAAAATATAGAGTTAATACATTATAATTAACTTATAACAAAAATTAAACAAAAATATTATAAGTTAATAAGTATTAGTATCATTCAAGTATAAAATAAATTTATTAATTAAAAAATCTAATCAAATAAAAAGTTCAATCAAACACATCAAAATTTATAGTTAAAACTAAAACTAAAACTAAAAGAAACGTATGAAAATGTAAAAAATGAAATATGATTTAGAATTTTAAACTTAAGAATATATTTAAAAATATATGTTGATAATCAATATAAGACTAACTAATAATAAAAATTAAAAAAAATTATAGAAAAAAAATTTCAAAAAAATTATAAAATATTATTAAAATAAAATTTTAAATAATATAATATTAAATAAAGTTAAAATTTGGGTTTAAATAAAATATGATAAATATATACTTAAAAATTTTAATCTGTAACTTATCATATACTTCTTTTTTTAATTTTATTTTTATAATATTAAGTCTAAAGTTAAATATTTAAACTTTTTTTGAATTATCATATTTAAGAAATTTTTTTACATAATATATTACTACAATTTTATTTCTATTACTAGTAATTACCAAATACATGAAAAAAATTATATATTTAACTGCTTTATTTACAATTCATGTCATTTTTTTCCACTAATTTGCTAAATATTATTAATATATACTGATAAATGCAAGAATTGATAAAACTAAATATAAATTGTATTATTATCAAGTTACTAATACATGACTTATAAGAGTATATATACACATAAGAAGACTAATTAATACAAACAAACTTAACTACTAACTCTAATATCACCTCATATTGATGGTACGAGAATAACCATCAATTTAATTTACAAGGAACAAAAACAAAGATAATACTTTGAAAAACCAACATATGCTTGTGAAAGAATACGTAATGTTAAACTCATAAAAGCTAAGTGATTAAATACACTAGTCAAAGAGGAAAAAAAAAAAAAAAAGATTGTTAGAAGCAAACGTCAATACTGAACATCAGGTCTTAGCTTCACTGATGGAGAAGATACACTAGGAGAAACTGAATGCAAGGCTCCATCTCTTAAACACGAAGATGAGTGAAAAACAAATATCAGGTCCTAGTCTCACTGAAGAAAAAACATTAGGAGAAACTGAATGTAGGGCTCAACTCTCAAATACTGAGATGAGCAAAAACAAATGCTCACAATAGAGCAAGAATGATATCAAAAATTAAGTAGAATTGATGAAAGACTGATCTTCAATTCTTGAAGACGAACCAACTCAAAATCATTAGCAGAAACTTGGATGTACTGAATCAACCAATAACCAAGATTCAACACCAACTGAATTAATTTCAAACCAAATACATGGAGAAACAAAATCGAAGAACCATGTAACAACAGCAATAACAGCCAACAAAACAGGAAAAATGTGCAACATCTTTTTTTGCCTCATTGATACACAAATGCTAAGAGAGAAAGAGCTATACCAAAAATAATTGAATCACCATGAGCAACTTGTGCAATAGCAGTTGAAATTTCTTTAGGAGTAGAAGTCTACTTTTTTGGAACAAGAACACTATGTAAGCCATGAAAAAAAAATCACTGAAATACATGTCCAGATAAAAAATAGGTGCTCCATTAAGCACCAAAACGTTACCCGATCTCCCAATTTTGATTGAGAACCCATCAAGAAATGTTGGTAACACAGTCAAATCACCATTAAAACTCACCAATTTACTCCACAAAAGCTTGCACGGAACGACGTGTCGTAAAAAGATTGATGGGTCTGGTGTAACATTTACCATAGCAAGATCAATAGGAGCAAACACAGTCATCAGCGTCGAGTCCTCGTTATAACCCATCAACTGATAATCAAGAAACATCGCCACCAAGAGTACCCATTAGACCTCAGGATCCCACTCGCACCTTGGAACCAAGAAGGTGCCGGAAACCCAATTGACTGGTTCGATGGTGAAGACCAACATCTGGGAGTAGTATGCGGACCACTGGCAAGAATCAGAGCACGAAATTGGGATCAAAGAATTTTTCAATTCCGAAAATCATCAAAATCCCATCGTCGTAGATTGGAGACTCGGTAGTAATCTTGACGTTGTTAAGTGAAACTTGGCCATCAAGATGGGAAGTAGTGACAGCAAGAGAGTGACCAGATTGAATGAAGGCCGAGTCTGGAGGTGCGAAAATGGTGAGAGTGGATGGCTCTAAAATTGAAGTTCGAGAGATAAGCTCAATAGTGAGACCCATGGAAACGAAGCCTGAATCCTTGAGAACCTCCGCGGCATTAGCAACGGTATCAGACGAAATGGAGGATGAGAAGGAATGGAGAGAGAAGAGGATGGTGAGTTTGAACAGTAAGGAGGTTGACGCATCCATTGATGAAGCTTTTCCAAAGGTTTTGATCTCTGTAAAAATGGTGGTCTTCTAAATCAAAGTATGAGCGTTGTGTGTTCTAAACCAAAGATACCCCTAACTCGAAAATGTCCTCTAATGGTGGATCTATTGTGGATCGAAATGTTCAACAAACCCAAGAAACCAAGTACTAATTTCTAAATTCATGAATAGAGACCAGAATTGGCTTCTGCAAGTTTCTGCAATTAGAGGTTTCTGACTCTCTTCCTTTCGATCTTGAGTTTTAGAGATCTTATATGATCAATTGAGTTAGTTTTCTGAGATTTTGAGAGACCAATCAAGAAATCTGGACGAACGAAAAATCTAGAAACTTCACCGTTGACAGCAAGAATTTCCAAATCAACAAGAAAACAATCAGTGATAACGAAGATGGAGAAACCAAAGAGGAACCTTCACAGTGTTGCTAAGTTGTCGTAGGACACCAAAGAGGAACGAAAACAACTGAGATATTAAAAGATGAAGAATTGAGAAATGGTATTTCGTCTAAAATGTGCAAATTTCATAGATTAGTTTAGAAAAATGCTCATTTGTGTTAAATTTTATAAATGGGCAAATTGAAATTGGCTCTCCCAGTTGCCGGTTCCCACCCCTTATTTTCCACCAAAGTTTATTTCTTACTTCTTCTCTCTCCTTCTCTACGTACTCTCCATTTTTTTCTCCCTCTTCATCTTCTTCTTCTTCTTCATCTTCCTCTTTCTTCCTCTTTCTTTCTCTTCCTCAGAGAACACGTGGGCAATTTGACAGAAACAACGCCTCACATTTCTTGCACAAGTTAGTGCTAATCAAATTGCACTGTTCATCATCTTCTTCAAATTATCTGGTATACCAGAGATATAAACTATTGAATTAACAACATACAAAAAATATTTGATTGGTTTAAATTCAACGAATGAGAGGTCTTCATATAGACTGTTGAATTTTAAAAGAGCCAAATTTACGCAGTTCATATAGATAGAATAGTGCTTAAAATTTGCGTCACTATCTAACATTGGAAATCAGCTGCAAGAGGAAGAATAAGACTATATAAAAGAACTGTCAATTGTAAAATATTCTCCAACTAATTTACTATTTAATTGAAATTTATATTATTCAGATTATACGTGCTAATCAAATTTAACCAACATTGCACTGTTCATCATCTTCTTCAAGTTAACCAAGGTATATCTGTGGTATATCTCGATATACCAAGGTATATCAAGATATATCTGTGGTATATCTCGATATACCAAGGTATATCTGTGGTATATCTCGATATACCAAGGTATATCTCGATATACCAAGGTATATCAAGGTATATCTGTGGTATATCTCGATATACCAAGGTATATCTGTGGTATATCAAGGTATATTTGTGGTATATCTCGATATACCATGATATATCAAGGTATATCTGTGGTATATTTTTGGTATATCTCGATATATCAGGTTATATCTAGTATATTTGTGGTATATCTCTAGTATATCTCGATATACCAGGGTATATCTCGTATATCTCCTTCGTTGAATTTAAACCAATCAAATATTTGTTTGTATGTTGTTAATTCAAAGTTCAAACCTTTATTAAATTACAAATTATATTTGTTGTTTTGAACCTAACAATTGAGAATTTTACTTGAAATACAGTGAAGCTGAGAATTAATGCAGTCACGGCATTGGCTTTATCAAATTCTATTCAGTGTCGAAATATGACATGGGTTGTTAAAAAAATGAGAGAATTGAGGAAGAGGAAGAGGAAGAGGAAAGAGGAAGACGAAGACGAAGACGAAGACGAAGAGGAAAGAGGAAGACGAAGACGAAGACGAAGAGGAAGAGGAAAGAGGAGAGAAGGAGGAAGAGGAAACCTGCTAACTTAGAAGTTTCAGGTTCAAAGTCAAAAATTGCCCATTTCTACACTAAAACTTAAATGAGCCTTTTTTTAAACTATTATATGGGATTTGCCTATTTTAGACAAAATCCCTTGAGAATTTAGAGTATTTGCGGAATTATTAGTGATCGAACACCGTACTCACGGATCTTGAAAGATGCTCTGATACAATACTGATAAATGTAAGAATTGAAAAAACTAAATGTAAATTGTATTATTAAGTTACTAATTAACAAGGGTATATATACAAATACAAATAAATTTAATTATTAACTACTAATTCTAATAATATATAGAAAAATATGTATATAAAAATTAGATATATTAAAAAAAAAAAACATTTATAAATGTAATTGCGCATGACTGCAAGTTTGCTCCCCCAAGAAGTGGAATTGGATTTACTCTAACGAAATGTTTGAATGTGCAGAATATTGGTGAAACAAGTCTCCCCTTTCTGGTGACTGTTAATCCAGGACATGCACCCAAAGATACCTTGCTTAAATGGACAACTAGTCATCCAATTCCTTCTATAGCTGCATCGAGAGCTTCCTTTCAGCTTCATCATATTCAGGGAAAAAGAATGATATGGTTTTGTGGAGCATATCAAGGTGATTTTTTTCTTTTTCCAAGCAAAAAATTTCATAGTTTTCTGTATTTTTCGGTAAGTCAAACATAATGACATAAAATAGCTGCAACTCTGGAACACAAGACAATGTATCCTGATTGACCTCTAGGAATATGACACATTGGTTCTCTAGAAATCAAATACATCTATGTTTCTGCAATAGATAGATAATACCCATTCTACATACTTCTCTCTCTATCTCTTTCTCCTCCCCCCTTCCCTTTCTAATCGTTTAATAATATGTGTATGCTCAACTTTCCTAAATATCTAATTATTGATGTTGACTTCTCTCAGGTTATGGCTCCCATGATGATGGATTAAAGGTAATTATCAGTGATCATTTAATTGATAACAAGTAAAGAAATTTTGGTCCACCTCATATTTAGAACAAACGTTTTGGGAGAAGTGGTAGCCTAAAGCAATCTGATTTGGTACCAAACCTAGAGGTTCTAGGCTCAAACTCCTACAAACCCCCATGATTAAATTACCCTGTGATGGATCTTAAAGAATTTGTAGAGTATACCCTTCTGCTACGTTACTTCGACTATTTATTTTTCATAAAATAATCATGTCCAAGCGAGATGACGTGGACATTGACGTGAGTGTGCTCTAACCCCCAACTTGGTGTAAATTTAGAAAAAATTTAAAAAAATTGATTGTGACATATCCAAAATTTATAACTCTGAGAGTCCTAAACCAGGCCATATGACAAAGGCCTTCTAGAGACAGGAAGAAAATACAAAATATGATATGTGAAAGACATTTTGCCCATCTCCAACTAGTTTAATCTTTTGTAATAAATGATAACCAATACAAATTTACCATTAACAAGTTCAGATATCTAATTCCTTAAGATGACAAGGAATTAACAGTCTGAGGAATTACCATGACTGTCGTAGTCTCACTCTGAAATGAAACTTCATAGTAATTAGTTATCCTTTGCAGGCTGGAATGGCTGCCGCACATGGCATATTGGGATACAGTTCTGCCCTTTTGAAGAACCCAAAATACATGGCGCCTTCATTGCTAGATAACGGGGCACGCTTACTTGTTACAAGGTTTTTCAGACACTTCATATCTACTGGAACTTTGATGTGAGTATAATTTTGACAATTGTAGAGAATAATTGGTTGAATTCGGTACATGTTGCATCCCATACGTGGATGCATACAGAACCAAATGATACTGATGTATGAGATTTAATTTTTACACCATACTTCAGATATACGAAATTGTATTCCAATCAAATCTTCATACTCACTGCCTTAATTTTAGGTATATGGTTTACTAAATTTCAATTTATTCCTATATTGACAACTTATCATCAAGAATTTCAACCTATTGCTAAAAAGTACACCAAAAAAAAAGAGCAAGTTCCAGGAAAAAATATAGAGAGTAGAGTAGTCAAAGTCACCAAATCAACATGAAAGTTGGGTACCTGCTTGAGGACGAAGAAGGCATCACATTTGAATTTGAAAGTCTGTGATATGCATGTAAACTTATTTTTGATACAAGGTGCCCTTGTTTGTAAAATTTTTAAGGATCACCAATGCAAAAATAATTTCCAGTAATAAATTGATGTTTATTATTTTAGCTGCATGTATTAACTAAAAACTTGAGACTTAAAGCCTGAGAAGATACAAACTTGGTCATGCATTTATATCATCTAACTCTTTTTCTTCCTTAAATAAGCTAGAGTAGTTGACGATCTTGTTTTTATAATTCTGTTATATTGTAGTTGCACAGTTAAACTTTGAATGGAAGGAAACAGATTTCCTTCCCTTCTTCATTTGGTTATTCATTTGTATCATGTCTCTCCTTTTCTTCTTTAAATAAGCTAGGCCTTTTCTCTTCTCTTAATTTACCATACCTTTTGTTTCCACAGTTTACTGGAAGAAGGCGGCACAATGTTCACCTTTGAGGGAACAAAAAGAGGATGTTCCCTTAGAACAATAATGAAAATTCACCATCCCAATTTCTACTGGAAGGTATCCACACAACAGGAAGGAAAGACTGAAAGAGTACAATTTGAAACAAAAGTTCAATTGTTATTAGAACTCATTTTCTGTTAGCCAAGTTCCCAAGAGTATCTAATGCATTTTCATTATTATTATTATTATTATTATTTGAAATACCATATTTTCACTAATTTTCTATTATGATAAGTGTGACCATTTCTTACTTACCATTGACATATTAAAAAATTCATTTGTCAGGTTATGACTCAGGCTGATTTAGGCATTGCAGATGCATATATCAATGGATACTTTTCTTTTATCGATAAAGATCAAGGTTTGCTGGATCTATTTATGGTAAGACAAATGTCAGGAATTCATGCGAAGTTGAAGCTATGGTATTTTCTTTCCATTAAATAAATACATGGTGCTATTTCATTTGCAGATTTTCATTGCTAACAGAGATTTAAATTATTCCATGTCAAAACTAAATAAGAAAAGGTACGAGACTGGAAATGTTTTTATTAAAATTCATCGGCCAAAATTCATTAAGTACTTATTTTCATTTTTTGTTAGATTTCGAGGGTGGTGGTCGCCATTATTATTCACGGCTAGTGTAGCCTCAGCTAAGTATTTCTTTAAGCATGTCTCAAGACAAAATACTCTGACTCAGGCTCGTAGGAACATCTCTCGACATTATGATCTGGTATAATATTCTGAAATGAAGGTTACACTATGTTACTGTCTTTTCTCTGTGTTAAAGGAATTATCATGGTCAAAGGCGGTAGAAACATATGATTCAAGGTTTGTTTAAAAAACAATGAATTTTGATGTGAAGAAAGTCAAAAGCCATTAAATGATCCAATGCAAGGAAAATATCATGTACAATTTACCAAAATATATTGGCCAGGAAAAATTCAACTTTAGATTACTAGAACCTGATTAGTTCTAGTTCTAGGTGCTTATGTTTAAGGAGTAGAAAGGTGTCTTTTTCTTAGTTAGAGAGTACTATTTAAGATTTAAAAATACTAATTTCCCTTTCATTTTCAACGATATATGGAATCCCCTAACACACAAACTTTCTTATCTTCTTTTCTTTTTTTGTGTTAATAGAGTAATGAATTGTTTGCTCTCTTCCTGGATGAAACAATGCAATACTCGTCAGCCATATTTAAGGTCAGAGCTATTAATTTTACTTTTTGACAGTAAGAAATGCATGATAGTGTGCACTCATACACACATATATACATATATATATATACATATATATATACATATATATATATATATATATATAATTGTTTGCTTCCTCTCTTGAATAACGTCGTCATAGACAATGGAAGAAGAGCTCAAAGTGGCACAACTCAGAAAAATCTCTTCTCTGATAGAAAAAGTAAGCGTTATCTATTAATAAGTGATAAGCTATCTAGTGTCTTTATGAAACGTTCAATTTTTTTTTTTTTGCTTTAATCCAGGCCAGAATCAATGAAAAGCATGAAGTTCTTGACATTGGATGTGGTTGGGGAATATTTGCTATTGAAGTTGTCCGGAGAACCAGATGCAAATACACCGGGATCACTTTATCAGAGGAGCAATTAAAATATGCAGAACAGAAAGTAAAAGATGCTGGACTTCAGGTATCAAAATTTACTAGTTTCTCAAAAATAAAAAATAAAGGATGTGTTTGGAACTACTTCGGTTGAAAGTGGTTTCTAATGAACCAAAATACTTCATAAAGTGTTTGGCAATATCCAAGATTGTGTTTTCAAAATTTTGAAAAGCATCATTAGTTTTGTTAGAAGAATTAAGTAATATATGCTGTTGTGAGGGATAGTAATAGTCTACCCTCTTTCAAAAATCAGAAAACTGATAATGTGAATAAAACTTAATCAAGCCAAGAACAACGATAAAGAAAACTTCTGAATATTGATAAAAAAAGGTCACAACAAAATTACACTCCACCAAGCTTTTGAGAGGCTTGGATTCTCTCTCTAGTGCTCAACAAATTTTTTGCTGCCTGCAACATGCACAGCACTCACCTATGTAATCCACATCCCATGTGAAACGGTTATGACCCAAAGAAAGTGGTCTCTAAGAAATAACAAACTATCCTTGCTGGCAAAAATAAAGTAAAATAAAGCAACAACTAATAAAACAATAACATAAACATAAGGTAAAGAAATAAATCAAACTCATCTCTACTTAATCTTCTCAGGCACATTCTTTCTTCGAGTATAGGTGTATCGAACCAAAGGTCTAACATTACTCCCTTCCAAAACTTTCACCTTGTCCTCAAGGTGGAATGCTGGAAATTGATGTTGTAATCTTCCCAAGTAGCTTCAAATTCAAGCAAACTTTTCCACTTAAGCAAAACTTCCAACTCATTAGAGTGATTGGTTTCTTTTGACCGTACTCCCAATAACAGCTCTAGTTCAACCACCATTTCCAATTTTGAAGACAATTGAGCGGGTAAGTCCGTTGAAGAATGGTGCATTCCCTTTGCCTCTCGCAGTTGGGAAAATGAAAGACAGGATGGATAGAGGAATGGCTCGGTAAATCAAGCTTGTAGGCCACTTGTCTCAGCTTCAAAAGTATCTTGTAAGGCCCATAGTATCGAGCTGACAGCTTTTCATACCTTCTTTTGGCCAATGATTGTTGTCGATAAGGTCTTAACTTGAGAAATACCAAATCTCCCACTGCCAAAGTAAGGTGGTGCCTTTTGCCATCTCCATATTTTTTCATTTGCTGTTGGGCATGCAAGAGATGCATCTTCAATTCATGAAGAACAACATCTCTATCCTCCAATTGTTGTTCTACAGCAGAAACATTGGCTGTAGACTTCTCATATCTCACCAGAGGAGGAGGGTCTCGACCATACAACGCTTTGAAGGGTGTGATCCCGGTGGCATTGTGCTAAGATGTGTTATACCAATATTCAGCCCAATGTAACCATTTGGACCATTTTCTGAGCTTTTCAGAGGCAAAACATCTAAGATAAGTTTCCAAACTCCTATTTATTACCTCTGTTTGTCCATCTGTTTGAGGATGGTAAGCTGTACTCCTCTTGAAAGTGGTACCTTGTCGCTTAAAGAGTTCCATCCAAAAATGACTAAGGAAAATCTTATCTCGATCCGAAACGATGGTACTTGGTATTCCATGTAGCTTGACAATTTCATGAACAAATGTATTTGCCACTATGGCAGCTGAAAAAGGATGGGCAAGTCCAATGAAATGAGCATATCAATCTATCCACCACTACTAATATGGAGTCTACCCCCTCTGACTTAGGCAATCCTTCAATAAAATCCATAGTTAAGTCCTCCCAAACTTGGTCAGAAAATGGGTAGGGGTTGTAACCCTACTGGGGTAGTTGCCATATATTTATTTTGTTGACACACGGTATATTACTGAACATAATTGGTCACATCTTTACGCATGCCTTCCCAGAAAAGCTCACAAGCAATCCTTAGATATGTTTTTGTGATCCCTGAATGCCCTCCAATTGGTGTATCATGGAACTCTCTTAATATTTCTGCTTTGAGTTTTGACTGTTTGGGAATGACCAGCCGCCCATTGTAAAACAACATCCCATTGTTAACAGTGAAACCCTTCACTAAAGCACTACTTTCCTTTGCTGCAAGTATCATGCTTTGAATGAATTCATCCTTATTCAACTCTTCTTGTAATGCAAGCCAGTGTTTCCATTGTGGCAAACTTATCTCTGCACATTCTACTTGCTCATGGTGTCCATGTATTCTAGACAATGCATCAGCCACCCTATTGCTTTCTCCTGGCCAATATTGTATGTCAAAACTGAATCCCATCAGTTTAGTTACCCACTTTTGGTACTCATTGCCCACAATCTGTTACTCTAGTAGAAATTTCAAGCTCTGTTGATCTGTTCCTACAATAAAGTGTCTTTCCAGTAAATAAGGTCTCTATTTAAGAACAGCAAAAACAATTGCCATGAGTTCCTTTTCATAAATGGACTTCATTCTTGCCCTTGGCCCTAAAACCTTACTGTAATAAGCCACTAGTCTTTGATCTTGCATTAAAATAGCTCCAAGACCATATCTGGAAGCGTCAGTTTCCACATAAAACAATTTTGAAAAATCAAGCATAACCAGAACTGGCACCCGCACCATAGCTTGCTTGAGATCATCAAAGGCTTTGGTGGCCTCCCTACCCCACTGAAAATTGTCTTTCTTCAACAGCTCGATAAGTGGCTGAGCTTTGTATGCATAATTGGCCACAATTTTTCTGTAGTAATCAGTCAATCCCAAAAACCCTTTAATTCCCTTAAATTCTGTGGTAAGGGCCAAGCTACCATGGCTTGAACTTTTTAGGGATCTGCAGCCACCCCATCACCCGAATTCACATGGCCTAAATAAGTCACTTGTTTCTTCCCAAACTCACATTTCTGCCTGTTAGCAAATAATTGGTGTCTCTGTAAGGTTTCTAACACCAAGGCCACATACTGTTTGTGGGCTGATTCATCTGTACTATATACCAGAATATCATTAAAAAAAAACTAACACAAATTTTCTGAGATAGTGCCTAAATACCTCGTTTATGAGAGATTGGAACGTAGTTAGCACGTTTCTTAGGCCAAAAGGCATCACTAGGAATTTGTAGTGGCCGTCATGTGTTCTGAAAGCAGTTTTGGGATATCTTCCTCATAAACCCGAATTTAGTGATAACCTGACTTGAGGTCCAATTTGGTAAACACTTATGCATTGTGCAATTCATCTAATAGCTCATCTATGATTGGGATAGGATATTTTTCAAGGACTGTCACCTTATTAAGGGCTCTGTAATCCACGCAGAATTGCCATGATCCATCTTTTTTTTAACCAACAATACCGGACTCGAAAATGAGCTAGTACTAGCTCGAATAATGCCAGCAAACATCATTTCTTGAATAATCTTCTCAATCTCATCCTTCTGTACATGTGGGTATCGATATGGCCTGACACTAATTGGTCCACTCCCCTATTTCAAAGTTATTGCATATTCTTTACCCCTAATAGGTGGTAAGCCATTAGGTAAGTGAAACACTGCACTATACTTTTGCAGCAATGGCTCCAGAAAATTAGTATCTACGTGAGGTTGGGCTGAACTAATTCCCAAACTGTTTAATTCCACAATTATTCCTACCCCTTCCTGCCTAAGAGTTTTCATCATGGATTTTAGAGAGACCCTGGTTTTTTCCAACAATGCTTCTCCTCTCAAAGTAACATTTTGATCCCCCAAATTGAATTTCATGGTCTGTAATTTCCAATTAGTATGAGTCATGCCCAAATTTTCCAACCACTAAATTCCCAATATCACATCAGTACTGCCCAGATTGAGAGGTAAAAAATCTTCCACAATAATAATACTTTGTAATTGTAAGGTTATACCTCGGCATATTCTTGTTCCTCTTTCAGATTTTCCCGAGCCCATAATCACTCCATAGCTTTTTGTTGGACTAGTTGGAATATTGAGTTTCTTAGCAACACATGTGGATATAAAATTATGGGTGGTGCCTGGGTCAATCAAAGTGATCACCACTTGATCTCCAATCTGTCCCCGTAACTTCATAGTCCGTGGCGTTGTAAAACCGACCATTGAATTCAGAGAAACCTCCACTTACGATTCTAACTCTTCCATTTCCAACTCTTTTTCTTTCGTAACCTCAGCGTCTTCTTCCTCACAGTCCCCATCTTCATCGTGCGTTAGGAGCACATTCAACTCTTTCCTTTTGCAGCGATGTTCCGGTGCCCATTTCTCATCACAACGGAAACACAGCCCTCTGTCTTTCTTCCTCTACAGTTCAGAGTTCGTTAATCACCGAATCTCACCGGTGGATTTTGTTACTGTTAAACTTGGTTCAACATTAGCACGAAAATTGGATATTGGGTTGAAGGAATTTCGATGACCCAACCCAGATTTCAGCCCGACGAACTTGTGGAAAGTCTTGTTCGTCAACGCCAATTTCTCCTCAATCATTTGGGCCAAATCCATCTTATGGCCTAGAGAATGAGGTCCTAAAATGCGGAGCTCCACCTTGATTTCGGGTCGTAACCCATTTATAAAATTACCCATCACTATATCCTCAGTAACGTGCTCCAAAGGAGCTGAAAGCTCGAGGAATCTCCTCCGGTACTCTCTCACCGTACCTTCTTGCGACAGAGCTAACCATTGTTCATATAGGGATCCACTCTGAGTTGTACGGAATTGACGCAGAACCATGAGTTTAATTTCCTCCCAGGTGGTAATCCTTCTCTTCTTGTTCTCCCATTGGTACCATAACAGCACATCACCCACAAAACTAACCACGACCGCCTCGAGCTTCTCATCGTTATTCATGCAATGGAATGTAAAATATCGCTCAGCCCTCAATACCCAGCCATCGGGATTATATCCATCCAACAATGGCATGTCAAGCTTTCGAAAACGGAAATCATGTCTAGGGTTCACTGTGCCACTAGTGTCTCCCAGATTCGACAAAGCTCCTTGGAAGTTATCCCCTGCCGAACTAACCACCATTGCCTCCTTAGCTCTTCCCAAAGGAGATGAAGAATGTCGTTGAGTCACTGTGTGCAACTTGAATAATTGTTCAAAACGTTGATTGAGCTGCAATGTTAAGGTATGTGGATTTCTTCTTTTATTTCTCCCACTTCTTTTCCTATTTTCCCTTGTTCACCTTGCATTTCATCCATCACTTCTTCCATAGCTTCAATTCTCTGGTTCACTATTTTGACCATTTTTCTAAGATTGTTTGCTCTGATACCAATTTAATAGAGTCTACCCTCTTTCAAAAAATCAAAAAATGTTTAATGTGAATAAAACTTAATCAAGCCAAGAACAACAATAAAGAAAACTTCTGAATATTGATAAAAAAGGGTCACAACAAAATCACACTCCACCAAGCTTTCAAGAGGCTTGGATTCTCTCCCAAGAGCTAGTGCTCAACAAATTCTTCGGCAACATGCACAGCACTCACCTATATAATTCACATCCCATGTGAAACGGTTATGACCCAAAGAAAGTAGTCCCCAGGAAATAACAAACTATCCTTGCTGGCAAAAATAAAGTAAAATAAAGCAATAACATAAACATAAGGTAAAGAACTAAATCAAACTCACCTCTATTTAACCTTCTCAGGCACATTCTTTCTTCGAGTATGGATGTATCGAACCAAAGGTCTAACAGATAGTTTTAAATGCATATCCTTAAAATATTTATTAGAATGTCACTCAAAACTACTTCTAATAATTTCGTGCTAAACACCTATATGTTTAATTAACATAACTATTAACCAAACCACTTCATTTTAAACAACTTATACTAAAACAACTTTTAGAAGAAGTGCATCCAAACAAACCCAAAGTATCAGACTTCATTAGTGATATCTATGGAAAATCTTAAGAGTTTGTGTTTTCAATTCTATGTATAGACTACTCACGTTAAATTTTATATAATTGACTACAGGACCATATTAGGCTGCTTCTCTGCGACTATCGCCAATTGCCTGATACCTACAAATATGATAGAATCATATCTTGGTAAGTACTCAAGCAATCCTATTTACATCATTTCATGATAAAACATATATATATATATATATCACAAAAACACTATTATCCATGATTGCATTTTTTCAGTGAGATGCTGGAACATGTTGGTCACGAATTTTTCGAAACGTTCTTTGGTTGTTGTGAATCTTTACTAGCAGAAGATGGACTTCTAGTGCTACAGGTAAAAATCCTATAGAGGGAAATTTAAACAATAGATCAATAGAACTCTTTAATTGTGTCATATCATAATGGTGCATATGTTGGAACTTTTACTAGTTCATATCAATGCCGGATGAATTTTATGAGGAGAACATAAGAAGCGCAGACTTTATCAAGGAGTACATTTTTCCAGGTGGATGTTTGCCTTCATTAAGTAAGATAACGTCAGCCATGGCTACTGCATCCAGACTATGGTAAAATATCTATATTTGAGAGATAACAATTCATTGCTGGATCTTTACTTCTTTCAATAAACTCACCTCTTTTGTGGCAATCAAGTGTGGAGCATCTAGAAAACATTGGGATTCATTACTACCCAACACTCAGATATTGGAGGAAAAACTTACTGGAGAACCGCAGGTAAGAAACAAACATGTTCACTCCAAACATAGTCAAACCCTATGAGTCCATTTGGACCTCACATTAAGAGGGCAGCCTCTTTCTCTCACCATTATAAATTACACTGCATAAAAAGAAAACTCCTATTTTCTTGTAATACAATGGTATATGCTCCTTGTGGGCACTGAGAGGCCGTGAGTTTGAACTGTATATATGCATATGGTGTGTGAGTTTGTACCTGTTATTTCAAAAAAAAAAAAAACCTGTGGAAGTTTTCTTCCCTGCAAAACAACACATAGTACAATTATAATATCTGATTAATTTATGTGTTTCTAGCAAAATCCTTGATCTCGGCTTCGACGAAAAGTTTATTCGAACATGGGAGTATTACTTTGATTACTGCGCATCAGGTTTCAAATCACGTACACTTGGCGATTACCAGGTAAAATTATTTACAATATTCCTACACTTACAAAGGTTGGTAATTGCAAACTTGTTTTCGTAGAGGAGACAATTGCTGTGAACTGATCACAAATCACCTCTGTTGTTTTTGTGAAATGTAGGTTGTGTTTTCGCGCCCTGGCAATGTAGCAGCATTTAGCAATCCATTGAAAGGCTTTCCTTCTGCGTTCTAATCTCTATCAATAGATTATGTTTTTCCACTTGAAATAAAATAAAAGAAGTAATTTAATGATTTCACCCACTATTAAATATCAGAAAGAGAATATCCACAGACCTTGAGGCCGTGTTTGTAATTTAACCATCTTATGTTTCGATGCATAAATAACTCAATTATATATTAGTTTTATTTTTAATCCTTCAATAAAAAAAAAAAAACTTATGTTTATTTTTTTCTAACACTAAAAAAAAGATATGTTTATTTATGTTATAAGAAAATTAACATGTATTTTTTTTCTTTCTAAAATGAGTTAAAAATAAAATTATATTTATAAAAGAGTTTATCACATATAATTAAATATTAATTTAGCCACACTTATTAAACCAATAGATGCATCTTACATGTTGTGTGTTAATCTATTTCTTTCCAATTTTTCTACCTAGTTCATGTTGAACAATAAAACACAAAATATGGAGTGTTTTTAAAACATTCAATAATAATAATCACATAATAAAATATGGAGTGTTTTTAAATAGGTTTAGTATTTTAGTAGTCTTCATAATTAATAAAAAAGATATATATGTAGACTCATATTATTAAATTAGTATACTAATAGTCCTCCTATTTAATAAAATGTATACTAATAGTTCAATTTAAAAAAAAAAAAAAAAAAAAAAGAAGCTAATTTCTAGAAGGGCAATTTTGTCTTATAAAAATATTTATTATTTTACGTCTTCTTTCAAAAAAAATTTATCTATTTCATTATGAAAATAACCCTATCTACCATAGCATCCATGTCTACTTCTATCTATCATCCTCTTTATCATAGCTCTAACATTACCCTATTTTTTTGCCCACCAAGCACCTTTCGTTATTTACTGCAATATAATTAAAAATGTAATTTTTATCGAAATTAAAATTAAAGGATCACTAACTCATTTGAAGTTTTATCTATGCCAATGACTACAACTACCTTCAGTTTACTTCCTTTAATTTTTTTCACCCCTTATCCTTTTTCTCCCACATTGTATTCGATTAAAGTCATTTCATCTTAAGTTTGATCAAATATAAGATGGTCATAAAAAATAAAGTGGATAGTGAGACCAGAGGAAATGAGTTAGTAATAGTGGCAGTTAAAGGTAGAGATGAGTATTTTAAAAGAGTTGGTGGTGTTTCAAACTACAGATTCGTAAAAAAAAAAATACATACAGCCTTGGATTATTTTGTAGCAAATAATGAAAGTTGGTTGGTTGACAAAGAAATAATGCAATATCAAGGGTAGGATGGAGAACATGATGAAGATTGACAGTAATTATTATGATAATATGATATATTTTTGTATTAAAATGAATAAAAATGAATGAGAGAATGCATAAAATAATAAATATTTTCATAAAGATAAAATTGTCTTTCTATAAATTAGATTTTTTTTTTCAAAATTGGATCATTGTTGTACCTTTTGTTAAATGAGGGGACTACTAATATATTAGTTTGATAATATGGATCTACGTCGACTTGTATGTCACTAGCAAATTACGTCAAGAGGTACAACACTGCGGGTGTCATATCATTTCGGACACTTAAGTCACGTTCTTTAGAGAATATCAAAGAGAACTTTAGTGATTGTAAAGATGAGATTACACATACCTTTTTAGGTTGTAAGCCCATATTTAAAGGATTTAAATGGATGGTATTTTAGTAAATAAATCGTATTAATTAATATTTATATTATTTAATAATAACATAAATATCTTAGCCATTAATACACCTTATTTAAAAAATATTTATCTTACTATAGACTGATTGTATTATTTAACTTTTTACATGTTAAAATGAACCATTCAAATAGTACCACACTATTTAATTTATATCCGACAATTAATAAAGGCTAAATAACATCTATGGTCCCTTAATTTTTATTCAATCTACACTTTGGTCCCCTAATTATTTTTTCTTAATATTTAGTCCTCTAACTTTTACTCAATCTATACTTTGGTCCCCTAACTATTTTTTCTTAACATTTAGTCCCCTAATTTTTGCTCAACCTACACTTTGGTCTCCTAATTATTGTTTCTTAATATTTAATCCCCTAACTTTTTAAATCTGACAATATTAATCCAATTACTAATTTTTTGAGGAATTTAATGTATGTTTTTTTCTTTTCCTTTTTAAAGAATAAATATTAAAAAAAAAAAAAAACCAAAAACTATCAAATTATTATAAGCCTCTTTTTTCGTTAAAAAAAGGAGAAAAAATCAAATATTAAATTATACATAAAATTAATATTTGGACTTATAGTGTCAAATTTAAAAAGTTAGGGCACTAAATGTTAAAAAAATAGTTAGAGGACCAAAATATAGATTAGGTAAAAATTAAGGGACTAAATGTTAAGAAAAAAATAATTAAGGGCCCAAAGTATAGATTAAATAAAAATTAGAGGACTAAATATTAAGAAAAAATAATAAAGAAATTAAAGTGTAGGTTGAATAAAAATTAAGAAACGTTTAGCAATTGATAAATTATGAGTTATGATGTGATATGCAACAACGCGCAACATTCATGTAAAAATGATATATATGTCATTAAAACATCACCGTATAAATGTCTTGGCTACCGATCCCTTCACACTGATTCTTTCACAAAACTAATTAATATTTATTTTGCTTCTTTTTATGATAAATTGATGTATGCATTCTATTAAAATAAAAATAAAAAAAATAAAAATAAAGTTAATATATACATTATTACACATTTTATAATATAATTTGTCCTCTAATAAAGGACGCATAATTACTTTAGATGTGATCTTTTAAATTTTATATTTAATTTAATACTAATATATCAATTAATATATATAATAATTTCATATATATTGTAATATTTTTAAAGCTAAATTATATCATTAGTCCCTAAATTTTAATGAAATTTATACTTAAGTATTCGAACTTTTAAATTCTACAATTTAGTTCCTAAACTTTTAAAATTTTACACAAATCCTTAAACTTTTAAATCCTACAATTTAGTACTCAAACTTTTAAAAATTCACACGTAAGTCTTAAAATTTTGATTCAAAAATATGTATTTTAGTACTCAAGATAAGACCTATATATAAATTTAATTAAAATATGAGAACCAATAGAGTCAAAAATATTTTTATCACAATATGATGAATGCATTAGTCAACATATCATTATATACCTGATTTATGTTAGTAAGTAATCACACAATTCCTTTAGTATCACTTCTCCCAAATTTAACATCAAATGTAACACCTCATCTTCCAAATTTAATATAAAATTCCATGTTGTTGACAAATGTTATTTCATACATATTTTTAGGTCTCAATTTTTCTCTATTTATGCTTATTTTATTGTTCTTATATACTTAAATTATTTATTTTTATATATTATAAGAAAATATAATTATCTAGAACTTTTATGATTTTTATGATTTATTTTTGTTAGTCAAATTTACTTAGTATCAACTTAGATTAGGGACGTCAAAGAGACCAGGCACGAAACGGCCCAGTCCATCAAATTAACGATCTAGACTGGTCCATGGCCCGTTAGCTAGCAAGCCATGTTGTGGCACGTGTACAATTCGTGTTGTCTCCATTATTGGCCTGTGGGTTTTGTCATGCTGTACCATGCCTGACTTGTTATGCCGTGCTTAACTGGCTGGCACGACTAGTGACCCATTTATATTATTATTATTATTGTTATTATTATTTCAATTATATACATATATATTTATTTAATTAAAAATTATCAATAATGCTTTATAAAGTTAATAATAAGATTTGAACTCCAAACCTATTATTTGATAGATAGTTAAAAATTCATTAGAATATGTCCAATTTTCATTAATTACAGAGTTTTATTTATTTATTGTTGTTTTTTTTTTTGGAAAATAATTTTTAAAACAAAAGGGCTTAAGGTCGGCTCGGCTCGTTACGGGCCACAGCTAGGCACAGTGGGCCAACGAGCCTAGTACTTAACGATTTATTGACCGAGTATAGCAACGAAATGCATCCAGGAGCAAATTTTTCAAAAGTCGCTTTACGACTTCGTTTTGCATATATTATTTTACAATTTTATCCTTTTGATAAGTCGCTTTATTACTAATCTCTGATTTCCAGACTTTCCATTGCTCTTTATTTTTTCTACTATCGCTATCGCTATCATCCTCACTATCTGAACCTTCATCGACTTCGTCATCACTTTGCAGTTCGCTTGCATTAGCCAACGCTGAAACATCAAAATCGTAAGCTACACAGTAAACAAAAAATTAAAACATGATAAAAAATTCTCAATAAAATTATTGAGTATTGATTAGGAGAAGAAGAACCTGCAAAACGCTGTTACAGTAGCAAGATTGAGTTATGTTGAAATTACTTTGAAATTTTAAAATCTTTAGCAAAAGACCAGTTATGTTGGAAAACAATGAAATAAAGATGAACTCACTTTGTCTGGGTATCCAGCCTTAACAATGGCTGTTTTGAGCAATTCAAGACCTTCCTTGTTTTCCTGGGTTTAGACAAAAAATTATGTGAATAAAATTATGAGAAGAAGGATCCATAAACCAAAGCTCTGTTATTTTGTTTATTGAATGAAACTGCTTGTAAGTGAGAGATCTGAGGATAATGAGAGCGATATAGTTGGAGAGCTCAAAGACAAATAACGGGAAATTGGAAATAGAATAAGTGGGGTAATTGTTTACATAGTATGTAAATAGATTTACATACTATGTAAATCAGTTTACATAGTATGTAAACTGATTTACATACTATGTAAACTGATTTACATACTATGTAAATTATTTTACATACTATATAAACCAATTTACATACTATGTAAACTAATTTACATACCATTTGGTTCAGTCCAATGAGGCTCATACAATTCAATTCCAAGACTCTGCCGGACCAAACAACAGTTTAGCCAATTTGGCAGAGTACCCATCTGCAAAAGAACAAGCTTGGAGTCCAATATCAACTTTGATTCCAACATTGATTGCAATTGGGGACTGGTGGCTTGTTGGACATTGTGTACTGTAAACACTTCCAACTTTGTTGGAGTGGTTAGCTTATTATGTTATGTGTTAGAGTTCTATTTGTTCTTGTTTGAATAAATTATAACAAGGAGTCAACTGAAGGAAGCTACTGCAACTTGGTTGATGCCTTCTCTTTTCCTTTCAGGTGAAAAGTTTGTACTTTGTATGCTGCTCTATGAACTTATGATGCATTCCACTTTTTTTCTTACATGTATGATTTTGAATTTTCTAATTTCTATTATCTATGACTACCATTGTATAAAAGCTTTTAAGTTAAAAGTGAGAGCCTACAGTTTAGTACACTGAAGTCCACGCACCTACTCTTTCTTGAGTCTAGCTATCATCATCTATGCCTTCTTTTGTTTTCTTTTCGTTTCGAATTGGAAAAATAAATCACTTCAAGGTCACAATTCCAAATACCTTTCCCCTCCCCCCCTTTAAAAATAAATAAATAAGAAATTTCACAATGTATGTAAATCAGTTTACATACTATGTAAACTGATTTACATACTATGTAAATCAGTATGTAAATTGTATGTAAACCAGTTTACATAGTATGTAAACTGATTTACATACTATGTAAACCAGTATGTAAATGTATGTAAACCAGTATGTAAACCAATTTACATACCTGTATGTATACTCTGTTTTGCTTAGCAAAAACAGAGTACAACCAAAGATAGTATGAGAAATGATTTACTCTGTTTTCCCTTATCCAAAGAATGAAAAATGATAGTAAACTGTAGGCTCTCACTTTTAACTTAAAAGCTTTGATCGCCTCCAGTCAAAAGAAATTAGAAAATTAATTCGCAAAAGAAATATAAATAATTTGCTAATAACATTTGAGTCCAATTTATAAATAACTTGGTTAAAAGTAATTTAATTTTATTATACTATTAAAAGTTTGAAGCTGAGGAAATTTGAGAATGAAAATTGAGTTTGGGAATTGAAGTTATTCGATACCATAAATAGTATATATAATATGTAAACTTATTTACATATTAATATATTGGTATGTAAATTTATTTACATACTGATATATTGGTATGTAAATCATTTTACATACTATGTAAACTGATTTACATACTATGTAAATCATTTTACATACTGATATTACATATCACATAACTAAGGATATTTTTGTAATTTAGTTAATTTTAATGTAATCAAAACTCACAGTTTTGATCCTATTATTGCTAGTTTTAAAAAATTTAATTTTTTAACTAAATGCATGCTATTTAGGCAAATAGCTCGTACTTAACTGGTCATGTCTTACTATGCTAGCCTATTTAACAACCTAACTTAGACTAATCTTTTCAGCAGTTGCCCCACGAATTGAACGCCTTTCTCCTGTGCTTATTTCTTTGTGTAACAAATGTTGCATTTTTAACATTTCCAGCTCCCTAGCATCCGTTTGGTGCACTTTCACCCCTTATCTCTTGCTTCCAGATAGGTGGATATGCGGATCACCCTTCATTTACTTCTATATGACGATCCCAAATTAAACTAACATTAAAATCCTAATTTACTCTCATATAAATACATGTTAGAATCCATTTGAAACATGGACAATAGCTAAAAATACACAAAGTTGGTCAAAAAAATGTAATTTTTTTTTTTTTATCTTTGTATCATTATTGAAGATTCTTGAAGGAATATTAAGAAGAAGTTGAATATTAATTTTGTTGGTCCATTTGACTTAAATAATTCTTCGAAATCAAATTCTTTATCTACCCTTTTTTTTATTTTTGATGGATTATTTATTTCATCTATTTAATTTTATTATTTTCATGGCTAGCTAAATATTTATGTGATTGTGGGCAATTTTAAACCCAAGACTATGATTTGATTAAATAATGTACATGATGAATTTTTAATTTCAATTCTTAATTCTTGATGTGTTCAATTCAATATTTAAATACCTTAACTATGCATGTATGAATTAGAGAGATCAACTATTTTGTCTCAATAAGATGCCTACATCTAGTTCAAGGTGTAAGTACATGTTGGACATAAAATAACACATGTCAATTGGCACTCTTCCATTGGTCCTACTCAGCAATATGGTCTGCGGCCAGACTTAGTGAGCATTGAGTATGCAGATCAGCCTAATTGCTAAATAAGCGACCATCAAATGAATAAAGCGTTGAATATCTTCTAATTATCCGATAAGAGATAATTAGAGTGATATATACCTCTGACGTCAGAATAAGTCTATAATTAGAGAGAGATATACCTCTGACATCAGGATAAGTCTATCTCTTTAGATAAGTAACCGACAACAAGTATATCTCCTCTCCTATATGTATGGACCTGGAACACTGTGTTCACACATCAGTCATAACTTGATAATAATACACACAGCTCATATATTCTCTCTATTATCACAGAGTTAAAGCTTAGGTCTTATCCACCATTGCCATTACTTGAACTGACTTAAGCATAGGAGGGCCAAAGGCCATAATACCCCATGGTGGTCTGAGGTCCTAACATGTTTCTTCTATTCGTAAGTTCACAGTAAGAAGAAGTGCACCACCATTTTGATGTTGATAAAACATGGCATCAACATCTAGCACCGTCTATAGGAAAGAAGTGTGTTCTACTAGCTGACAATCTAAAAAGAGAATTTTGGAGCCATTGTTGTGTTCTGCACCAAATTTGAGAAAAAGAATTTATTTGAGTGCCCTAACTAAAGTTGCATGAGTGCTCGACGAAAATATCCCATGCAAACTCCATCCTCTGTCTTCCCAACAACAATGGATTCTCCTAGCTCTGCAATTCTTGCTCTGTCAATTGACCAAGTGACACCACTGAATCCTTCATAGCTTAACCTAAAAGAAGCATCCACAAGTGCTCACCAACGGAGGATTCAACTAGCTAGCCAAAAGGGGACCCGAACTCGAGCAGCTTGGAAGTATTGGAAAACACACTCCGTGCCATACTAGAATGCCTCTCAGAACCACTAGTTTCGAAACCAAACTCAATCCCAGCAGAGTCATCCAATAGTTGGGGCTTTCCCAACTGAACAGGCTCAGACTAACGACGTGACCTATTCTGTCTGAACCCGAGCCCATGGACCACCAAAACTGAGTCTCATACAACACAAAGCCATCCAAACACCCGTCAATCAGCATTGGATAGTTTAAGTCCCATCCAACACGACTTGCGTGAGCACCTAGAAGCCCACAAGCAAGAATGCTCTTTGCAAATACCGACCAAGCGGTATCGCAACCAAGGGTCACCACAGGGATTGACCCCTCACCGTACCCCATCTAACCATAGATAAGATCCAGAACAGTTGCAAGAGGTACAATAGAGGCTGAATAGAGGAAAACTCATGGACTTAATGTCTTCCACAAAATCTTCATTTACTCTCGAAGTCCTGGTAATCCTTTTCCCTAGCAAATTTAGAATGCCCAACACTGGTACCTATGATGGGATGGAAGACCCTCTAGAACAGATAGAGAATTTCAAGGGATGGATGAACCTTTATTCTTAAGGAGATGAGGTGAAATGCCATGCTTTTCAACTCACCCTGACAAACAAGGCCAAAACTTGGTATCGCACTCTAAAGCCCACCACTATAGTGACATTTGCAGAGTTTGAAAGAAAATTCCAGTTCATTTCTCAGCAAGGCGGAGTAGGCCAAAAATAATCTACCACATGATGACCCTGAAACAAGGAAGGGATAAGTCCCTAAAAGACTTCTTCGACAAGTTCAACTTCGAAAAGATATAGGTACCAAAATGTACAAACTTGGTGGCAGTAAGTGCCCTTCATCACACGCTCCATCAAAGTGCCCTTTGACAAGACATGGACAAAGACTTGCCTGCCACGTATGTAGAAGCTACACAATTAGTCAACACCTACCTAAATGTAGAAGAAATGACCAACAATAGGCAAAATAACAGACAACCAAAGAAAAGGAAAGTTGAACAAAAGCAAAGATAAGGGGACAAGCCTAGGCACCAAGAGAACAAAACATCCAAGACAAACCCAAGTGGTTATCGCTAGGATAGAGACAGAAGTCCCAACTACCCAAAGGCAGGTTTTTGAAACTACACCCCACTAACTGCCCCATGGTGAAACATAATGATGCAAGTTGAAAACCAGAACATCGTTCGTGGCCTAAGAAAATGAGGTTCCCCTGGAAAGATAGATCCAATTAATGTAGATTCTATTGAGAAGCTAGCCACTCCACAAATGATTGCTTCCATCTTAAGGAATAAATCGAGAACCTCATTAGGAAAGGATACCTAAAAGAGTTTGTGAAGGACAACAAGCAACCACGTCGAGCCACCCCACCTTGAGAATAGGAACAGGCCCCATAATAAGGAGTTTGGGAGGTCTGAGTAATTATGGGAGGACCCATTGGTGGGGACTCCAACAATGCCCAAAAGGCATATGCTCTCTAAGAAAGCTCAAACTAAAAAATCCTAAACATCTCTAGCCCTAACAAAGATCCAAGGCTAGCAGTGCAAGAGATAACATCTTATGAGAAGAAGGCCAGCATACTACTCCACCCATACATCAATGCCTTAATAGTCACTCTTCAATTCGCCAATATAAAATTGCACCAAATTTTGATCGACACAGGAAACTCTTCCAATGTCCTGTTCTCCTAAGCCTGGAAAGAGATGTAACTCTCCTACCCACTCAAGCTAGTAGCCACCCCATTGGTGGGCTTCTCTAGACCATCTTTAATCCTAAACAAAAGCGTCACCTTCCTATCACAATTGGGCAAGGCATTTACTCTCGCACGATAATGGTCGACTTCCTAGTGGTAGACTGCCCCTTACCCTACAACGGAATCCTTGGAAGACCTTTCCTGCACGCAGTGCATGCCGTGGCATGAACCTACCATCTCCCCCTCAAATTCCTAATAGAGTCAAGCACTAAAGTAGTCCTAGGAGAATTGAAGATGGCAAGAGAGTGCTATGCATGAGAGTTTGCATGGGACAAAAATAACACCTTAAGACCTGCTATTAGTAACATAAAGTGCTCCCACCCTAGATTAGGATTTTAATTTTCCAAGTTGTTAGACAAATTGAAGCCATAGTTGCCCAGATTTAGTTTTCTTTTCTTTCGTATAATCTCCAATTTTTGTTAGAAGAATAAAGGAGCACTTGAGGTATGATAGCCTCCAGAAATGACTTTCTCCGCTCAAATTCTCTACCATTCTCCAGAACCCGAAATGTAATGCCAAAGGGTAGCACCCAACAATATTTGAAATGTGATCTATCCCACAGATGGCAAGGAGTAGTGGATCTATGGACTGTGCTCCCTCTCACACGCAGAGGGATAGGCAGCCAAGCTAGTGTGCTATAAGTGGATAGCATCCTTATGATAGGAACTACCTCAAATGGCTTTCAACAAGCAAAACTTTAACTTACCTCCAAGACTCCACTCCCTCCACGAGTTGAGTTGGGAGTGGGTGCCTAGCTAGCGCACCATAAATGAGATGCATCCCAATATAGGCTCCATACCCCGTGGACAGTATTTACCACGTGTAGTATTATCTCTAGGACTCTACTCCATCTGCGAGTTCCATTGGGAGTAGGAGCCCGGCTAGTGCCCCATAAACGGACTACAACCCTATGAGGGGCTCTGCACCCTATAAATGGCATCTCCAACACACAGCTCTTATCTCTAGGACTGTACTCCCTCCACAAGTTGCATTGGGAGTGGCAGCCTAGCTAGAGCATCACAGACGAGCTACAAACTGACAATGGACTCTGCAACCCCCAGATGGCATCCACTAAGCGCAGCTTCACTACTCTAGTACGAACTCCCCTCAAGTTCAACACAGGGACCACGGGTCTTGAAAAAAGTATATACATCTCCTTTGGAACAATAATCACCACCATCAAAAACTCAAAAAAATTTATTGGTAAAAAACTTAATGGTTGGACTACTTGATCGAGCTACAAGCACCTTAAGCAAGGGGCTGGCAATACGGGGACCCCAATGGGCTACCTAGACTTAGAAAAAATTAAGCCAGAAAATTG
Organism: Elaeagnus macrophylla; assembly: GCA_029378325.1. Lineage (NCBI taxonomy): Eukaryota > Viridiplantae > Streptophyta > Magnoliopsida > Rosales > Elaeagnaceae > Elaeagnus > Elaeagnus macrophylla. Next base: position 36,999,091 of record CM055640.1, on the reverse strand, counting down.
CAGTGCAGCACGCACCTACACTATGCAAATTCTTGCAATTGCCCAATCATGAAAGCTGGCCAAACATGACCCAACTAACCAAGAGTGACCCACACTAGTGCTGACCAACTGGGAGTTGGCCAGACCTCACCCAGCCAACTAGGATTGATCCACGTTGAGGCAAGCTAATTGGGTGTTAGCTAGACAATACATGCCAAATAGAACACCATTTAGGTTGCTCTTCGTCTAGAATTGTCATCTCATAATGCCAACACCCCTCATCTCCAAAAAAAAAAAAAGAGTCCACACAACATCCACACCACCACATGGAGGAGCTCCAAACGTGAGCCAAAGGCTAAGGGCAGTACATACCCCACTCAAAGATGCATAGCATAAGCCACACATAAACAAAGAAAATATTATACACTTCATACAAAAGCTAAAAATAGGTGGCCATGCATAAATAAAGAGTACAATGCATGCTCAAAACAGAAAATTGAGGTAAAATATCCATTAGCCATTAATAAAGTGTTTGTACAAGACTAACTCAACTAAAGCTAAAAGTAAAGTCCATCAAGCTCTAATACTTTGGTGGGACAAAAACACATCAAAAGAAAAGTCTAAATAGAATAATACTAGTGCGCACTGTTACTCTCCCCTAATGCTTGTAATGGACTGACATCACCCTTGGTATCCTCAGTACTATATTTAGTTAGGCGCTCAGTGACATCATCCTCAATATTGGAAGTCAAAATCTCTTAACAAGAAGCACTCTTCTCGGTATCTAGAATGATAGCATCTAAAAGTAATAAATTAGGGTATACCTTCATGAAACGTCTCTTGGCAGCATGAAACTCATGGGACCACACATCTATAGTATTCATAGTGTATGCCTCAAATTTTTGGTAGGTGGCAACTACTCATACCCTCATGGCCTCAAGCTCTATTGTTTGACCTCTGTCCTGCTCGTCTGCTAGACGAAGCTGCTCTGACAACTCGTCGATATGCTTAGCACCCTAAGCAATTGCCTCCCTCTCCTTGGCCAAGGCAACCTCAATTCTCTCCACCTCTTTCTCATCCAGCTCTGCACAGTCATGGTCATAGTACGCATTACAAAAGTAGTATTGAGTGCATTCTGAGAGATCTCCAACTCCTCCTTCGAATCCCTATGGACAATAACTACCTCATCCCTGGATTGCACTACCTCAAGCAAATTCGCTTGCACGGACTCCAACCTATCATAGGCACCCAACATAGATCTCAAGTATCTAATTAGCTGCTTTAAACGTAGAATGAGTGCACAAGCATCACCCTCAATGGAACCCACATGCTCTAGGGCACGGTACAATCTCAGTATGGTCATAACTAGAGGCTTTGGACCCACTGTGCTCTGTATCCTCTCCTCCACTATTACTACTACAGGCACTCTAGTCCTCACTAGCCTCTCCTTAACTTGCCTAGGTGGTGCACTACAATCGTCACACCCTCTTGACCAGCTCTCTTCCTTTTGGATCTACCACAAGTTCTAGTCGCTCTGGATGGTGCAAGGGTACCCTTAGGATTTAGATCCCTGAGGAACCTAAAAGCACATGTCCCCTCTCCTTCCTCCAATGTTGAGAAGACATCACTACGAAACACAAAGGAAACCAACAAGGATAGTGGGTGGAGGCCAAGAATAAAAGACGAACATTGGGAAAAGAGAAAACTCACACTCTACGATTGGGGGGCTACTATCGAAAGTGGAGGCTGTAAGATCTAAGCCCTAGTGTAAAATCTTCTCAAGAAGGACGAGTCGATCATTACTATGCTTCCACACTAGCTCTACAGATAGTCCTTCAATGAACTCTCTCTTCCCCTCTAGAAGATTCCCACTTTGCCATTGAACTACACATAATAAAGGCAAAATTTGAGAATATAAAGGCAAAAGATAAAAAGCTAGGGATCGACAGACTTACCATTCATACAGAACTCTCTAGGAGTAGAAGGAACTCCTTGCATGTCTACATCACAGTCCCCCACCATAGTAAAAAGAGCATGTTTCCAACCTTGGTTAGTGTCTAGAAGGTCCTCGATAAGGATCCTATTTCCAAAGGGTTTAAGATAGAACCAACTAGCAGTGTTCCCTGACAATTACGCTCAGTAGGTGAACTCCTCCATAGTAGTTCTCTCCCGTGCTCCTTCTAGTGCACCCAACAGGACATCCATACCTATAGCTATTAAGTGGAAATTGGCATGGAGCCATAAGACAAAAACTCCTGTACAATATGCAGAAAAGGGACCTTCAGCCTATCAAAAAAGTAGTCCGCAAAAAGTGTAACTCTCCTAGGAAGGGGATTGCTCCAAATAGTACCAAGAACATGAGGCATCAAAGTGATAGATGCTACGACGCTAAACATTGCCCTCAACATGTATAAGAAATAGTCTGACATCTTAGACTGATATTGATTAATGGTGAAAAAGTCAGAGTTATCGTCCACCAATTGACTTGACGAAATTATGACTAGAGCATCACTTGAACCTTCTCCATCGAAAGAGTCATCCTCTAAGACCACGCGATACTGACCTCCAAATATAGAACATCCAAAACCACAATGTCAAGATTTCCTAGGTGTATCAAATTATATGGCAAAAGGCTAGCCACCACTAGATGGCACCACCTTACGTGCTAAGCTGGACGAAGAGTTTCCAAATAAAGCTTCACCGGACGAAACAGTACTAGACAGAATAGAGGCAAAAAACCTCCATTAGGCGACAACATTTTAGACAATGCCACCATGAATGGCAGGCCGCCAGACAGAGCCTCCTTAGACTGCAAGCCATCGAAATGTCACACTGCTAAGTAGTTCCTCGTCGATCGACACATGGCCAAACGGACCCCCTTTATTGGCACATGGCCAGATGGCACACCTCTGGTCGGCATATGGTACACCTCCATTTGGCACATGGCCGAATGGTACCCCTCTTGTCAGCAAGTAGCTAGATTGACCTCTTTTGGTCGGCCCATCAGTTGAGCAGCTTTACTTCGATCGGCACATGGCTGGATGGCAGACCTTCGGTCTGCACATGCACGACCAAAATGCCTCCTGTCTGCACCCTTTTGGTCTTGCCCCTTCCGGATGGACCCTCACCCCTCAATTCCACTATCAACTCTGGTTTACCATAGCCTGTCTCCATGCTTACCTATGATGGCCAAACCCGCTCATTTCTGTCCATCACACTAGTGTGCATGAAATTACCCCGACACAAGAAGGTGTGGGTGTAAGTTTTCATAGTCGGACAATATCCAAGCTTTGCTAACCCCTTCGATAGAACAATGCGTAAGAGTGGGCCATGGGCCACCAGCATGACTGAAAGGACTAAGTGCTTGAATGTTGACGAAATGACAATCAGACGTCCTATGCCACGTAACCGGGCCAAGGAGGCCTGGGATATGATGTTGGACATAAAATAACACATGCCAAATGGAACTATCCCATTGGTCCTACTCGACAATATGGCCCACAACCCAGTCCAATGAGTGTTGAGTAAGTGAATAAACCCAATTGCTAGATTCAAATGAATAAAGCATCGAATATCTCCTAATTATTCAATAAGAGATAATTAGAGAGAGACATACCTTCGATGTCAGGATAAGTCTATCTCTTTGGGTAAGTAACCGACAACAAGTATATCTCATTTCCTATATATATGCCCCCGGTAAACATTCACACATAAGTCATAACTTGATAATAATACACACAGCTCATATATTCTCTTTGTCTACACTTATTCTCCCTATTATCACAGAGTTGAGGCTTAAGTCTCCTCCGACTATAGCCATTACCCGAACTGACTTAAGCATCTGAGGGCCAAAGGCCACCACACCCTATGTGGTCCGAGGTCCTAATGTATTTCCTCTGTTCGCAGGTTCATAGTAAGGAGAAGTACACCTCCATTCTAATGTTAACAAAAAATGGCATCAATAGTATGTAATAGCTAATAATCTTATTCAAAGTAGTATTCTATCATGGGTAGGATTGAATATCTTCGTTAAAGGTTAAATAATTGTTATCATTTTGCCTAGTATAGTTATCATCTTTTTAGATCTTAATGCAAAAAGTGAATTAAACTAAGTAAACATATCTTTAGGTTGTTCCTAATTTATGATTGGTTATTAAGCGGACCTTTAACCAACTACATGATAAGAAAAGTTAGGAAATCTTAAACATACATAAATTTCTAAAGCTAAAGTTAAAATTCAATAAAGATTTTGGTTATGATAGTAATTCAAGATTTAAGAAATTAAATCTTTATTCATAACATGCTTGGTTAAATTGTAAGCTAGTGGTGAGGATAGACTCATGATCATATATTTCTTACAATCGTATTTAATTTATATTAATTAATTTTTTCATTTTAATTGCAATTAAATAAGAAAACCCTTTCATTAATTTTAATTATTTTGTTAACGAATTAGTAATTAAAGGTAAAAATTGTGATAATTCTCATCAGTTCGACAACCTTTGTTTTTAAATTATTTATTATTTTACACCAATTATGTATACTTGCGTGATTTTAAACGTGTCAATCGATACGTCACTTGATTTATATTAAAAAAATTGATACATATTACATTACTTATTATTTTTGTTAATAGCTTAACAGTGAAATAAAATTAGAATGTTTTACATGTCGCACTCTCTCTTCTCATTGAAATTTGAGAGGACCATGTGAAATTAACATAAGAAAATTAATACTTTTTAAACATGCCTTTCCACATGGTATAACAGAAATCATTTAGGTTTATTAGGTTAAAACTTAAAATGATATAATAATACGCATTTTCACTTGATTTTGCTCGATGTATAATAAGTGAAGTCGTCCATCACATCGTAACTCTATATATATATATATAATTTAATTGGAAAATTACCAAAAATAGCACCCCTAAAACTTATAGTAACAAACTAACACACCCTTGTGTTCAATTAGAATTGAACGTTCAATATTCAATTTGAACGTAAAATATTGAACGTTCAATATTAAACGGGTCTAATTGTCGTCATTCAATTCTAGTTGAACGGATAATATTGAACGTTCAATATTGAACGAGTCTAAATTATCGTCGTTCAATTTTAATTGAACACAGGGGGTGCTAGTTTTGTTATTACAAGTTTAGGGGGTGCTAGTTTTGTTATTTTTTCAATTTAATTTCAAGCTAATTATAGTATACACCTTAAAATAGGGTTAAATATCTTAGTGGTATCTTAATTTTATTTTTGATATCATTTTTTATCTTTATTATTTAGGTGGTATCTTAATGGTACCCACATTTAATAAAATGTATCAATTTGATGCAATTTTTCAAATTATTTGGAATTATCCACACATGTGCAACACACATGCAAAAGCATGAGGGTATTTTTGTCTCTTTAAATAATTAATATCCAACGGTTTTAATAAACAAAAAAGAAAAAAGATCACACAAGCACACCATCTAACACAAATACCTTAATATCCTTTACTGAAATTGATTAAGCAATCAATCTCTTTACCCGAATCAATCAGCAACGAAAAAAAAAGCTCTTATAGAACTGCTTGTTTTTAGTATTTTTTGTTATTAAAATTGTATTCATTGTTAAACTAAGTGGACATTAGGTGTATAATCTATGTGCAAAAGAAAATAATAGTTTATTGCTTTTTTTTGTAGTTTCTGCATAAATTCAGATTATGTGGACAGATTATGTGTACACAAAAAACAATTTTTTGCTTCTTTTTGTAGTTTCTGCATATGTGCAAGTTATGTGGAAAAATTCTATGTGAATAAAAGAACTGTTTTTTGCTTGTTCTTGTGGTTTCTGCATAATGCAAGTTCTATGTGTATATTATGTTTTGTAACGAATTGAGTTTCTATGTAAAGGTTATGTTTAATTATTATTATTAATACAATCATATTTTGTGCATGTATATGCTGTAATATGCAATTTATGAATGCAAAATGGAGAAATTAGACAACCTATTATACCATTCATTAAGTAGTCAAAATAACTAGGAAGAAGAGAGGAGAAAAATAGTGAAGAAGAAAGAGAAAAATGGGAGGTAAATGAGTCATAAAAAAAAGGCAATAAAATCTACATTTATAGACTCAAAAATGGAGGAAAAATAAATTGTTTATATGTAGGGGTAGGAAAGGACTCAAATGCCACAAATAGCCTTCATTTAAAGCTCATGTGATAGTCACATGTAAAAATTGCATCAAATTGGTACATTTTATTAAATGTGGGTGCCATTAAGATACCACCTAAATAATAAGGACAAAAAAGGGTACCAAAAATAGAATTAGGATACCACTAAGGTATCTAACCCCTTAAAATATGCTTAGTCCAAAATTTAAGTATATTGTAATAATAATAAATTTGGTGATCATTAATATAATTTAGTTAATAATAATTAAGTCTAAATGATTTTGTTTGAGTTTGATAGTTTTTTGTTGTATTTGATTTTTTTATACTGGTCAATTTTTTGGTCTATTTTGATATATTTTAGTTCATTATTTTTTATTCTATGTCGATATATTTTGATTAATTTTAATATATTGTGATCAATTGTGATATATTTTGATCTTTTTTGTTGTTGAATTTCTTCAATATTTGGTTTATTTTATACAAACTTTCTTCTTACTAACAAATTTCATTGAGTACATACTAAAAAATTAAACAAATAATTATACAAGTAACAATCGAAGGTGCTAATTTACGTGGATAATAATTTAACCATAGAATAATAACAATGAAATGAGAAACTCTATACTTAATATTATCTTGTTCACTCTTTATTTTTCCTGTTCATTTTTAGACTATTTCTATTGGTGGGTGACAATATACATAAGCAAATAATTAAAAATACTGGGCTTCTTTTATTGTTGCAGCTTGAGTTTGTTATTTGACATTTGATTAATAGGTTAATTAGTATTTATAGTCAAAACACTAATTTATGATACTGTTAGTGTCACAATGGGTAATCAATAACTATATAAGAATAATAATAATAATTAATTTAGTCATCATTCTTACATATGGTCAGTTTTAATTATTAATGATAAAATCAGATTGACTTTACTTAATTATGGTTCTTTGTTAGTGTATATGATTTATTTCCTCTATTTGATGGAATTTGGTCAAGTTTGATATGTTTTGATTGATTTTGGCACATTTTAGTAAAGTTTGAATAATTTTTATTCATTATTACAATAAATCCCAACAAATAGTTCTCATTAAAAAAAAGGAAAAAAAAAAAAAAAAAAAAACAGAACAACTCAGAATATGGACAAACTAGCATATGCATTTATTAAAAAAATCTAAAAATTTAAACACTAAATATCATTAATGTAAAAAACAAAACCTTCACACAAATAATGTAGTCTAATATAAATCTTACATTTTATTGCTAAGATTTTTAAAACAAATTCAAAAAATTTTAGTTTTATCTTTCTAATCAATGATCTATTTTAACTTATTTTTCAATAACTTAAAAATATAATATCTCTGACATTCTACGATGAGAGATAAAAAATAGGAAAAATAACAAAACTAACACCCCCTAAAAATTATAATAACAAAACTAGCACCCCTGTGTTCAATTAAAATTGAACAACGATAATTTAGACTCGTTCAATATTGAACGTTCAATATTATCCGTTCAATTAGAATTGAATGACGACAATTAGACCTATTTAATATTGAACGTTCAATATTTTACGTTCAAATTGAATATTGAACGTTCAATATTAAACGTTCAATTTTAATTGAACACAGGGGTGCTAGTTTTGTTATTATAATTTTTAGGGGGTGCTATTTTTGGTAATTTTCCTAAAAAATAAGGGTCGTAGACTGTATTTAGTTTATAAATTAATAATGAGAGTAAGTGTTCAATGATGATAGAAATGGAAACAAAGCAGCTGGGAAGGTTAATTAATTTCATTTCTGCAATTCTTTCCCTAAAAATGGCTATTTTTAAAGTTTATTATAAAAGAAGCCTTTTTTAAACTTTGCACCTTAAAATTGCCTATTTTAAACAAAAATTCGTAATTTTTATTACATTAATAATGCTAATTATCTAAATATTAAAGGATAATTATGGAAAAAAATGTACTTTAAATTCAAGTGTTGTTTAGTATGATAGTATAAGTCTGTTACTTCTTTCAATAGTTACCAAATTTTGTTTGATAATTTTAGTCCAAATTTTTAAGAGGTAAAATTTATATTTTTAAAATATTTTTTTTATACCAAAAATGACAACAATTAATATTTAAATGATTATTTTTTCTTCACAACTATATTGTAGATCATTTTGACACAACCAATATTGTTAGTAATTTTTTTAATATTTAATTTTTATGTACTTATTATTTTAAATCATAAATTAAAAATTAAAAATATTTGTGGATAATTTATAAATTTATGATTACTAGTTTATTCATATTCATATAGACGATTTCTTTATCAATATTAAGGATGGTCTTTTAATGCTTAGTCTAATGAATCATTTTAGTTTCTCCATTATTTACTCTTTTTTTAATTCTTTATTGCCTTCAATGGCAATTTATTATAAACTATGTTTCATTTTATCATTCTAATTTAGATTTCTCACTTTTCCATTGAATCTCGAAAATGACTATCATCTTCTTCTTTCTTCAATTAACAACAAGAAATAGTAATAAAAAATGTTGTATCAATCAAATATACTATGAATGAAATATATTTCTTGTTATGTTATTACCTCACAATAGAAGTATATATAAAAAATAAAATACAATAGTCCTAAATAAAATAAAATTATGTACAACCTAAAACTCTATTACAGATAGACACATATACACTAATTACATGACTCACGCTAACACTCTCTCTCAAGTTGAAGCATACATATCAATCATGCCCAACTTGCTTAGTAAGTCATAAAACACCTTCTTGGAAACTCTTTTGGTGAGCACATTTGCGAGTTGCTTTCCAGTGGAAACAAAAGGGAAATTGATTAGTTTGGCATCTAGTTTTTTTTTTATAAAGTGACGAACAACCTCTACTTAGTGCGATCATGTTGTACTGAATTTTGTGATATATCAATGGCTGCTCGATTGTTGCAATACAACTTCATAGTACTTTTGGGTTCAAAATCCAAATCAGATAGCAAACTTCTTATCCACAACAATTCACATATCCCATGAGCCATACCTCTATACTCAGCCTCAGCACTGAATTGCGCCACAACTTTCTGCTTCTTACTTTTCCATGTAACCATTGCCTCCCACAAAAGTGAAATAACCTGATGTCGACCTTCTATCTGTAATATTTTCTGCCCAATCTGCACCTGTGAAGCTGCAAACTTTAAGAGGGTTGTTGTGTTTAGAGAACGTTACTCCTCTTCTTGGAGCTGACTTCAAGTACCTTAAAATCCTCACAACTGCATCCATGTGACTCTGACTCTGGTTATGCATGAACTAACTTACTACACTTACCGCATATGCAACATCTGGTCTAGTATGCACTAAATAAATTAAGCACCCAACCAACCTCTGATAGCAAGCTCAATCAGTTGGTACCTGATCTGGATACTCTGCTAGACAATGGTTTTGCTCAATAGGAGTGTCAATAGGTTTGCAATCCAACATACCTGTCTCAGTTAGCAGATCAAGAATGTACTTTCTCTGACACAGAAAAATTCATTCTCTCCCCCTAGCTACCTCAATTCCTAAGAAGTATTTTAGTTTACCTAAATCCTTCATCTCGAATTCAGAGGCTAGTTGTCTTTGTAATCTATCCATCTCAACAGTATCATTGCTAGTAATTACCATATCATCAACATAAATAATTAAAGCAGTTACCTTCCCTTGTTGATGTTTGAGAAACAAGATATGGTTTGAATTACTCTGTTTGTAACCAACTTTCTGCATGAACTGAGAAAATCTTCCAAACTAGGCACGAGGGGACTACTTAAGACCATACAAAGACTTCCTCAATTTACATACAAAATTACCAGGAGAATCAGCTACATACCCAGGTGGAAGACTCATGTACACCTCCTCGACTAACTCTCCATGAAAAAATGCATTCTTACCATCAAACTGTCGAAGTGGCCAGTCTAAGCTAGCAGCAAGCAAAAGCAAAACCCAGATAGTATTCATTTTGGCAATAGGAGCAAAAGTCTTATCGTAGTCTGCAACATACGTCTGAGTGAATCCTTTTGCTACAAGGCGGGCTTTATATCGATTTACAGATCTATTAGCATTATGTTTCACAGTAAATACCTAGCGACAATCAACTTCCTTCTTGTCCTATGGTGGAGGCACAAGTTGCCAAGTATCATTTTTCTGTAACGCCTCCATCTCTTCATCTGTTGCCTTCCTCCACTTTGGATCTCCCAACGCATCTTGCACTTTGTTAGGTACTGATACAGTAGATATTTGATTTATAAATGATTTATATGACTTAGATAATCTTTTAGTGGACATGTAGTTGGCTATTAGATACTTTAATTTTGCATGAATATTTAGATCATACCTTTTGGCTGGTTGACCTTGAGTAAACTTATTTGGTAACACATATTGTCCAACATTAGATTCAATGCTATTAGTATCAGTGGGTGTACATGCCTCAAATGAGTGACCTTTAGTACTAGGGAGTTGTTGATCAAGGGTAAGAGAGGGAATAGTTGTGTCTTCTTCATTTTGATTTTTAGTGATCAGATATGGTGCTTGGATACTTGAAGCATCTGGTTCTTCTACTACTGAATTCAACGAGATAAGAACCTGAACTGGACCCATCGAAATATTTCTTGATTGTGTTACTTTCAAAATTCCTTCCAATTCCTCCCCCTCACCATGATACAGCTCTTCAAAGTATGAATTCTCCCCCTTAAGAGCAATATCAGATGAAAAAAAATAGCTCATATATTCAAAAAAAGTAACATCTATAGTGACATAATACTTTTTGGTAGGTGGGTGGTAGCACTTGTACGCTTTTTGATAGCCTCTATAACCAACAAACACTTAATTACTCGGATATCTAATTTAGACCTCTAATTTTTAGGAACATGGACAAAAGCAATACAACCAAATACACAGGCAAGAAGATTATGAAATGATGACACAGATACATGAGATGTGGAACCTCAAACGAGATTTGTCCGTAAAGGACACTAAATGGGAGATGATTGATGAGGTAGGCAGAAGCTTGTACAGCATCACCCCAAAGATATTTTGGCATATTGGCACTAAATAGGAGAGCACGAGCCATATTAAGTAAGTGATGATTTTTTCTTTCGAACACCCCATTTTGTTCTGGTGTATGTGGGCAAGTAGTTTGGTGAACAATTCCATGTGTTTGGAAATAATCTTGAAAAATATGATTAACATATTCTCCCCCATTGTCAGAACATAGGACTCTAATGGTGCTATTGTATTGTGTTTGAACACGAGTACGAAAATTTTGAAAAGCTTGAAAAGCTTCATCTTTGTGTTTAAGAAAATCAACTCATGACAATTATGTACAATCATCAATAAACGACACAAAATACCTCATACCCTATATAGTAGGTTCTCTAGATGATCCCCAAACATCAGAATAAATTAATTCAAAAGGAATTGTACTTCTATTAGAAACACTTGGAGAATAAGTAGTACGATGACTCTTGGTCAGCACACATGTCTCACAACGTAAAACAGATTTACTCACACCAATAAACAGAGTAGGCATAGATTTTTTTATAAGATTAAAAGATGGATGCCTTAAGCGACGATGCTATAACCAAATTTCACTTAGCTGGTCATAACTTGAAGTCAAAGCGGTGCGGGACTGTGCTCCTAGTTTCTTCCCTGCATAGTTCTGATTCAGACAAAACAATTTATTCCTGAGATACCCCCGACCAATTATTTTCCTGGTAAGAAGATCCTAAAAAATTACATACATAGGATAAAAGGTTACATAACATTTAGGCTCAGTATTCAAATGTGGGACATATATTAAGTGATGAGATAAATCCGATACATATAAAACATTTTGGAGCTGTAAGGTTAGGGTAATACGAACTGACCCCATCCCTAACATAAAAAAAGCTTCACCATTAGCGTTCGTAACATAAGACACTAGTGGGGAAGACAAGTTAGTAAAATAAGATTTATCATAAGTCATATGATCATATGCACCAGAATCAATAATTCAAGTATCAGATCCAATAGAGTGAGAAACGTTTGAAACCATACCAATCTTACAACGACTAGCTATAGAAGATATAGGGTTACTTTCACATGTCGTATAATGATCTTGTCCAACTACTCCATAAAAATCTAGTATTGATGACCTTGCTTGAATAGCTAGGCTAAATATTTCATTTGTCTTGAAATTCTGATGTTCTTTCGAATCTTTCATTGAAAAAGACAATAATAATATGCAGCGGAATAATTTTTTTTTTTTTGGAATTTACTGATTGGACAATTGACTTGATTGCTGATTGTGTCTGTTGACTAATGACTGTGTGTTGATTGTTGACTATGTCTGTTGACTGGACTGATGACTGTGTGAACTGCTAACTGTGTCTGTTGATTGGACTGATGATTGTGTGTTGACTGCTGATTGGACTAAAATTAGGCTGGATTGAAATTGGGCCTTGGACTATGTGCTGTGGTTTTTTCTTTTTTTTTGAAATTTCGGGCTTGGGCTGTTAGGGTTTGGTCTTGGGCTTGGGCTTGGGCTATTAGGGTTTGATTTGGGTTTGTTGTAGATAGGCTTAGGGCTGTGGGCTAATGGGCTTAGGGTTGTGATAGAGGTGGGCTTAGGGTTGTGAGAGAGGTGGGCTAGGGTTGGAGAGGAATGGGTTGTTGATACCCTATGAAGGCAGCCTTGATGGACTGGAGAGTAGATGGACCTGCAAAGCGGCGCTGATAGATCTGCAAAGCTGCGCGACGAAGGAGAGAAAATGGACCTACGAAGTGGCACTAATGACTTGCGAAGCGGCACTAATGGATCTGCGAAGCTGAGCGACGACGGAGAGCAAAAAGAGAGCCACTCGCGGGAGAGAGAGGGGCTGCAGCGGCAAAGACCTATGGGTGATGATGAAGGCGGCTGCTGAATTGGTTGAAAGGAGATGACGGTGGTGCGACAGATAAAGTGTGATGGAGGTTGAGTCGTGCATAGGAGAGACAAGCGGCAGACGCGGAATACAGTGTTGGAGAAAGCAGCTCTGATAGCTGCACTAATAGGTGATTGGACTGGAAGTAGACGAGAAAAAAAAGAAAAAAGAAAAGACAAAATCCTCTTTTCTAACCTTGCTTTGATACCAAGTCAAATATACTATGAATGAAATATATTTCTTGTTATGTTATTACCTCAAAATAGAGGTATATATAGAAAATAAAATACAAGAATCCTAAATAAAATAGCACTATGTACAACCTAGAACTCTATTACAGATAGACACATATACACTAATTACATGACTCACGCAAACAATATCATTACTTGATATCATTAAGACCCTACTATGAAAATTATAGTATTTCGCAATTATTTGTTATATGTTTCAATTATGTTTATAATTGTATATTTTGAATTTTGAAAACCTAAAACCTCATTCAAGAACTCCAACAATAGCATCCTACCAGTCTATACTTTAATCGACGCTGTAGAGATCCTCTCAAACTCAAGTTTTGTTTCCATGGCTTTTAACTCTCAAGCTCGCTACTTAAAGCCTTTTGATTCCATACACTCAATTTCTCACCAATGTCGCCCTCGTTGGCACGGCTTTCACTCAATTTGGACAATCCTTATTACTTGTTCTTCAACATCATCTCATTCTACTAGTTTTCTCTTATCAATGCATAAAAGCTTTACCCTTTGGAACCAAGATTCCAACTCTCTCTCTCAAACCAAACTCTGTTCGTCATTACGACTCAATCCAAAACTCAAATCTCTATTAATAATGTTACTCCATGATTTTTAGAATATGCGAATAGGTGATTGTAATGGTTAATTATTAGTATGATAATATGGAAGCTAACTTAGAAAGTAAGAGAAATATTAGTAATAAGCACATGTAGTATTGAAGGTAATTTTGACTTACATTACACGAGAGAGCATATTGGTATTTATGGTTGAACAAAGTATGTTTTATATAATTTCACCTATTTTCTTTAATTAATGATTCTAAAATTGTCTCTATCTAGAATTATCTCATTCACAGTTCGAAGGTATTCTCTCAGGTTTTTTTTTTTCTCTTATTAATGTTTGGAGAAGAAATGCTAATTATACTGTGAATTTTCTATTGCTTGAGATCTCATATTATTTATATTTATCTTTTGAGAAAAAGTAAAGAGAAATTTTCAATTTATTATGTCAATTACTTGATAAAGCATATAAAGTTGTTGCTCTAGTGTTAAGATGTCTATCAACATGGAAGAGATTGTTGTAGTTTTGGAATAGTTGCAGGAATCAATTTCCTAGGAAATTAGATGGTAAATTTTCCCATCTTTTGTTTACTAAGCATATACTTGGAGTTAAAGATCTAACAAAAGCTTCCTTTTATTCCAGGTTGAGAAAAAAGATATGATTTGCAACGCTCTCTTGGACCTCCTCAAGCTCCCAACTACCACTTAATTACCAGTAATAACAGTTAAATATGTTACTATTTTATCCTTGGGTTGTTATCTATCTCTCACACTTCCCACATGTATTTTTTTTTAAATGTTTAGTAATGGTTATTAAGATGATTCAAAGGAGAGAGACAATTAATAAGATAGTTGAATAAAATTGGCTTTTTTTATTTTTATTTTGGTAACATATTATATATACATCTATCATTATAAGTAACATGTTATATATATTTATGTCGTTGTATGTAACAAATTACATATACCTCTGCAGTTGTATGTAACATGTTACATACACCTCTGTCGTTGTATGTAACATGTTACATAAACTTATATTGACCTCTATTATTACATATAACATATTACATACCTATTCAACGTGGTTGACGAAGCTCCAGTAAGATCGTTGGTGCTCTAGTAATGTCACCGACGAAGTCGCCAAAGCTCAGGTCAATTTATCGCTAGAGTTATCGGAGTTTCGGTGCATTTGTTTGTTAGCCCTTATAATATATTTTAGTAATTTGTATAATTTTTATGTAATTAAAATTCATAATTATTTATATATTTTTGTTAATTTTAAAAAAATTAATTTATAATTTAAATGTAAATTATTTAGGATGAAAGTGCTACTAACTAAAAGAGGGGTGAACTTAGAACAATTTAGCTGTTTTTTTTTTTTTTTTTTTTCAAGGTTAACTTTTTAAAGCAACAAAATAAAAGTGATGGTGATAGAATAGCGACGTGAAATCCCCGCCGAGCAAAGATTGTTGGAGCAAGTCTACCCTGTACGTAGCATTGACTTGTTATTAGTATTAGGACCGGTGGCACCTGCATTCATTTCAGTTAATTAGTTAAAATATAACTAATATAAAATATTTAATTAATTGATTAAAATATAATTAATATAAAATATTTGAGCCATAATTAATGTAGACTATGACATTATGTCTAACTATTTAATAAATATATTATTTTATATCTAATTATTTATAAACATATAATATTTTATCTAATTGTTTAAATTATTTTGATTTTATTGGTAAATAATTTATGTTGTGTCATTTTACTTGAAAGTATATAATATTTTGTAACTAATAATGTTTATATTAGGTTCATGAATTGTTAACTTAAGAAATAATAAATTAAAATACATACTTTAAGGTAAAAATGACTTCTTAATTTTATTTAATATTATAGTGTTTATTTCCGATTAATACTAAGGACTATTAAGAGGAAGGAAAAAAAAAAAAAAGGTGTAACATGAGAATAAATATAAACTTGTAAAAAACAATTCATCATAAGGCTTCGAGCTCTATTTTATATAAAATATGTTATTATTTTTGTATACTTTATTTCTACATATGTAAAAATTATTGCAAAAAATAGATTAATGATATTCATACAACTTTTATCAATGTCAAAGTATATGTATTGTTTATTATAATATTATATTTAATTACACTTTATTGTTATTAATACTAAATATAATTATTATTCATGAAAAATTATTTTATAGTTGTTGCAATAAAATATTATTTAGATAATCAATTAATATATGTGTGATGTAAATGAGTTAATATATCTTAGAATATAAAAAAAAAAAAAATAGTATAATTCTATAGAGTCTAGCTTTAAGTTAAGTATTGGTGTTTTCATTTTATATATTTTTTACAAAGTGATATATTTATATAAGTTATATAATACAAAATATCTATATTTATATAAATATATGATACCCAATATTTAAATGTGTGAATTTAATCTTGATATTATCATTGTGCACATTTTTTAATTACAAAATGATGCTTTAAAATTCACTTTCCCAAATATCTAGTATAATTAAACTTTTATAAAGAAAAAAATTTAATTTATAAATGAGTCAATATATCTTAAAATATATAAAAAATAGTTATAACTCTATAGTATAATATATGTTTAAATATTAGTATTGTAATTATGCACATTTTTTTTTACAAAATGATATATTTATATAAGTTATATGAAACAAACTATCTATATTTATATAAGATATATGATACTCAATATTTAAATGTGTGAGTTTGGTCTTTATATCAATATTGTATAATTTTTTATTACAAAATGATGCTTTAAAAATTATTTTTTTTAAATGTCTCATATAACTTGGCTCTTATGGAGGGAAAAAAAAGAAGACAACGACTAAAAGTGAGTAAATTGTAGCAATAAATTTTATTTAGATAATTAATTAATTTATATGTGATTTGGCTTATAAATAAGTCAATATATTTTAAAATATAAAAAATAAATAGTTATGACTCTATAATCTAGATATAAATTTAAATATTGATATTTTGATTATACACATTTTTTTACAAAGTGGGATATTTATATAATATGATACCGAATATTCATATTTATTTAAGTTATATGATACTTAATATCTAATGTGTGAATTTGGGCTTAATATTATCATTGTATACATTTTTTAATTAACAAATGATGCTTTAAAATTCATTTTTCCAAATTCGTAGAATAATTTCGATTTTATAAGAAAAAATTTAATTCGTACATGAATCAATATATTTTAAAATATAAAAAAAGTAGTTACGATCTTATTTTATCTGTAAGTTTAAGTATTAGTATCTATAATCTATTTGTGTGAATTTAGTCTTAATGTTATTATTGTGTATATTTTTTAATTAAAAAATTATGCTTTAAAAATTATTTTTCCAAATTCCTAGAATAATTTTGTTTTTATAGAGAAAAAAATTTAATTCATAAATGAATTAATATATTTTACAATATAAAGAAAGTAGTTAAGACTTTATAATCTATCTATAAATTTAAGCATTAGTATCTTCATTATACACAATTTTTAAAAAACGATATAATTATATAAGTTACGTAATAACAAATATCCATATTTATATAAAGTGTATGAAACATAATATTTAAACGTGTAAGTTTGATTTTTAATTAATATTATATGCATTAAATTACTATATGGATCAAATAACATATCAATTATTAATTTAATATAAAATTAATAAAGTGAGATTATGAAGTGATTGTGAGACTAATATTAACTAACAAGGTCAATTAAATTATTTTTTATAAATTAATATATAGTGATAAAAAAATATTTTTTAAATTTAATATTATTTTATTAACTGTAAAAAAAAAAATGTGTATGATACGGTGACAACGAAAATAAAAGCCAAAAACCATGGCTTTTTATATAGATTATAGACATAGAAATCACCAATATATATATATATATATATATATAAAGAGTTTTGTTTTTTCAGCCACTAACTTTTCTTTTGCTGTTTTTTTTTTTCATTTATTTTCCTTTCTTATGTTATATTTTTTAAAAATTAAATATTTTAATATTTTAATATTTCAGCAGCTACCAATATATACCATTTAACCATATAATAATTAACAAATATTATATATATATTAATTATTTTATCTTATATAATATGACAAAGACATGTGATAAATAAGTAGTTAAAATTATAATGATAACAACAACAATAAATAAATAAAATATAGTATTGGCTACATATTTAAATAATAAGAAAAATATGCTAATTTAACCCTCTTTTATTATTCTTATACTAATGTGATCCCCCACATGTATAAAAAATATAAATAAAATGTTGTATTAGAATAAGATTAGTGAAAATGAATAATTTCAGCTTATTTTTCAAATATTATTAATCATATATGAAATAATATATTATAAATTCTTAATTTATTAAATCTACTAAAATAAGAGTACAACAATAATAATAACAATAATAATAATAAATAAAATATATAATTATATTTAAATATTATTAGTCGTATATAAAATAATATATTATAAGTAAGAGAGATAAATTTATTGCATAATTTATTATTTTATAAAGATAAATAGACAATTAAAATAAGAGTGCAAATGTAATATAATATTTATGAAACATGCCCCATTTTATTTTGAGTGTAGTACCATTCAATAATAAATTTTTTTTTAATTATTTTTATATTTACTATTTTTTATTTATTTTTTTCATATTAGTAATTTATGTTTTTCATTTTAGCCAAATATTTATGAACTAAATTAAAAATATAAAGTACTAATTTGTATAGAATAAATTAGAGTTTATTTATCCTTATTTTTTATTTTGGCAGTAAAACTCACTTTCTTTTATTTTAAATTTTGTGTTTAAATTATACTAAGTATTATTTGTTAAAAAAAGTACAATACGTGCATATGCACGCTAACAAACCTAGTTTTAGAGAAAAATATTGTAGTGTTTAGTTTTTTAATTTAGAAAAAATGTTTTTAATTTCTTTTGTTTGTAAAAAATATGTTTTTAAATCTCTTCACTTGTAAAAAATATGATACGTAAAGACAAAGTCAAATTTTAATTTATATTTTCGTTAAATATAAGGAAATAACATATGTATCATAAGCATGTTTATATTTTTAGATAGATGTATATGTAAAAATTTAATATTTAATTAAAAATTTATTCAATTTTTTAAAAAAAAAAATTCTTTCAAATTTGAATAAAATTTTCAATAAATTTTAAATAAATTTTTTATTGTTTAATATCTGAAGTCATAAATTAGAAAATAAAATTTTTATTTAAGTTTGATATAAAGAAACTGTTAAAAAGTTGGAGTAATTTTTAAATAAAAATTACTTCATAAGATATATCTATCGAAAAAATACAAACATGCATATGATACATGTGTTTCCATTAAATTTAAAGAAAAAATAGATGAAAAATTAACTGCCTTACCTAACACATTTTTTTTTACAGGTAAATGGACTTAAGAACATATTTTTTATAAACAAAAAGACTTAAATACATCTTTTATAAACTAAAAAACTAAACATACATATTATCTAAGCACATGACTATTTTGGCACTCTATCCTAAATTTTAAACACAAAAATTTAGGTATTCTTCGGTTATCGATTAGGTTTTAAAAATATTTTTTATTATAACTTGATGTATATAATAATCTACATGATACAAATTAATTAATTTTTGTTAGTAAAGAATTCCACAATTATTTCTTCATAATATATTTTCAATTTTATATTTAATTAATAACCAACATATTATTTAATATATATCGCTTGTTATATAATGTCCTACTCATTAGGTTTGGTGAGCGCATAAAATAGACCCTTGTTCACAATCCTCTCATTTCAAAAATGAGAACAACAAATTCTCACAAATTTTTTTTTTTTTTTTGGGTAAAGTGAAAGCTAAGATTCCGCTACCCTTAAGAAACGTCTAACTAGTCAACTCAATTGACTGACTGAATACAAGCAAACTTTTATTTTTGTGTACTTGAATTATTTGGACAAGAATCTAAGGAGGTAACCTGTGGCCCTTTTGAAATATTTTATTGTTTAATCTGTGCAAGCTTTAAATTAATTGGGATATTAAGCTAATTATTATTATTAGGTGTGTATGGTTATGGAGGATGAGAAATATTGACAAAATGATTCTAGGTAGATCTCAACTTAGCTAAATTGCTGAAATGTACATGCGATCCTTTGTTTATTAAAGCAAGGATTATATTTGGTTTCTAGATAGGGAAAATACTTTTGTGTTGTTGTTGTTGATCAAGATAGGGAAAATAATTGAAAATACGATTTCACAGTTGTTGATCAACTTTGTCTTGATTATTTATTTTACTGTTTTTACTTTCTCTCTTATGATTTGAATGTATACTTGATAAGATTTTACAAATTTCATTTATTCTTTAGTAGTCACGTGTCTAGGACAAGAGTAGCTCTTTCCCTTAATTAGTTTTTTTATGAATAATATATTTTATTATTTTGTTACGTACTTATTAAGGTATTGTAGCCTAATTACATAATACTATCTTGTATATGGTGGAGGTCTTGAGTTTGAGATTTAAAACTAAAAAAAAAAAATACCTCTTCTCACATTGTTTGACTTGTCAGTTAAAACAATCCAATTATGCATAAAGCTTGATTTAAATAATTAACTATTATCAGAGCTTAGCAATCTAAAAGGTGATTACCATTACACATGGACAAACTTTCGCAGAAGGTTTTGTCATGACAAAAATATCAAAATAATCCTCCTATTTTTGCGGGCCAAATATGACGAAGAATAGAAGTCAACATAGACTTTATATCTCTCAAGTCATTCATAAATGACTTGATTCGAGATTTCATGTCTTGCTTTAGTACATTAATAGATCGAGTCCAAGTTTTTCTACTTTTGATTTGAGGGCAAAATGTTATTGTTCAAGAACATGAATTTTTATATAAGTAACAGAAAATGATTGACTTGAAAAAAGAAGAAGAAAGAGAATAAATTTGGTGAGTTTTTTAAACAACGAATGAGGGTCATTGATTATCTTTGACTTTGGAGAGGGGTAGAAATCTTGGTGGCATTGGAAAGGCAGCAAAGATACAAGTTTGATGGTGATAGTTGTTCACGATGAGGTTGCTTGAAACAGTGAAGTAGGGCAATACTACATGCAGTGGCAGATCTAGAATTTTCAATGAAGGGGGCACCATGTAAAATCAAAATGATTATGTCATTTCTTTATTTGATGCCTATTACAATAACTCTCGACAAGTTTTCATATTTTAAAATTGACACATAATAACATCATTATCAATATTATCAAATACATATTTCTCAATATATACAACTAAATTATCATTGAATCATTGATCTTTCATTCAATTACGCAATTATTCTTAACAATTTTCGTAACAGAAAAAATTCTTTCTACAATAGCGGTTGAAATTGGTAAAATAAGAATCAATTTCATGAGTAAATAAACTAGAGGATAAACTTGATATTTCTTTATCTCAACCATATTTTGTGCAAGATCACCAACTCCATTCAAAGTTGAAAATTCAATGCTAGATCTGACATCCATAATATAATTTTCAAGTTAGACTTCAAGTTTCATGAGCTCAATTTTTGAAAAATTTTTGTAATAAATTTGCCCAAAACGAACCAATTTTTGCTTGTCAAAAGCTAAAAAATGATATTTTAGATTTAAACAAACCATACAAAGAAGAAGCTCAGTATTTGTCTCATTAAAACGATTGTTCAACTCTTGAAGTTGCATGTCTATGACAGTGTAAAATTGCCCAACACAATAATAATGCAAATTTGTTATCTTTTGAACTTTTCGTCGTGACCTTCCACGAGCTATAAATATGTCACTCATATTAGGAATGGAAATGTGATGCTTGTTACAAAAGGTAGAAACCTCATCAAGTAAAGAATCTCAACCACAATTTCTCATTGTTTGTAACCTTTCCTTGCATATTTTGACAAACTTTATAACATTGACAATATCTTGATCTTTTCTTTGCAAAGCTTGTGATAATTCATTTGAGATCTCTAATATAGCTCTCATCAAATGCAAACAGGAAAAAAAAAAAACTAAATGATTGAATAATATCCAATATAACCATTATTTCATGTTTTTAATTAGAGCTTGACCCACCACTTTCTGTTATAATATCAAGCACTTTAATGATAGATGAGAACATAGCAATCAAATTCAAAAAAAAATCGTAATATGAACTCCAACGTGTATCACCAGGTCTTTTTAGAGAAATTTTTTGATTTAATCCTTGACCACTAAAAAGCTCACCATTGTCAAGTTCTTCAAATATTGAAGTAGCATATTTTTCGCGAAGAATATCACGAAGTTTAGTTAACCCTCCAGCAACATTTACCACATTTGAAACATAAGTGAATAAGCTTGCTATGTTCACATGATTTTCAGCAACAACGACAAGAGCTAATTGAAATTGGTAAGCAAAACAATGGATATAAAAATGCATGTTTATTTTTATCGAATATGAACTTTTTGAGACCATTAAACTCTCCTCACATATTGCTTGCCCTATCATAACTTTGTCCCCTCAATTGAAATAAGCTTAGATTATGTCTAGAGAAAAAAAAAATCAATAGTATTCTTTAAAGAGTGAGATGTAGTCTCAATAACATGCTCAATGCCCACAAAGTGCTCAATCACACAACCTTTTTTGTCAACATAACGAACAACAATTGCCATTTGTTCTTTTGAAGCTAGATCACGAGACTCATCAATAAGAATAGAAAATTGAGAGTTTTCAACATTGGTGATCTCAATTGAAATTGCACTCACAATGTTTTTTTGAATTGCAGGTGATATTAGTTTATGATTTTTCAAAGAAATAACTTTTATGCCTTCATTATGGTCACATAACCACTGTAATAGTTGAAGAAAATTTCTTTGATTACTCCAAGTTTCATATTCATCATGTCCACGAAATGCTAGGCCTTGTCTCAAAAGAAATCGAATACAATCAATTGATGCACCTAAATGAACACGATAATGAATGCAAGCTTCATCAGTTTGCTTTCAAAAAAGTACAACAATTTGCTATTTTTGGTTCATTAAAGATTCACACTTTTGCTAAGCCTGAATGTGATGGCTATTAGAACCTCCAATATAAACATAAAAAGATTCATTTTTTTTCCAATTTGAGAACCCTTTACCAACAAATGAGTCACCACCTCCTTGTTCTCCAATGTTTGGTTTAAAGAGATAACAACACAAACAATATGCAACATTATTTGATATGCTATACCCCAACCAGTTATTTTAAAAATTGTAATCTTTATTGCCATATATCCCAAGTAATTGAAAGCTTATCATCAAGATTGAGCAAAAAAGCAAATTTCTCACCTAAAAGTCTGAAACAGAGTCATCAGATATGAGATATAAATATCTCATTCTTTAATACCATCAGCACAATGCTTTTACTAATGGATATATTCAAGTAACTATACAACAAAGCCAATAATTTAGTAATCACCTAGAGACAATATAAAAGCATAATATTTCAATTCTTTGTAAGTTAAAAAAAGAAGAAGCAATAGCAGTTAGCAAACCACATAATAACAAAGATAATAACAAGAAATGCTAACTAGTAACCAGAGCTTCATAGCAATCCTTATTCCTTAATCGAGTCAAAAAAACATACAAAAAGGCTTTGCTTCCCTCTACACCCAATAAATCCACAAATGAGTCAACTGCTTATACATATAGAGAACCATTAATTTTAATAAGTATTGCTTTTTGCTCTTTTGGGTTTTTGCAGAAGCCAGGTACTTGCAATAAAAGAGATGTTGTGACAGTAGTTAGAATGTGAAATGCAATGTAATCATAACACAAATTGCAGATCTTAACAAAATCGATTGACTTGGATCCATAAAAAGAAAAAGGCTGAGAAGTCAGCTGAATAGTCAACGTTAAAAAGAAAGAAAATTTACAAATCAGTTGGGGCACTCCTTTAAATATTTTTAAAAAGTTCTAAAATTATTATAATTTAAAAGGAGATATAAAAAATTAGCTGGGGCACATGCCCCCCCCTAATTTCCAAACAAATCCGCCTCTGACTACAGGGTCCTATGAAGTGAGAACATGTATTGGTGGTAGATAGGCATTGCCAGACGATGAAAAAAGTTGACCAATGAGTTTCCTTCACTGTGCTATAGTTTGTCATTGCTCCAAATTTGGTCACCATGATCGGGGTTGTATTAGCTTTGGGGTTTTGTAGGTGGTAGGGTTCAGGGGCGGAGCCAGAAAAAAAATAATTAGAGGGGCTGAACTTTTTTTTTTTATACAAAATAAAAAAATAATAAGAGTGATAGTATATTATATTCAATTTAATACTGAATTTTTTATGTCATATTATAATAGAAACATAGAATTAGAGCTCAAAAAATATAAAGTTAACACATTATAATTAACTTATAACAAAAATTAAACAAAAATATAATAAGTTAATAATTATTAGTATTATTCATGAATAAAATAAATGTATTAACTAAGAAATCTAAGCAAATAAAAACTCAATTAAACACACTAAAATTTATAGTTGTTGAAACTAAAATAAACATATGAAAATATAAAAGGTAAAATGTGATTTAGAATTTAACCATTTTATTTATAATTCATATCATTTTTATCTACATATTTGTTAAATATTGTTAATATATTTTAAAATATGTACATAAAAATTATACACAATATATTATTACAAATAAAATATTTATTTAATGTTAAAAATGTACACGTAATTAATTTTTGTAAAAAAATTGGCCGGAATTGTAGCCTCACCTAACTCCCACTATCCTTCGCCCCTGGTAGGGTTGTTGGCCAGTAAAGATCACATATGAGCGACAATGGTGGCAAAGTAGATGGTAAAGTAGATGGTATTGTTTCTCAAATACCCTTTTCAATATGTTTTTGTTTTTCAAATTTTTTTTAACAAAATCTTTTTTTAATATGATGTTTTTCAGATTTTTTTTTAATATAAATTGCTTTTATAGTAAAGATGAGTTTTGATTTTTTTTTTTAAGTAATCGTTCCTCTAATACTAAATTGATGTAAAACAAATAAGGAGATGGGAGAGAAAATTGACAAGAAAAGGAGAATAATAAGATGAATTGGTGTTAGAAATTCAAACGAAATTAAAAGGAGGAAATCAGGTTGATAATAAGGAAAAAAACTAATAACTATAATTCATTTCATTCTGATATGATATTTTATTTATAAGTTCAAAATATAAACTTGATAATTATAAAATAACTAATAGTAACCTAAATAATAATCTAAAAAATTAAAGGATAAATCTAAATTATAATTGTGAAATTTAAAATATAATCTAACAATTTCTTAAGTGATAATAATCAATTTAGATAAAACATATATAATTTAAATAATTAATTATTATCATTTTTCTTTCTTATATAACATGTTAGTAAAAAAAATAAAAAATTAGACAATTTAGTTTTTACCCTGTTGTCCATTACTTTCCATTTTTGACTACTATAAATAATTCATAATCATTCATCAACAAGTTTTCAACAATAAAGCTAATGAGATATTTTATAATGGTTCTCCAGTTGTTCAACAACCATAATCTCCAATGTTGTTGGAGCTTCGTCAATACTTGTATTTATAAACGTGCATACAAAGTAAACAAATTTGAATTTGTATTCATTGCCTTTTTCATAGTTCTCACATTTTGCATGTTTTGAGGTTAACAAAATTAACTAGAGAACTGGTGATCCAATATTAGCTTCCAATGTTGGAGTTCCATCTATATTTATATTTATGAAAAAGCATGTAAAACAAAAGGACTGATCATAAAACTGAAAATTGTTAACAACACTCATGAATTTGATACAAATTCGAGAATTTTAAACACGTAAAAATTGTTATCGCAAACTAGTTAACTTGTATATGACCTATTAACAAAAAATATATTATAATCTGTGAACCCAACACAAATCCAAGGTTTTTAAAAGAGTTTGGATTGTATTAAACATGTTGAGTCATTATTGGATCGACTTGTCTTAATCCATTAAATGTGTTGGATTTGAATTGGGACTAAATAAATTGAATCTTGAATGAGTTGACTCGAATTTAACCTAACCTACTCATTTAACAGCTCTTATTGATTACCTATACCAAAATAGCTTTATAGTTCAAAATGTTAATCTAAAGGTAAACATGCTTCACAGGTAGGGGTGACAATTTTGTCTTGTTCGTGTCCAGTTTTCGTATCAATTGACACATAGAAAAAATTTATTTGACTTTTTTTCGTATTGTTTATTTATAATAGTAAGAAATAACAAAATCTTTAAGAACATAAAAAAAATATTGATCAATTTTTTTTAAAAAAAATTTCGTGTCGTGTCATGTTCGATTTGTGTTATCGAGTTGTGTCATAAATTATCACCCTTATTCACAGGTAGTCAATTTCTTTTTTTAGCTTTAATAAAATTAATATTTTTAAATACATGTACATACATGGAAAAAAAAATACAATGAAGGGTAAAAAAAAAAGGAAAAAAAAAAAGAAGTTTAAATGGTGTCATATTAGAGGGATATTGTTAAGAAAATTTATTAATTTTCACATTAAATTAATTCAAATTTTCTTTTGTCAAGCTTGAAATAAGTCAATTTGATATCATAAAATATAAACATGTAAAATAGCCTTTTGAAAAGATATTTTAAATTATTCATCGTTCTTTTATCTTGTAATTGTTCATTAAAATTTTCCACGTAAATCATACTCCTCATCGATACTGCCAACAATATCACAATTCACCACAAGTCAGATTATAGCATCCACGATTTAAACCATCCCAGTCCCGTATTCTTTCCTCGTTCGGGAAAAATGAAAAGAAAAGAAAATCCCTTCATGTTTTCTTCTTTTCCAGCTTTCCTTAATTTCCAATATCATAATTGCATAGTCAATCCTGAAAACGATAGTAAAACTAGAAGGAAATTTAAAAACCAAAAAAAAAAAAGAAATCCCAATTTTAGTTTTCTACTTTCAGCTTTCCAATTTTGTCCAGGAAGTTATGGGCGCCACGTTCCTTTCCATCACTCTCTACCTTGGAACGACCTCAGCTGAAGGCCGCTTCTAGTTTAAGCTTTCAACAACTCAACCCATCTACTGGGATCCCCCACTTCTAGTAATTTCTTGCAAAAACAGAGGTCAATAGTGTAATTTCATTACCCTTTGAAGCTGTACGAACAGTGATTTCCTTTCTTGGCTTCAGAGAATGGCTTGCAGAGTTGGCAATGTCCTTCTCTGAATTAAATCACTTACCCCTCACTCTCTCACAAACACTCTTTCTCGGCAGTTAAGCTGCTCTAATCCCCTTACCAACTGATACTATTTTTTTTTTTTTTTCTCTCTTGGAAATTATATAAAGAGAAAGAGAGAGAAAATATCTAATCTAACCCCTCTTTTTCTCTCTTTGAAGTTCATTCATTTATTGTCTTTCAACTTCCTTCACTCATTCATTGATTCATGTACTTGCACTTCTGAGAGTAGTTCTTGGAGTTTTTTAGAGAGAGAAAGGTAGACTGAGTTAGATAGAGAGAGAAATATGCCTCTGGTGAGGTTCGAAGTGAGGAATGAATTCGGCTTGGGCCATCCCGAGCTGTACGCACAGGCCAACAAAGAAGATCCCAAGGCTGTGCTCGACGGTGTGGCTGTTGCTGGTCTCGTTGGGATCTTGCGTCAATTAGGCGATCTCGCTGAGTATGTTTTTTTTCTTTTGTTTATTTTCGAACATGCACTTTTGTTGCGTTTGATTTGGTGGGTTTTTTTGTGTGTGTGTTTCGTATGTCACATTTGATTGACTTTCAGATGAGGTAATTAACTTTCTTACTGTTTAAATTTGTTTCTCTATGTTTTTCTGCTGTGAAAAGTTGAAAGTGGTTTGAATCTTCATAGGATAGATTGGGAATTAAGATACTGAGCTGACATTGATGTTTTCAGAATTAAATAAAATTCCAATTGAGGGTGCTGTTATTTCAATTTTGCTATTTTCTACTGATTCAAGTAGATATATGATTGCTCTGCTTGTTTGTTTAAGAATCCAAATTAAATGATAAACTGTAGTTGATATGTGTGAAAGTTTATAAGAACCTAGGACTCCAATTTCACAGATACCATGTAAATTTTACGTATTGTATAAGTAACATAAGATATCCACTCTCCTAAAAGGTTAACTCCAAAATAGCTAAGGCTCATAATTACTTATAAACCTTAAATTAGTATTGTAGTTAAGCAATGTTAGACAATTTCTCTTAGATTAGTCACTATGTTGAAGATATTACTAAGCTATGGCATGGGAATGATGGAAAGCAAGGTCGCTTGTTTGTTTTAGTATACCATGTAGGTTTTTTTTCCCTCCCCTTCTCCATGGACTCCTACACGGTTTATGGACTACAAAATACAAGCAAAACAGAATCGTGTGGGAAAAGGCTTTAGTTTCTTATCTTACTTCGGGTCCTCCATTCTCTCTATTGTTGACATAGTTGTTGGTGGAATGGCTTCTCGTTCAAAAATCAAATAGGAAGAAGTTATAAAGTGTGATGTTAAAGTGCTTTCAAATGTATACTAGTAGTGTTTTAGAACACAAGAGAATTTTGAAACTGTAGGTTTGCAGCAGAGGTTTTTCATGGGTTGCAAGAGCAAGTGATGACTACATCTTCAAGGAGCCATAAACTTATGGTTCGTGCACGGAACATAGAAGCTGCACTTCCTCCCCTGGAGAGGGTTGTACTAGCTCAAACGAGCCACATACATTTTACTTACACAGCAGGTACAAATTTTCTTACCATCCTACATCTTATGTCTATATTTTTCTTTCTAATATTAAAAGACATATTGATTAGATGTCTTTTCATCCTCTGCTGATTCACTGTCAATTTGGTTGAATAAATGCATTGATTCCTGGTAAACCCACAGGGGTAGTGAATACATTGAATATTAATTGTTAATACATTGTCCGTAATATAGTAGGTCCTTGTCTATAGTTGTAGACTTTTTTATTGTATGCTAAAGCTCTGACACAATTATCTGTGAACATTTGGGAAGACAGGATCATATATTGACTGTCATATGATATTTGTTTATAGCCCTTGCTATTTTCAGAATTTCGATTCTGTTAAAGTGAGCGTCTTAACTCCCAAAGGATCTTCTGTAGGATTGTGAATATATGTTCTACAGGTAACTATTAGAATATCGAAGTGTAACTAAGAAAACAAGAAAACCAACTAACCAGTGAATTATATGGTTGTCATATTATATTTCTGGTAGAGGATAAAAGCTTCAGATCATGGATATCATATAGATACTCATGCCCATGCAGATAAATATTTGTGTATTTATATTTACAACTATAGGAAATTTGTGTTTGGAATGTTTGTGAGAAGGGAATCTACTTTAGTACAACTCCAATGACTGACACAGGAATGAGGACCATATTCCTCGTTGGGATAGTTCTACATTGCCTAGATATGGGTGATTCATGTTTTAAGGACTTGGTCATTGTTTCCCAAGTGGTAGAGCCAATCCCAAACTTAGTTATTGTGGGAAGCTATGTGAATCTCCTAATTGTATTGGCTCCATTTGCAAGAATCCAATGCTCGTTATGGGTTAGGGGAAGTTGAACTACAATATAAAGCGCGAAGATAAGGCATATGAGGGGAAGCCAGACACAACGTGAAATGTGAGTATAATGCTTATAAGCAATTGAGGGAAGCTGAACATGTGGTATTTCGTTCGAGGGAAAATTGTTGGGAATGTATAAATAAAGTCCCACATTGCCTAGACATGGGATGATTCATGGTTTATAAGCTACTACACCTTATTTTTTGAACTTTTTTTTGGATGGAACCCAATTCCTTGAGATAAGAGTAGATTGACTTGAAATTGGAAAGGGAAAAGTGTTAATGATGTTGTTCTGACTTCTGACCATAAAAGCAGTAACACAAATGTTGTTTTGTTCGTGATATGGGTCTCATACAACATGGTAAAAACTGTGTTGAAATTATTATGAATAAGTATACCTTTCTAAACTTGTGCCTGAGTGGTTGGTTTCAAGCCCACTGAAATTATTAACTTGGTTCTCCCTGCATAGTTTCTTTGTGTCTTGTTATGCTGTTTAGTGAAGACGCCATTGTACCAAATCTATCCTCTGGGATATTCAAATCTTTTAAGAGAAGCAATCATTATGCAGGTTCAGAGTGGCATCCTTGCATTAGAAGTGCGCGAAATCACTTAATCTCCAACGACTTGCCACGCTTTATTATGGACTCATATGAAGAATGTCGTGATCCTCCTCGTTTGCACTTGCTTGACAAGTATAGACAACTTTTTCTTATTTAACTTCTATCGTTCCTTTAGAAGTTTATATTGTTGATCTAATACATGAGATCGAATTTCCTGTTTCCCCATGCAGATTTGAAACTGGTGGACCTGGATCTTGTTTAAAAAGATATACAGACCCAACTTTCTTTAAAAGAGCATCAGCCACCTCAGGTGAAGCCAATACTGATATAGTACTAAAGGATAAGAAGGCTCGAAGAAGCAAGGTTTGTTCATATATCTTGACTGAATTTAGGTGTGCCTTTCAATCATGGCAAGACAGTGAGAATGTTTGCAAGATACTTCTTATCTTGAACATCCTCCCCTGTATAACTTTTTATTCTCCATGATCTGTAACCCTATCAATATGAAAGTGTAAGTGCTCCACTATCAATGAGAAGAATCCATAACTTCACAAACTCTATTTGTTATTAGTATCATCGTGATGAAGTCTGCTTACTTTGGACAAGTTCTCTATATTTTAATTTTCTTATTTGGCTTCCTTCTATATGCACATGCTGGCACAGTTGCACTATGTGAATCTCAATATTCAGTTACTTAACACAACTTCTTCATGTGTGGGCCTCATTTCTGCCATCTTATTCTTATGAGTATTTTATTTATATATAATACAAAATTAGTATTTAAGGCTGACATTTGAAATTACTTTTCAATTAAAATGTTTATATGAATAGAAAAGGAGATCATCCAAACAGTGTGGAGATCTATCTCGTGGTGCATCAATTCCCAGTAATCGCAAATGCAGGTGATTGATCTCTTACTTCTCTCTATTGCCATCTTGATATGATGGAACTTAGAAGCTGATTTCTGAATTTGCAGCATGCAATTTATGCCTCCTACCATTGCTGGGAAAAACTCTCCTCCAGTTGCCTCAATGGCAGACGGTGCAACCATATATGATCTTGGAAACCATTCAAATTCTTTTGGTTCGAGAACTGAATCAGGATTTATTGAATGCGTTTTTTCTCCAAGCTCTTCCATGCAACCTGAAGAACAAGAACACAAAGAGTCACCATCTTCTAAATTGGCGCAGCATAATGAAACCCTTGATTATGAATATTCTGATGAACTTGTCGGCTTTGTGGATGATAACTTCCCATGCGAGTCGTTACAGGTGCAAATTAGATCTGCATCATCTTGTGTTACATGGGATGAGAAGGTAGAGATAGTTGAGCCTAAGGATGAAGATAGTGGTATAGATGAAACTCCAGCAATGCCATCGGAGTTCATCATGGATTTACATGATGGGGATGCTAGCAGTTTTGGAATTGTTGATCAGATGGAAAGGAACCATGCTGATGAAAGTACTTTTCAATCAATATCCACCGGGGACCCTGTTGATGAAAATGAAAGTGAGCCAGACAATTACATGGATGCCCTTAATGCAATTGAATCAGAATCTGAAAATGATATTGAATGTCAGACAAGAACAGAAGTGGACGAATTTGGTTGCAATGTAACTAATGAAGGGACAGGTGGCATCCATGAGCTTGATGTGCATTGTGTGGATATTCATCCTCCCATATTTGATTCTCATACTGCTTCCAACATTTCCTTGGACAAAGAAATGCCAGCTGACGTTGGGAAGTCAATTTCCTCAGAGAATCTTGCCTATGAACAGATCCCAGCATCCCAGATTCCCTCAAACAACAAAATACCTGCTGATTTACGTGACTCCATTTACTCAGAGGGTCATGCGGTGGAGCAGATGTCTGATATAGCTAGAGAATCTTCTGATGTTGAAAGTTCTGTATCCATCCATGGAAATGCTGATATTTGTAAAGATTCAAAATTAGAGGCTGTTATAGATGATCTATCATCCCCTGCATCGACAACTTCTAACATGCAAGATCCATCTGCAGATAAGATTATAAACAGTTCTCTCCAGTCCCAAGATTTTCTTGACGATATGTCCTGCAACCATTCAATACGATTTTGGACTAATGGTGGCCTTTTAGGACTTGAACCATCAAAGCCTCCTGATTTTACCAAGTCAAATGCTGGAACTCAAGATTCTATGAGTAGAAATAAAGCTCAAACAGATGATTCTTCAAATTGCCGGCTCATACTTAAGGATGAAGTTGGGGTTATGAAATTAAATGACATGGCTGAGAGCACAATGTGTGATGAAAACGATTCCACTTTTAAATGCCTCCACATCATGCCATGATGTTCAAAAAGATAGTTCTTCGAATAAAATGTTGCTGAGATTTTCTTCTACTAAACTGAATTCCAATTATGGAAATTATGGCGACTCACTTATGCATAATGGATATAGTATTGCAAGTGATACAAAGGAAACCACTGTCCCTCAAACTGGAATGGCGCTTCCAGTCGCTACAGGTGACAAATCTAAGTCTATGGAACCCAATCAGGGTAACTGTGAGTCTCTGGTTGTGGGACTTAGGCAGAGATTACTTTCAAATAGTTTTGGTAGAAAAGTTCCAAACATCAATGACGATGAATGTGCACCTGCTATTTCTGAGAATGTATTGGAGCAGAGAAGTGATTACCAAAGAGTCATGTATCAGAAAGCTCCGGAAAAAACCTCTGAAGAGCACTTTGGATGTTTGTCACCACCACTTGAGCATATGAAGATCTCTTTCCATCCAGTAGACAGTTTTGAAACCTGCAAACTAAAATTGAAATTTTCTGATGTTAATCAAAGCCATGAAAGTATACCAGACATATTCCCATCATTTCAGTTGATCCCAGAGCCTGCTCTTCCTCTGCATGATATTTCTTTTGATTCTGATGATGACACATTCTGCAGATCATCTCGATACATGTCTGACGATCATCTTAGTCATTGTTCTCATTCTGACTCTGAACAATGGGAATCTGGAGAATCTCCCGAAGTCAAGGACCATGAAGGATATGATGCTTTATGTAGGATATCATCAACAGAATGTGTTTCAACCTCACTGGAATTGGGTGGAGTTCCCAGTAGTGGTATATGCTTTCTTGGTTGTACCAAAAATGTATTCTCTGGTAATGGTGGAGTACTGTCTCTATCAGATCCAGTTCTTGATCTTCCTAGCTTTGATTCTGTGAAACCAGCACACGAACTGGAAGCAAAAGATGATTCAGATCCAAATTCCCTTGACTTGGAATGTACTGGCAATCCTTCCCCTAAACTACCGCCGCTACCTCCCTTGCAATGGTGTGTTTCAAAATATTCATCAGATGGGGTGGAGAATAAAGATCTTACATCTGAAGGTTTTAAGGGCTATGTTGCAAATAATTTGGAGTCAACCACCTTCCAGCAACCTAAGCTAGCCCCAGAAAAACAGCAAGTTAATGAAGAGCCCATTGTTCTCATACCAAAAGCTGAGGTATCTGTAGAGTAATTACATACGTTTTTTATTTAGTTTTAGCAGGTAATTAATAAAGTGTAGTTGGATTATAGCAAATAGAAAGTCGGAGATTGCAATTGCAATTAAATGATGTAATTCTTTGTTGAAGTGCAGTTGCAAATGAAGTCCATTGAGCAGAAAGACACCAATCAGAGCCTAAATAACAGGGGGGTCAATGAAAAGGGGGACTTCTTGCAGCAAATTAGAACAAAGGTGAGAAATTGGAGATCATGTGATGCACATATTTTTGATTTTTTTAGTGTAAGAGTAACAAAGAGTTAAGTTTGCTGAGTTTATTATTTGCATAATTATTCATTTTGTTGCAAAGACTATAGTTTATTGTACAAATATAGCTGTGGAGTTTCTTCTTTACAGGAGTAGTTTCTCTTTTCTGATCACATGGCCTAAGCTAAATATGCGTTGTTCTGCAATTTCAGTCATTCAATCTGAGACGTACAGTGACAGCTAAGTCAACCATTACACCTGGACCTGCTGCGATTGTCAAAGTCTCTGCAATTATGGAGAAAGCAAATGCCATTCGGCAGGTTTACAATTGCCCTATTCCCCATTCAATGATTCGCTCTATATTTTTATTTAATTTTTGATTCCTTGTCATGAACACAATTGAATTAACTGTGAAGTAATATGTCAGGCAGTAGGCAGTGATGACGGCGAAGATGATGACAACTGGAGTGACAGATAAAGATTTTCATGGAGGCGATGTTTGCTAGTCCATAGACTGAAGAATCTTATTGCTTCAGATTGAAGAAGTTGGCTGAGATTTTGTTATATGTATGTGAATATTTTGATTTGTAAATTAAGCTATTAGGCTAGTTTTGCATCTCGTTGCTTCCATTTTGATTATTTCTTGTAGTGAAATGTTATCAAAGGTGAGATAAGATGTTAGGTTACTGCGTAGTCTTCTCATTTGGAGGGGCATCTCATAAAAGCTAAAAAGTTAAAAAACTTTTACACATTAATTCCCAAATTATTAAAAGTTAACACGTAATTTTTGTTTGCCACATCAGCGTTAAGTGCTCACATGACACGCACATGAGTGTTAAACAAACCATGATTAATGTGCTTGTCACATGAGCACTTAACGTTAATTGGATGATGTGGCAAGCAAAAATTCAATTTTTGACTTGTGTTAACTTTTAGTAGATTAGGATATAAAGTGTTGAGGTTTAAAGTTTGAGGACATTTGAGTCCAGAGTGTAAATTGGGGACCAAGGAAGCACTTTAGCTTAAATAAATCCCATAATGCCTGGAAATACTGCCATTTTGTAAATCTAGTAGTGATTTATTCTATTGGATTTGTTCATATACTCATTTTATTATTTGGGATGTAAGAGGCAGAATCTATTGTAGGTTTTCTATTATTTAGCATTTGTGGGAATGTATTACGTTATTTGGTATTTAGCCCATAAGGAATCCAATTCACTTCGATTGACAATGGCATTTGGCATTTGTGGTGTGGTGTGGTGCGGTGTGGTCGTGGTCACATATTCACGGCTTAAATTTGTGTTTAACCCATTATTAGATACTAAAGGCCGTTGGCATTAGCAATTGAAGGCTTTGGTATATAGGTACTCTTTATGTTAAATATTATTTAAATACTCCATTTAGTACCTAATTCATGGTCCGCTTTTAAGCCATTTTGAACAATATGTTATCTTTTGGGTCCAAGTATGGCACTTGGGTCCTATGTGGCAATTTTGTTAAAGTTTATCGAATAGTTTAGTGATAAGACTTATTCTTTCCCTTTTCAGGTCACACATTTGAACTATACCAAAATGTTGGTATATCATTTGATCTACGAAAAATTATCCAGAGGTCAAATCTTAATGTTGTATGGAAATTGTAATTTATATTAATTAATTTATTTGATAAACTATCTTAAATTTAAAAATTATGTTTTTCAATATAAAATGGTTGATGTTTCATATTCTTCAAAAATATTTATTTCTTGTTCTTGTAGGTTTATTTAATTTTTTTTTAATAAAAAAAGGCTCTCCACAGTCTAGAAAAGATAGAGTTATTGTCACACACAGTCGCACTACTGAGGATCATAGCCATTTGGTACACGAACTTGGGTCGGGTATACCTGCACAAAGTCAGTGAAAGATTGTAGTAAGGCTCAATATTGAAGTACATACTTCGAGCTTCAAACCTATGCACTTTGCTGTCCATGGGTGTACAAGTATTGTTTTAATTTTAAAAAAACAAAAACAAGAAGTGTAGTAATATTACAACATATTTTTGTCATTTATCTGAGCGAAAATGCATGGGGTATTTATACTGTACCAGCCAATACAATGTATATTGCGCATGGAGAAATTTAATTTAAAATATTGTAATTATTCATAATATAGTACAGTTAATTTAAATAACATATAAAATTTTAATCGAAAATGCAGAGTTTAACAGAAAGGGTCATGAGGTACAATTGAAAGGCACAAAGGGTCATGAGGTAATGAGGTACAACTGAATTTTGCAGTTTATTTTTTTCCAAATTTTCTTTTGTTAGGTTTTTATAGGCATGTATTCTTTTTTTTCTTATGTATTTTCAAGTTCAAAATTTATATTGTTTATACATTTATTTTATAAAGATTTCAAGCATAAATATTCAAATTTATAGGCAATTGAAATTTTTTTTTAATTTATTACAAATTTTTTAAAAAAAATTCGATTCTATTATACTAGAATCAAAATAAAATTTAATAATTAATTGCAAAATTACTAAACAGAAAAGTTACTTTTATATAGGTATTTATTTTTTATATTTGATATAAAAATATTTTAATATAATTAATTAATTTTGTTTCAATAATAAAAATTTAATTTATAAAAGATATTTAAGGTCTCGTTGCAAGTTTCAACTTAGGCCATAAAACCTCTTCAGCTGCCACTCTTACCGATAGAATAAACTAAACCCAGAAGGAAAAAAACATGACGTGGTCTCTTGCTTCAATATTAAAATAGAGATTCAATAATTATATAGGTATACACTAGAGGTGATAATTTGTAGGAGCAAGTGTTAGCTTTTTTTTTTTTTTTTTTTTTTTTTTAAAAAAAAGGAGCTCTAAAGGCTCCTTTTTTTTATTAAATAAGAGAAAACAACTCACACACCCGTGGTGGGATTCGAACTTGGGTTCCTAGTGGGGGGAGGGGGAGTCTTACCACTAGACCACAAGAGATTCCCATGAGCAAGTGTTAGCTTGAATTGGCTTAAAATGGTAAGTTCAAATTCAAACCAAATAAAAATAATTGGCTCAAAATAGCCTAAATTATTAATTATATGTTTTTTTTTTTCAGTTAATAAGACTTTTTTAATAAAAAAATATGTTTAATGATTAAAGTTTAAGAAGCATTACATAAAATAATAAAAAAATATAAATATAAATATAAGAGAAAAAATAATTATTAAAGTAAGAAGTCAGTTTCTAAATTAATTAGGTAAGGAATAAATGCTATCAAACTCTACCCATGCAAAAGTTAGAGGATATTGTACCTTAATAAAAACTCACATTTAGAATAAAGAGTTTCCAAGTATCATTAAAAAAATTTCTAGTCACTAAACAAACAAATAGAGATGAGTAGATTAAACAAAGAAACTTAACAAAAAATGAATAGTTCAAGTAGCTTAAAATGTCATACAAGAGTATAACTTTTTTTTTGATATACATAAGAATAGAACTTTGATTATTATATAATACATAATTATCAAGAAAATAGACTAATTAAAAAAAGAATAACACAACACAAATTCATATAATGTTTGAAGTTTTACTTTAAAAGCTAATATTTAATCGATTTAAAAATATAAACTTTATAATACTAATTAGAATTAAAGATGAATATTATTATTTTTTGTTTAAATAGTTAGGTAAATTTAAGTGCTAAATACATTAACATCAAAGCATATAACATAATATTATTATAAAATGCATAAATTATAACTATTTATTCATTACTAGCTTATTTTTCAAAAGAAAATGGAAGAAAAATAACTAATATATCATAAAAGAGAAATGCTGAAAGAGATGAAAGATTATTTTAATTTTAATATAATATTTTCTTTTCTTTTATCTTTTTAATTTAAAATTTAATTTAATTTCGGGCTAATGGGCTGGCCCTAATTCAGCTAAATTTTTTGTGTTATTCGAGCGGAACCAAAATAAGCCCAAATTTAATTTGATTTGAGTTCTTCGATTCAGATTCGATTCGATTAATCGAGCTATGACACAAATTGTCACTCCTAATCTACACGCAAGAAAAATCAAAACCCATAATCAAAATGACTCTTCCTAATCATAACCACAACTACACGCTTTAAACTTAGTTGATAAACCTTCAAATAAAGAATTTCATTATTAATTTATCTGCCATAAGGAGAAGCAAATAGTCGGATATTTATCTAAAGGACAAAAAATAATGTAAAACATTACTCGAGATCCTATGTATGATTTTTTATTAGAAAGAGATCCTTAGCAAGTTTTCACCTGCTGTAACATATTACTTCTATAATGGATAGAGGGCCGATTAAAGGTTGATAAAAAGTCGATATGATCAAAATGTTAGAAATAGGTATAAAAAAAAATGATGGTCAATAAAGGTCATAAAAGTCAATATTTAGTCGAAATTTTTTTGACAGATTATTACAGATAACAAAACCTATTGAGCGTCCCTTTTTAATTTTTAATAGAAAAACCACACATGGAACCTTAAGTGATGTTTTACACAACTTTTGGTCCCTTGTAAACAAATACCCCAAAGAGTCAAGCTAACAACAGTAAGAATTAATAGTCAATTTGTGCCAAAGACCACCAAAATCGGATGAGTGGACTGTAGAAAATAAGAATGTAATATTTGGTTTGAATATTTCACTAAATTGTATTACTTTGCACAGATTACATGAATTTATAATAGAAATAAGACGACAGAAAAAGATAATAATTAAGTACAATGATTTCTACCATATTGAGAATGATCTCTATTATATTAACATTTTATTTACTTTTCTATTTCAAAATGAATCTCAACACTCCCCCCCAAGTTGGTGCATACATGTCTTACATGTCCAACTTGTCTAAAAACTTTAAGAACACTCGATTTGAGACTACTTTGGTGAGAATGTCAGCTAACTGATCTTCTGAACGAATCTTTGGTAATTCCACAATCTTTTTATCCAACTTTTCCTTGATAAAAAATCTGTCTACCTCGACATGCTTTGTACGATCATGTTGAACTGGATTATGTGCAATATCACATGTTGCTTTATTGTCACAAAATATTTGGACGGGTTGCTCAAAAGGCAAATCCAAATCTTGTAAGAGAAGTCTTAGCTATAGTGTCTCACAAAGTACATTTGCTAAACCTCTAAATTCAGCTTTTGCACTTGAGCGAGCTACAACATTTTGTTTCTTGCTTCTCCATGTCACAAGATTACCTCCTACAAAGGTGAAGTAGCCAGAAGTAGATCGCCTGTCACCCTTATGACCAGCCCAATCAGCATCAGTATATGCTTCTATACTTTGATAGTTTGTATTTTTGGTGAATAATACTCCTTTTTCAGGAACAGACTTTAAATATTTCAAAATGCGAGTAACTGCATTCATATGTTGTTCTCCAAGATTATGCATAAATTGGCTGATAATACTTAAAGCATAAACCAAATCTGGTCTAGTATGAGATAAGTACATCAACCTCCCAACAAGTCTTTGGTATCTTCCTTTGTCAACTGGTACCTAGTTGGATTCAACACACAATTTTAGACCTCCTTCTACTGGTGTATCAACTGGTTGACACGCTGACATACCAGTCTCTTGTAGTAGATCCAAGGCATATTTTCTTTGAGATAAAAAGATTTCATCTTTTGATCGAGAAACCTCGATTCCAAGAAAATACTTTAGGAACCTAAGGTCTTTCATTTCAAATTCTCTAGACAAATAACTTTGAAGAGCTTTTCTTTCTTCAAGGTCATTTCCTGTTACAATCATATCATCCACATATACAATAAGTATAGTGATCTTACCATGATGTTTCTTTAGGAATAAAGTATGGTCTGAATTGCTCTGCTGATAGCCAAATTCTTTCATAGACTTTGTGAACCTGCCAAACCATGCTCTCGGAGATTGCTTTAATCCATACAGTGATTTCTTTAATCTGCACACTTTTCCATTATGAATTTCTGATATCATACTCCCTGGAGGGAGATCCATGTAGATTTCTTCAGATAAATCTCCATGTAAAAAAGCATTCTTTACGTCGAACTGATATAATGGCCAATCTAGATTTGCAGCTAGGGATAACATGACTCGAACGGTGTTCATTTTTGCTACAAGTGCAAAAGTCTCTGTATAATCAATCCCATATGTTTGAGTGTATCCTTTTGCCACCAATCTTGCCTTATAACGTTCAATCGTACCATATGCTCGATACTTCACTGTAAAAATCTATCAACATCCAACAACTTTCTTTATTGGTTGACGATCAACAAGTTCCTAAGTCTTGTTTGTTTGTAAGATCTCAACTCCTCATTCATAGCAACTTTCCACTTTGGGTCAGCTAAAGCTTCCTGCACACTATTAGGAATAAATACAACAGATAATTGATTCACAAATGACATGTTTGATTTTGACAAATGATGGTTAGACACATAGTGACTCATAGGATATTTTACTTTACTAGAAAGTTCGGGTTCATATGTGGGTTTAGGAATACCTCTTGTGTGACATTGTGGTAACTGTCTTCTGTTTGGCTCAAGAACAACTTCAGTAAATGATTGGTGTGATATATCGACAGGAGATGGAACCATACTATCCAATGGCTCGATTTCAAGCTGAGAAGTACTAAGTTCGTCAATGGGGTGTTCAACACTTATTTCTTCAGTTATTTGGTTCCCATTGACATTCTGATATAA
Organism: Elaeagnus macrophylla; assembly: GCA_029378325.1. NCBI lineage: Eukaryota > Viridiplantae > Streptophyta > Magnoliopsida > Rosales > Elaeagnaceae > Elaeagnus > Elaeagnus macrophylla. The sequence continues at coordinate 36,958,469 of CM055640.1, read as the reverse complement.
TGTCGTACCACTTGAATCTAATTCATATATTGCTTGGTTCGGTTCAATATGCGAGTCATCAACAATGTAATCCAAGGCTATGCCACTTATATCTAAGTTGCCTACATTTTGATTTTCACTTCCATCATAATCGAGAGTTTGAATTTCCTTCTGGTACTCCCCCTGAAATTTAGCTTCAGAAAAGTACAATGTATCTTCATTAAAGACAATATCCATTGTGAGAAATAACTTTCGAGATGGGGGATGGTAACATCGATATCCTTTTTGATGACTAGCATACCCAACAAAAACACATCGCAATGCTTGAGGAGTTAGTTTGGTACTTTGATGTTTGTGTAGGTGTACAAATACCACACAACCAAAGACACGAGGGGGTAAATTTGAGACAGTTGGGGCAACAATTGCATTTGTTAGGGTTTGGAATGGTGTTTTGAAATTGATGGTGCTAGAGGGGACCCTATTAATTAAATAGACTGCAGAAGTGAGGGCTTCTTCCCAATAAGATAATGGCATATAGGCTTCAATTAACAAAGCTCAGACCATGACCAACAAGTGTCGATTCTTGCGCTCTGCCACCCCATTTTGTTGCGGTGTGTAGGAGCAAGTTGTGTGATGAATCATTCCTTGTGTCTCCAAAAATTGTTGAAGCTCAGTACTCTGGTATTCTCCACCATTGTCACTTCGAAGAACTTGAATCTTTGTACGATATTGAGTTTCAATCATTTTATGGAATCTTTGAAATAACGAGTTCACTTCACTCTTAGATTTCATCAAGCATAGCCATGTCATCCTTGTACAATCATCAATAAACATTACAAATCACCGTGACCCACCCAAAGTAGTAACTTTAGATGGACCCCAGACATCAGAGTGAATAGTCATGAATGAAAGTGGACTTTTGTTCAATCGTAAAGGAAGTGAAGCACGATGACTTTGTGAGAGTTAACAAACATCGCAGTGAAAACTTGAAACATCAGCTGCTAAAAATAAATTGGGAAATAACCTTTTTAGATACCCAAAGGAAGCATGCCCAAAATGGCGATGCCATAACCATATTTCTTTCCTTTTTCTTTCTTCAGAACCAACCACTGTCAGTGCTTGTTGTGGGCTTTCAATACTCTTTGGGTCTAAATCTAATTAATATAGCTTCCCCCGTCGAGTACCACAACCAATCGTTTTTCTAGTTTTGATGTCCTTAAATACACAATAATCAGGCCAAAAAATTACAATACAAGATAATGCAATGGTTACTTGAGAAACAGACAACAAGTTATAATCTAAAGACGGAACAACTAAAACAGATTCTAATTTTAATGTATCTATTAGAGTTAAAGATCCTTCCCCAATGATTGGAGTTGAAGTACCATTTGCAATAGAGATAAATTGTTTTGTAGAGGGTTGAAGTGAAGAAACATGTCTAGCATAATTTGTCATATGATCTGTTGCACCAGAATCAATTATCCATGTATTATTCAAAGCAGATGTAGAAATATTTAAAGCCTTACCAATATTTTATGCATAGATTACCAATGCCGAAGCTTTGTCGATAATATCATTTGCTGCTCTGGTTTGAACAATCGAAACAGATTTGATGTCGGAGTATTCAATTTCGTCACTCATTTGATCTCTCACCTTTTTTTTTTTCAATCTAAATAAATCTCTACTTCAATTTAGAGACAATCAGAAAAGGAATTTCGTATGTTGGTGGGCGGCGCGAGGCATAGAGATGCTGGGAGTGGCGTTGGTTGGTGGCGTCGGTGGCGGCAGCACAAACGACGTTTGTTTGCGGCGTTTGTTTGTGGTCTGTTGGGTGTTTTGTTTTGTTTTTTTTTTTTTTTTTTTGTGGTTTGGTTTTTTTGATTGGATGGTGCAAGCACGATGGGTGGTTGAGTGAGTTGCCGGGAATGAGTGGCGGGGGTGATCAGTGTTTGTGGTGGTTTCTGATTTGGCGAGTTTTTTTTTTATTCACAAAATCCTAATCGGCTCTGATACCATGTAGAAAATAAGAATGTAATATTTGGTTTGAATATTTCACTCAATTGTATTACTTTGCACAGATTACATGAATTTATAATAGAAATAAGACGACAGAAAAGGATAATAATTAAGTACAATGATTTCTACCATATTGGGAATGATCTCTACCATATTAACATTTTATTTACTTTCTTATTTCAAAATAAATCTCAACATGGACATCAATGGAGTGGGGCTGCTTGGTTAGTGGGGAGGCCAGAAACTAAAATTTGATATAGGAAAGAAGTTAGGGTTTTATTGAGTAGGAAAAGAAGGGCATTGGGAAAGGGCGGAATGGGCTTTTAATCTTCGAAAATCACCCCAATTACGGTTGGAATATGGGCTTATTCACAAAGAAGGTTTAGATATTATTATTTTAATAATGTAGAAGGCAAATAAAAATTGGTAAAGTTGAAGGTGATAGGGTGATTGCTAGGTAGGATCGTAGGAGAGAGGGAAAAAAAAGAAGCAAAAAAGAGATGGACAGATGACAAAAAATGTGTAGAGAGTATGTATTTTTTGATAAAATTAAGGGAGCTATTTTAATCTTATTTTACCCATTAAACTCCACACAAACACGGAATGACATGATTCGAATGAATTTAATGAGTTATATTTTGTTAAAATAATATATTTTTTTTGAATTTTTTTTTGAGTCAATAATAAGATAATTTGATCCAAACCTAAAATGATCCTACATGATTATAATATTTCTATTAATGGGTTGACTTGACATGACCTATTTATGAAATGGGACGATACGAATGACACGATTTGCTAGCCCTAGTTTCAAATTTATTTGAAAATTTAACAAAAGAAATAATTTTTTATACTTAAACCACCAAAAATATAAGTAGCATAATGGTAATCTAAGTAAACCGAATTATTATTACACACATATATATTATATAATACATGCCCGTGCAATATTTTTACATTAATATGTATTACTTATTACAGACTTTTTAAGTTTTTCAAATCCCCTTATGGAGTTCACAAAACTTCTCTGTGACACTTCTCTCTTTAGCTTTAAACATTATTTAATTTTTTAAAAACTTTTCTAGGTAATGATATTGTGACAACTAGTTTTTTATTGCCACAATAAAAGAGTATGAAAAGTTTATTTTATATTTGTACCGAATTATTATTACATATATATATTTATCAGTAGTCTAAGTTTTTTAAATAAGTTTTTTCACCATTACATCTCAACGATTGAGATTCATAAGGGATAAGAGAGATAAAATTATTCTCTTAAATTTTAACCCTTGAATTAAGTGAGTGTATAAATCACTGATCCTATCCATGTATAATATTATACATGCCCGTGTAATATTATTACATTAATTTATATTGCTTATTATAGACTTTTTAAGTTTTTCAAATCCTCCAATGGAGTTAGAAAACCTTTCTGCGATGCTTCTCTCTTTAGCTTTAAATATTATTTGATTTTTGGGTAATAATATTGCCACAATAAAGATGTATTAAGAGTTCATTTTATCCTATCATTAATTATACCTTATGCCACTATATTAAACAAAGTTGTTATTTATGAATTATTGTTATAGCAATAATAATTTAAATTGTGTCAATATTACCACGTTTTTACTCAACAAAATACGTGGACTCTCAAATTTTTTAAAAACCATTTTACTTTCAAAAGACCATATGGATTGTATTTAATTTTTTGTTGTTGTTGCTCAAAATTGTAGCTCATCTCTACATCATATAATATACTAAACTTATTCTACAATATAAATTTTTTAATATCTCAACCCTATACAGTTACTTACCCCTTTAATCTTTTAAGTTTTAATCTTAGTTTAATTTTTCATTCAAAAAGTAAAAGAAGTTAAAAAGAAAAATATGTGAAACGTCAACAAGAAAATGTTGTGGCCAATTGGTTACATTTGAAATATATAGGGTGAAGGGTAAGAGTTCCAATTCGGGTCACTAGTCCTTCAAGTCACTTTGTTTAGGTTATTGGGACACTTTAGTCATATAGCTTGTATATGGTACACATAAGTCACTCATATTGAAAAACTAGGACATATAAGTCACTTTTTAAACAATAACATTAATATTTTATTATTAAAAGCAACCACCCATTTAAGACCCTATTTAATTAGGGACAAAAATGTCATTTTACATGTTTCTTCCATTACCAACCTATATTTTCTTTCTTTTTATCAATAAAGCTTCTATTATAACTTGAATGTAACAACTGTTTTTCAAATCATTATCGTCTAATAAACTTAATTTTTCTAAATCATACAAAAAATTAATTAAATTTTTCATAAATTTGGAATTGCTTGAATCTATTGTGAAAAGAAGAAATAGTTTATCTACTATATATATAAAAAATAGTTAACTCTAAAAGATTCTTTAGTAGAGATTCTTACCTCATTGTTGACATTCTCATCAAATTTTTTACTTCTATGAATCTCACGTCTTTCACAAAATATTACTTCTATATTCATTTCAGCTGCAATATCTTTTGTAAAATTTATGATAGATTCAAATCCATTCTTTCTGTTTTTTCAAATAAAGAAATAAGGTCTTTGATGCAAACTACAGCAAAAGCAATATGCATGGAATATTGTAAATATTTCCTCACTAGTTAACTGCATGCAATATGTCATGCCTAGCAGAAATTCAAAATTCCCAATTTCATATGTTGCTAAAGAAAAAGCTTCACTTTTTGTTTTTGGGTTGTTGCAATTTTTTGCTAAATAAAATAAAGCATCTCTTACCTGTGGAGCTTGAAACTTTATCGCTCTAACACTTTTGATACGACCTTCCCAATGTGTTTGTGATAATGGCTTTAGAGTCAAACCTAAAATATGATTTTGTAAAACTTTTCATCTCTTTGTAGAAAAAGAGAATAATGAATATATGCGTTGTATTACCCCAAAAAATATTATAGCACTTGGGCATGAATTTTTCATATCACAAAGCAATAAATTGAGACTATGGCAACACACAAGGTGTATAAATGCTCTAGAATTGATATCCAATAACCTTTTTTGTACACCTTGGTGTTTTACCTTCATATCTGAACCATTGTCGTAACCTTGCCCTTTAATGAGCACACCAAAAGGGTTTTCTCTTGTTGTATCATCAACCTTTAAAACTCTAGGACATACTTTTCAATCACAACTAGACTTGTTAAAATATCAACACATCTTAATATAAGAGACATTTGTACTTGGTGACTAATATCAGGGGGGCAATCTAGTATAACAGAAAAATATTTTGTATCTTTTACTTTTCTAACTATAGTTTCCTTAATTTCAGATGCTAATAAATTAATGAACTCATTTTGTATATCATGGCCAAGACAATGGCTATGAATTTCACCAGCTTGAAAATGTCTCAAAATGCTTTTACATTACTAGGTCAAATTTTGCAATCATTTCAATTAAGCTTAAAAAGTTTCCATTGCCATCTTCATAAATTTTCTCCTTTTTGTCACGAAATGTCAAATTATTTTTCGCAAAATTTTTCACAACAACAATTCTTGATAATACATTTCTCCAATGCTCTTTTTCTTTGTTTATTCTTTCTTGCAAAAACTTGTCAATAGTTTTTTTCTCTGCCAATCTCATCTCAGCATCAACCAAAGCATTCATAGTAGTTACGTGCTTGTTGCTTGTTTCATGCTTTTTGAGTTTGGCACTAAGTTTTTTTCAATCTTGACACCCTTAATTTGCTAATTTACTAAGGCTTGAACATGAGTCAAATAACTTACAACAAAAACAAAATACTTTATCCAATTCTTTTGAATATACCAACCATCTCGTATCGTACTTCTCCCCATTTGATAGCTTACATGTGTAACAAAATGTAGAGAAATGTCAAGAGTGGTCATCCTTTGGAAAATTAAAATCAATTATTCTAATTGGACCTTTTTCTAAGAACAAGTCTCTCAACTTTTTGTCCATACTTGTTCAATGTACATGATCATATATATCAGTGACCATGGTTGTAGACTTGTAGTAATTGAATTCTCCATTGCTCCACTTTCTCCATTTTTTTCTAAATTTTTATTTTGGTCATGTTCTTTAGAATAGATCTTATCATCCAAAATTTTTTCAAAACTTTCACTTTCACCCAAAATTGTATCATTTGCTAATAAAGATTCTGTCAGTTTAGTTCCTTCAATTTCATTCGGCTTTTCAAGACTATATTCTCTGCTACTAAAAAATTTATCAAGTGCACCTTTTTGAGATTGAATTAACTCTTCCAATTTTCTTTTTTTCTTACTCTTTTCATTACTAGATTAATATTTTATACTTGACATATCTATACTTATAAGCTAGCCTTTTTATCTGTAAAACATGTATAAAGTCACACAAAAATTATATAATTCATCAATTTTAAACCAAAAGGTAGTTACTACTTATAAATTAATTAAATAATATATTTAAGAAGTAACAAAGTAGCAAATCAATGTACTATATTTTTTGTTTAAATTTTGAGTGATCCGGTCATAATTTTACATAAATACTTGATCTCTAATAATCTAAAATTACAAATCAATCTTATTTTATAAAATAGATAAAATATTTTATTCAAGCATCTTAAAAATATTTCAATCAGTCATCAGTGTTATCTTGAATTATTCATTATTTTATGAAAAATAATTGAAAAAAGTCAATAATAAATATTAGATAAGAAACACATACAAGAATAATTAGACTTGAGACTTAGTTTTTGCTTTGTCAACCAAAACAAGCTACTAGGTACTGACTGAAGAGAGTTATGGTAGATATTTGGTATATAAAAAGAGGAATGAAGTAATGAGTTATTGTGGGTAAATGCCTTAAATGTACCCATAGGGGTGGCAAATTGCAAATTTGTACCCCATGTTGAAATTCTTGCAAAATTAGTCACTTGACTTGTTTCTCACCTTTAACAGCCGGTTTTCTCTTCCCCCCTTAAGAGACATTTCAGTTTCATCCATAATCGAGCATTGACTAAAGAATTTGAAGGATCTCCAAAGCAAAAGAGGGAAGCCCAAGCGATAAAATCTACCATTTGACTTCTCTTGGTAGCTCTTAGACCTCAGTCCCAACCCCAAGAGCGCCCAGACCGACACATCTAGATTTTCACACCCCATCATCTTCAACGCCGCGCCTCCTCCTAGCTAACTCCAGGTGCCCAAATCTCTATCTCTCTGTCGTTCTTTGTGTTTCTCAAAGCACGAAAAACTCATTCAGCACATATCAATCCCACTGTAGATAATGTCAAATTTTAAGATTCACTTCATTGATTTTATAGAGTTGTTCCACACTGTTGTTGTACTTTGTATAAGATTTAGTTACATAAATATCGACTTATTTCGACCATAATTCGACTTAAAATCGACCTAAATTTCCTAATTGCTATGTTTGCCAATTTAAATGAGTTTAACTCCACACACAACACCATGTCAAGGTTGATAATAAACCCAAAAATTTGTTTGGTATTATTATGTTGCTCCTATATTATGACTGAAATGTTAACTTACATGAATATCGACTTATTTCGACCATAGTTCGACTTAAAATCGACCTAAATTTTCTATTTGCTATGTTTGCCAATTTAAATGAGTTTAACTCCACACACAACCATCTCGAGGTTGATACATTTTGTAAAATTTGTTTGGTATTCTTATTTTGCCCCTATATTATGACTCAAATGTTAACTTACATGAATATCGACTTATTTTGACCATAATTCGACTTAAAATCGACCTAAATTTCCTAATTGCTATGTTTGCCAATTTAAATGAGTTTAACTCCACACACAACACCATGTCAAGGTTGATAATAAACCCAAAAAATTGTTTGGTATTATTATGTTGCTCCTATATTATGACTGAAATGTTAACTTACATGAATATCGACTTATTTCGACCATAGTTCGACTTAAAATCGACCTAAATTTTCTATTTGCTATGTTTGCCAATTTAAATGAGTTTAACTCCACACACAACCATCTCGAGGTTGATACATTTTGTAAAATTTGTTTGGTATTCATATTTTGCCCCTATATTATGACTCAAATGTTAACTTACATGAATATCGACTTATTTCGACCATAGTTCGACTTAAAATCAACCTAAATTTCCTAATTGTCATGTTTGCCAATTTAAATGAGTTTAACCCCACACACAACACCATGTCCAGGTTGATGATAAACCCAAAAATTTGTTTGGTATTCTTATGTTGCTCCTATATTATGACTGAAATGTTAACTTACATGAATATCGACTTATTTTGACCATAGTTCGACTTAAAATCGACCTAAATTTCCTATTTGCTAAGTTTTCCAATTTAAATGAGTTTAACTCCACACATAACCATGTCGAGGTTGATACATTTTGTAAAATTTGTTTGGTATTCTTATTTTGCCCCTATATTATGACTCAAATGTTAACTTACATGAATATCGACTTATTTTGACCATAGTTCGACTTAAAATTGACCTAAATTTCCTAATTGCTATGTTTGCCAATTTAAATGAGTTTAACTCCACACACAACACCATGTCCAGGTTGATGATAAACCTAAAAATTTGTTTGGTATTCTTATGTTGCTCCTATATTATGATTGAAATGTTAACTTACATGAATATCGACTTATTTCGATCATAGTTCGACTTAAAATCGACCTAAATTTCCTATTTGCTATGTTTGCCAATTTAAATGAGTTTAACTCCACACACAACCATGTCGAGGTTGATACATTTTGTAAAATTTGTTTGGTATTCTTATTTTGCCCCTATATTATGACTCAAATATCACTTTAACAAAATACGTTATGTATTAAATAACTTTTTCAGATTGGTGATGGATGGACTAAGTGCACTGGTAATACATGGTGGTGAGTGGGTGAAGTTAGAAAATAGAGAGTAGTATTGTGGTGGAGGAGGTGTTGTCATAAGATTACGAAAAGGAGATGATTACCTTCAGTTGAAAGATAAGTTACACAAGAAATTAAAAATTGATAAATACAATAATGTTTTGTCAATTAAATACTTCTTTAAGAATGAAGTAGTGTTTCCAACAGTTGCAATATGTGATGATGAAGACTTGGATGAATTTATCAACTTGCACCTCGAAGAGAAGAATATTAAGGATGTAATGTATGTTTTTGTTGTTATGACAGACATCAGGCATTCTACCTACTCACCAAGTAATGAGAATGGTTGTGGTCAATTTGTTGAGAATAGATTGCCTGTCGACCAGTCCGTAATAAACTTCACTCCTCATTTGGTTGAAAACATGGAATTGTTGCACTCTATAAGAAAACCAGAGAATGATCATTTTGACATAAATAACAACATAGAGACAATGATTGAGGAGAGTCCATTACAAAATGTTCACACAGATGAAGGACGTGGAGTTTCATGCTCACTAATTAATGTAGCTGATGAAGTTGAGAGACAAAATTACTCAAACAATTTGGTTGTCCCACGTTCAACAACATTAACAAGAATGAGATCGAACATGCTTTCTGAAAGATCAAAAGGCGAGCTTGGCTTAAGTGTTGGACAAGTATTTGACTCTAAATCTCAACTTCTTATAGAAATTGGTATTTATGCTATACGAAACCATTTTGAGACAAAAACAAGCAAAAGCAGAAGCGAGGTTGTAGTAATGAAATGTGTTCATCAAAATTGTTGTTGGAGGATCAGAGCTAACAAGATATCGAGATCAAAAAGGTTCAAGGTGACAATTTTCAACAAGGATCACAGCTGTGATCCGAACAAGTATATCGTAAAAAATCGAGCAGCAAAATCAAAAGTCCTTGCGAATGTGATGAAGATAAGATTGGTTAGGCCTGGCAGAATTTAAAAGACTAAAGACATTATTGATGATTGCAGGGAGGAGTTTGGGATTCAATTAAGTTATACTACTGCCTACAGATCAAAGGAAAATGCTCTAAATCTAATACGAGGCACTGCAGAGGAGTCATTTATTAAGCTCCTATCTTATTGTCACATTCTTAAAGAAAAGAATCCTAGAATAGTGACTCATATTGAAGTAGACAATGTGGGAAGATTTAAATATTTTTTTCTTGCCTTAGGACCTTTACTTCGTAGTTTTGCTAGTTGTATGAGGCACGTTGTTAGTATTGATGGTTCTTTTCTGTCGTGTCGATATGCTAGCACGTTATTTGTTGCAGCGACATTAGATGGCAATAGCAACACCTACCCAATTGTAATGAGTATTGGAGATTCAGAGAATAACGATGCTTGGGAATGGTTCCTTTCCAAATTAAGTGGTGCAATAGGTGAAATTTCTGATCTCGTAATTGTTTCAGACAGACATCCAAGCATCTTACAAGCTATTCCAAAAGTGTTTCCTTATGCCTTACATGGAGATTGTGCTTTCCATATGGAGATGAACTTAAACCAAAGATTCAAAAATACAGATATAATTCCCTTATTTCATTGTTGTTCAAGAGCATACATAAGAATGGAATTTGATAAATACATGGCTGATTTGAATGGTATTGATCCTTCTATTACAAATTATTTAATTGATGCGAGAATAGAGAAGTGGTCAAGGCATCATTTTCTAAAAATGAGATACGGTATTATGACTACAAACATAAGCGAGTCATTCAACAATGTAATGAGGGTTGTTCGTGAGATGCCGATTACCATGCTTGCCGAGTATTATCGTGCAAAGCTACAAGAGTGGTTTGTATTTCGCAGCCAATTGGCCTTAAAATGAGGGAATTGATACCTTATAGAGGATGCAGAAGCAATAACATGTTGTAATAGGAGAAAATCATTAAAGTTCAGAGTTATAAGGATAAATGCTTATATTTTTCAGGTATAAACGTACAATTTATACATGTCATATGTACTTATTTCGTCCATAAACTTAAAATGTAAGGATATTATTATTCATATTGAATTATGTATATTTAACAGGTCATTCTTGGAGACACTAGTGATGAAGTAGATTTGTTAAATAAGAGTGTACCTGTAAGGAGTTTGACATTCACAAGATTCCATGTAGTCATGCCATAGCGGCAGCTAGATTTGAAGAAATTAACGTTCACTCCTTGGTTGATAAGAAATATACAGCTGAGTGTTATCTAATTGCTTATTCAGAGCCGATCTCTCCTGCAAATGATCATGGTGAATGGGAAGTTCCTAAGGAAATAGCAGACTTGGTAAATGAACCCCCTAACACAGAAAAAATCAGGTAGGCAAAGAAAACTACGAATTAGATCAAGTGGTGAGGAGATAAAGAAAATTACTCTTTGTAGTAGGTGTCGAAGACTTGGACATAATCGTGCAACATGCAATGAGGTCTTGCAAATGATTGTCGAACCTATACCATCATCCTTTAATTAACTATTTTTATGACTTATGTTATGGATAAATACTGTAATGTTCAATTCATGATTTGTATTATTAGCTTCTATTTATGACACAACTTTAAAACATGTCATAGTTTGCTATGATTATTAGTGGCATTAATTATTAATGCAATGACTTATTTAACAATCTGGTATTATTATACAAATGGAGGTTTAGCTTAGTTTTAGAAAACGTATGTCTCTCGATCGATCTACAAACCACTCGATTGATCGAGTATATATCGATTTCATTCTAGGTGCTCTCGGACTGAACTAGATCGATCGAGTCCTTGATCGATCGATCAAGATATATGTAGATCTATTGATCGATCGAATGAGGTATTCGATCGATCTAGACGTGTTCGATCGATCTAACATAGATCGAACGTCGATCGAGAGGTCTCGGGTTGAATTTCTACATTACTGAAAAGACTAGATCTATCGAGTAAGGTTCTCGATCGATCGAAGATAGCATAGATCGATCGTGAATAATTATTCAATCGATCGAGTGTTTGAGGAAGTACCGTGCTTGGAAATTATTGGGAATTTCAAATTGATTTAGGTGTTTAATGCTTATATATTCCACCCCCAATTTATACTTCTAGTTTCATGCATTAAATTCATAACGCGAAAAGAGACAAAATTTTAGATCTCTTGTGAAGGCATGACTCGTGCACAACATGTATAGAAGACTATATTCAGTATATCCTGTACAAAACTCATGTAACTGAAGCCATAAGAAGCATTCAAATGAATTTGACAATAATTCGACTTTACAAATACAAAATAACCGAAGCCATAAAATATCTATAACATAACATAAACATGTAACCTCCTAACCAAAATTAAATTTGAATTAAACATCAATTGTTTAACACTACAAGGATCACATCAGAAGGACATTGTCTCTTGAATTATACAATTCATAGTATAGTTTCTCCCAAAATAAGGTTATGTCTTCATGCTTAATGAAGATCAATGGATTCCCTGTAGTCCGATATTCAATGAACTTTAATGCATAAATCCCACAATGTCCACTGTAAATTATGAAAAAAAAAATTAATTAATAATAAAAACCATGTCTTAATGGATTATATATAAAACATAACAATATGCAATGAGTGGATGTACTCACGCATTCTCCTGTATCGGTATTCTCTCCTTTTGGTTGCAGGACATTTTTCAAGTTTTTGTAAAGGTTATTTTTCGACCATGATTATTTTTCTCATACACTCCACACTGGTAGTTGAAATCAGGGAACATCTTACATATATCTTGCATTTGTCTCTTCAAGGGTGCATCTCAAATATGGAATGGAAGTGAGTCATAGATGTGTATCTCTTGAGACAAAATATTGAACTCTAACATAATCCAATGATCTTTGAAGGATATAAGTCCATATAGGACGTCCAATTCATACCATGGCACCCCAAATTCAGGAACGGATCCTAGTATATAATTTGTTAGAGTTTTGAGTAGCTGGCAACGACGAAAAGCCACCAAACAAATGAATTTCTATGCAACTTTGAGAGAAAATGGCTATCGGGGGGGGATGGAGAGACAGAAGGGTTTGCGGAGACTATAGCGGCAACGGCAATGAAGCTTTCCTCTCAGACCAGCACGGCGCAAGGTTTTTTTTTTTTTTTTTTCCTTTATTGGGTTCTTTTGTTTGTTTTTCCTTTTATTTTCACAAATCCTGCATTAACCGGCTCTTACCAGTCAATTACTTGACAAATAACTCATTTTGTAAGAATTACCTACAGGGTACAAAAATGTCATTTGCCACAACCAAGGGTCTTTTTAAGACATTTACCCAGTTATTGTCTAATTCTATTATTAAGAGTGAAAAATATGAAATTGAAAGTTCTGTTGTCACTGTTTTGAGCATAAGAAAGACAGAATTGGTAAAAAAAATGGAGTGAACGAATTGATTTTTTTTCTTTAAAGCCGATGAGATGCATGTTGATAATAAATTCATTTTATATATATATTATGAACCATTAATATTAAAAGTGGATAACGGCATAATGGCCTATCAATTTATTTTCTTTCTCTCTCTACAAGGTTTTCTTATTTACATCCAATGGCACAGTGGCCTTTTAGTTTCTTTTTTCTTCTCTCCCTTGTTTTTTTTTTGCTAAAAGATTTTCTTCTTTACATCCAACGGCATAGTGACCTTTCAGTTTCTTTTTTTTTTTTTTTTCTCTCTCTCTCTCTCTCTCTTTTTTGCTAAAAGATTTTCTTCTTTACCTTTTTTTTTTTTTTCATTCTTCATTAATTTTTATTGCACAACCTTTAATAAAAAAAATAAAAATTATTAAGAAATTAAAAAAGTATAATATTTTTTTTGGTATTATCTATGTAAAAAAAGTTAATTTTTCATTATATATTAATAATATGTAAAATAATATTAAATTATATACATAATATTTATTAAAATTAATTTTTTAATTTATTTAATAAAATAAATTTATTAAAAAATATTAATTACAAAAAAATGGGACCTTGATTTGATCGGCCCTAAGATGAACACTTTATTGGCCTAAAAGACGAGCCACTCATTTCGTACGAAAGCATCTCAATACAGTTGCTATGGGAGATTTCATGTTTATGTGTCAATAATCATTTCAAAAGAAAATGAGTGCCTTCGTTTGCGCCAACATGCATGAAGGTGAGAATTAAGTTTAGGACAGATTGAGTGGGAGTCTTTGGCACAGATTCCAACCAATGAATCCCAAATGCTGGGAGGTAAAAGTTGGTGATGGGTTCAGTTTACCATTTCAAATTCATAGAACTTACTCGAGAGCTTCTTCTTTCTTTTTTGTTTTCTCCAAAACATTCTAAAACTTCTTTCTTCCACTTTTAGTAATACCATTTAAATTCAGGCAAGTTTTCTTCTTTGTTTCTATCTCTTTATACACCTTCAAAATAAAAAATGAAAGATCTATGATAGAGGGGGAACATTCAAATTTCTAGAGAGTAATCGAATTATATATGACCCCCATGAGTTGGTATCCCCCATTGGTCATTCGTAAAGAGGGAGGAGAAAGTGTAGGGTCCGTCTCAATTATGACATCCTTTTTACAACTTTTGGGTAGTTGTTCTTGAGCTACAAATGTTGAAGAAAATTTGCAGCTGATGACATTGAAATGGAGCGGTGAAGTTTTAATTGAAAAAACTACTTAAGTGATATAAGCAGTCCTCTAGAGTTTTGCTATAAATAGAGAAGGGGTGTGGGATTGAGTAGCATCTCAGAATTCACAAACAGAGAAGCAGAGAGAAAAGTTGAGAAATATATCAACTTTGAGAGAATACTACAATAAAATTTAAGCTGTGAGAGAAAAGCGAGATATTCATGTAGAGAGTGAAAGATACTTGCAGAGATAAAATAGTGAGAAGTGTACCATACATTTGTGAGTGTGAGAGATACATTTAGTAAGTATAATATTGTAATACCTCAAGTTTGGGCATAAACTTGAGAGATTTGTTGTACCCACCTTTTGATATAGTGGCAGTTTTTTAGAGTTGTCCCGTTGTTGTTTTCCTCTTACATTGAGTGGATTTTTTTATGTTAAATATTTTGTGTCATTTTACATTTATTCTTGCACATTTATTATTCATTATTCTCAATCTTTTCAATATTTTGCTACGTTACATATCCCAACAACTAGTATCAATGAGAAAGAAAATTTGAGAAGGTACTATTTTGCAACGTTGATTTTTACAAAATTTGAGTGTGAGCAAGGTTGGTTCACAATAAATAAAATATCAGGTGATAAAATAAAGATTGAGAAGTTTACCAGCAACAACAATTTTACCCTTTGGCAGAGCAAAATGAAGGATATTTTCATTCAGTAGAAAGTTCACAAGGCTTTATTGGGTAAAGCCAAAAAGCCAAAAGCAATGAAAAATAAAGAATAGGATGAGATAGAAGAGATTGCCGCCAATACAATTTGTCTTAATATTTTCGAAAATGTTCTTCAGAATATTAATGTGAAGAGCTGCAAAACTGTTTTAGATATCTGGAACAAGTTGGAGAGCTTGTACATGACAAAGAATTTGTCAAACAAGTTCATGATATAGGCGAATTTATATCAACTATGGATGCTAAAAAATAGTTACTTCATGCAACACTTGAGTACATTTAACGGTATGATTTTCCAACTTTAAAATTTTGATATTAGCTTTTCAGAAGAAGAAAAAGTAGTTTTACTATTCGTGTCCCTACCTCCGTCGTACTACCATCTTAAGATGACTCTCATGAACGGAAAAGATAAATTGATCTTTGAAGAAATTTCTAGAGTACTTTTGTCTTATAGTAAAAATAAGACAAAAGATAGTGAGTCATAAGCCCTTTTCATGGAAAATAGAGGGAGAAGTAAAAATAAAGGATGAAGGAGCCAGACGAACAAGTCCAGAGGAAGGTCAAAGTCAAGAGGAAGAGACAATAGTTGCTTCTATTGTGGCAAGCCAGACCATCTAAAGAGAAATTGCCAAGTATGGAAACGGTTGCAGGAAGGAGGTCAAATAAAAGATGACAATCATAGAACAGCAGTAATAGCAACAAGAGAGAATGAAGATGTTGCGATAATTGCTGATGAATGTCTATATGTTGGTGATAACATGGTTGAATGGGTCATTGACACTGGTGCTTCGTATCACGTCACGCCTCATAAAGAGTTGTTCTTTACATACAAAGCAGGAGACTTTGGTACTATAAAGATGGGAAACACCACATATTCAGACATAGTAGGAATTGGAGACATTTGTGTCAAGAAAAATGTTGCGTCACAGTTAGCATTGAAAGATGTGAGGCATGTTCCTGATTTACGCCTAAATCTAATGTCAGTCAATGCATTTGATAAAGAAGGCTTCTAGAATGGAAAGTGGAAACTCTCCAAGGGGTCCTTGGTTATTGCAAGCGGAGAAGCTTGTTGTACATTATACAAAACCCATGGGATGGTTTGTTGTAAGGTTTATTTTGTATTGGCAATTTTCGTGGACAAAATGTTTGACTGTAATATAGAATAGTAATTCACCGATTAATCAGACGATACATGATGATGGATTCACCAAGCTTGCAACGCCCATATGACAGGTATAATATTCTATCATGCATACATCTTCACACAAATGAGCACGACACTTAGTATGGATCGTAATGAAAAATAACTTGTGCTTTTAATTGGTCGATCGATCGAGTATATTGTTCGATCGATTGAGTTATCGATCGATCGAGTGTGGAACGACATTGATCGAGGTGCTCTCGGGTTGAGATAGATCGATCGAGAATTTGTGTCGATCGATCGAGATGTGCGTTGATCGATCGATCGAATGAGGTCTTCGATCGATCGAGGCATATGGGATCGATCGAGTATAGATCGACTTCGATCCAGGTTCTCTCTGTCTGGATTAGATCGATCGAGTCACCTGGTCGATCGATCGAGCCAGTGGTTAGATCGATCGAGCCAGTTTTCCAGTTGTGCTAAAACTCCTTTTTAATTCGACCCTTATGTTACTTTTACCTAATTGACCCCATTTAATGTTAAGAACAAAATTCTTGTTTGAGGATAATTTTGGTAATTGTTAAATCCTGATAGGAGAAGAGTTATAGTCAATTGTAAATCCTATTTGAAGTAAACTTGGACTCTATTTAAGTGAGACTAGTTTGTGCATAATATACACACATTGATCTAATATTTTCATCATTCGAATTGTGCTTTTAACTTCTTGTCTTCATCTATCATACTTAGGCATTTTCATCTTTTAATTGTTCAAACATATTTTCTGGTTATGTTTGAATGATTCATATGCCTATTTGATTTTCATGATATTGAGCTTTATATGATTGTTCTAGATTTTGCTAGCTGATTTAGATTTTACATCGTATGCTGTTGAATCTGCTAGTTAGGATTGTTCATTGTTTAAATCCGCTCTAGGACACACTTTGCACTTGTGTTATTGTGCTAACGTTTCAGGTGAGGTGTTCGGTATTTCGTGTGACTCGAAATTACCGAAGGTGACGGGTTCGATTGATCTTGTGTGACTCAAGTAGATCGGAACGTTGGTCTGGATCCAGACATCTAGCTATTGGAGGCTGTGAAAGGAGCGACGGCTCGTAAGTAAATTACAGAAAGGGGGATCTATCTGCGACGGGTAGTTCTGGACTCTATGGTTGTAATTGAACATTGATTTTCATAGTGGATAGTTAGGTGGTCCGGTGGACCGGTGGTTTTCCTCTTAGGTCATTGTTATGGCCTAGGTTGTTTCCACCTAAAAATATCGTGTGTTATTTTTTATTTCGCATTTATCTTTACATGCGATTGCATGTCTGGCCGTTGTGATTAGATTACACATTTAATATTTGTTAAAAATTGAAAATAACCTATTCACCCCCTCTAGGATTATTTGATCCGTGATTAAAAACTTTCAATTGGTATCAGAGCGGGTCACTAGATATACTTAGTGTTGCCTAGGACCTTATTTTGGATCATTTGAGAGAAGGTTCTTCTACAACCCATCCACCTTACTTTGATGGGTCTAACTACCCATATTGGAAAGCTCGTATGAGAGCCTTTTTACGTTCCTTAGATGAAAGTGTATGGAATTCTGTGCTTTATGGTTGGGAACCACCTATGGTTACCAAGGATAATGTAGTCACACTTAAACCTAGGATTGATTGGACTCCTCAAGATAAAATTGGTAGTGGTTGGAATCAAAAGGGCATCAATGCTATCTTTAGTGCTGTATCGCCGGATGAATTCCGACGTATTTCTGATATTGAAACTGCTAAGGCTGCTTGGGACACTTTAGAGGTTGCCCATGAGGGCACGTCCCAAGTTAAACGAACAAAACTTCGCATGCTAGCTACTAAGTTTGAAAATCTTAGAATGGAGGAGGATGAAACGTTTTCTGAGTTTTATGCTAATTTATGTGATATTGCTAACTCTTCTTCAAATCTTGGAGATAAAATTGATGAACGCAGGTTAGTTCGAAAAGTCTTATGCTCACTACCAGAACGCTTTCAAGCAATGGTTACAGCAATAGAGGAAAGCAAAGACATTGACACCATCAAGATTGAAGAACTCGTTGGTTCAATTCAAACATTTGAGATGAATCTTCGAACACCCAAAAGGAACATTGGTATTGCTCTTAAAACTACCAATGATGTTGATGGTGATAGTGATGATGATATAGAAGATGAAGATCTACTCATTCTAGCTAGAAAACTCAAGAAAATGTTCAACAGAAAGGATCTACAGATTAAAGAAAAATCAAGAGATCGTAAGGGAAGAGAATTCGTGCCAATGAGTTCAGAAGGTAAGAAAACTAAACCCAATGGACCTAAATGTTTTGAATGCAATGGTTTTGGTCATTTTGCAGCTGAGTGTGCCAACAAGAAGAAGAAGACAAGAAAAGCTTTCAATGCTACCCTTAGTGACACAGAAAGTGATGAAGATCAAGCTAGTGGTTCAGAAAATGTTAACTCTAACTACGTAGCTTTTACAGCAACTGTTGGTGGATACTCCAGTGAGTCAGACCTTGACTCAGATGATGAGGGAAGTAAATCTATTCTTGCTAAATTTAATGCAAACAGTTTTGAAGAATTATTTATTGATTTAATTAAATGCAAGAAAGAAAAAGATAAACTACATAACTGTAACAAAACTGAATGAATGAATCAACTCTCAAGATCTTAATTTGTCAGTTTTAGAGAAAGAAAAAATTGAATTGTCTGAACATATTGACAAGTTGAGTTTGAGTCTTGCAGGTATCAAACAGGAAAATTCAAAGCTTGTGTAGGAATTGGAGCAATCAAATGAAACAGTGAAGAGATTAACAATTGGAGCTGAACGACTTGACAAGATGTTGAGCATTGGTAAGCCTTTCGGTGATACACGTGGACTTGGATTCTTAGATGAAAGCTGTACACCTTCTACTTCAAAAACTACATTTGTAAGGTCTTCTAACTTTACTTCTACTGCTACTAATTTTGCACAAACACCCACTACAGCTGTAGTAACTAAAACTGTTAAGTTTGTGCCTGTTTGTCATCATTGTGGTAGAAAAGGCCATATTCGACCTAAGTGTAGATTTTTGATGAATGCTCTTCGATTTAATGATAATCTTCATGCTTATAGGTATAGAACTCATAATTATCATCCTACCATGCATATGTTGAATTTGAATAAGAAAAATGATTCTAAGAGTATGCTTTCAAAACCTAATGCAACTAAGTCTCAACCCAAAAACATAGAGAAATCAAAATTCATGAAAATTTGGGTTAGGAAAGATTGCATGTTTCCTATCAATTGATCACTATTGCTAGACGACCTAGGTACTTTTGTTTGAGTGCTTAAATGACCCTAGGTGAGTATTTTCATATGTTTACTGTGTTTTTGTTGTTATATTTTTGTCATTAATTTAAAAAAAAAAAAAAAAGAAGAGGGTGTCTACAAGGTATTAGATTCAAATAATGCTTATATTTATACAACTTTACATTTTGTGGCTTATTTTGATTCTCATTGTATATTCTATGCTACAATTCAAAATTCTGCACATATTTACATTGTTCCCATGTGATGACACTATTGACTGAACTTATTCACACACTCACTGAACACTCATGTATGTTATTGGTGAAATTTATGATTAATTTTGAAAGACTCTAAGACTTGAGCTAATCTTGACTGCGAAATTATATTGAGTTCTATTTCTTATTTTTTAAAATATTTCATCTTAGGGAGATAACTAGTATTGAGAGGGCTACCTAGTATGATGTGTGAAGCTACCGTAGTGAGCGGAGAGGGCTACCTCATAACTAGTGTGAAAGTCATCATATTAGATTTATGGCTCGTACATGTTTTTAAAAAAAAAAAATGGTAAATAAAATAAAAATTTAGTTGAGAAATTTTATTTGGCATGTACAAAAAGAAAGCAAAAAATTTCTTTTGATAGACATATTTCATTATGTAAGAATGAAGACTCAATTATGATTTAGCATGATAGATGAAATTATTTTCTTTTGAGTATCTTAAAATTGGTCATAAATGAATTTATTGAAATACAAGTGGAGTTCACACTGTATACTACTTTAAGTGAATGTCAATATGCCATTATATGTGTTAGTGTGCTTGTGTGACCTATTTATTTTGCTAATACAATGAATGATCAAAATTTAAGCAAAAATAATTTTTCAATTGGTTGTATGCTTATTAGTCTTAAATGAGTTTATTGCTTTGTTGGTCAAAAATAAAAAAAAATAAAAAAAATCTTTTTTAAATTTGTTTTTTCGTCTAGAGAGTCATAGAACTTAGGGGGAGTCATTGCATACATATTTCATTATTCTTCTTTTGACTTATGCAATTCCTTCTACATGCTTTGGACATATACATGTGTGATCTCATTTGCATTTTTACCCCACTTCAATAATTGTTTTATGAGTTGTCAATTTCGTATGACAAAAAGGGGGAGAAATATTCATGTTGCTATGGAGATTGGATTTAGGGGGAGATGTTGCATTTATTAGTTGTGGGGGAGAAAGATTCATGTTGCACATACACTACATTTCATTCGCATCTTTATGTACACTGAACTAATAAACAATGAGGCTTTCAAGCCAAATTTGTGTGCTATTTGTTTGTCTAACTTCAGTGGACCGAGCGTATCAAGTATCAAGCGAAGATGGTCCATCAGATCATAGACAGTCCACTATGTAATTGATGTAATGATATTATAACTATGAGCGTTACGTAGTGAGAGAGTGGTTTTGTCACACGAAAATGCCAAAGGGGGAGATTGTAAGGTTTATTTTGTATTGGCAATTTTCGTGGACAAAATGTTTGACTGTAATCTAGAATAGGAATTCACCGATTAATCAGACGATACATGATGATGGATTCACCAAGCTTGCAATGCCCATATGACAGGTATAATATTCTATCATGCATACATCTTCACACAAATGAGCACGACACTTAGTATGGATCGTAATGAAAAATAACTTGTGCTTTTAATTGGTCGATCGATCGAGTATATTGTTCGATCGATCGAGTTATCGATCGATCGAGTGTGGAACGACATTGATCAAGGTGCTCTCGGGTTGAGATAGATCGATCGAGAATTTGTGTCGATCGATCGAGATGTGTGTTGATCGATCGATCGAATGAGGTCTTCGATCGATCGAGGCATGTGGGATTGATCGAGTATAGATCGACTTCGATCCAGGTTCTCTCTGTCTGGATTAGATCGATCGAGCCAGTGGTTAGATCGATCGAGCCAGTTTTCCAGTTGTGCTAGAACTCCTTTTTAATTCGACCCTTATGTTACTTTTACCTAATTGACCCCATTTAATGTTAAGAACAAAATTCTTGTTTGAGGATAATTTTGGTAATTGTTAAATCCTGATAGGAGAAGAGTTATAGTCAATTGCAAATCATATTTGAAGTAAACTTGGACTCTATTTAAGTGAGACTAGTTTGTGCATAATATACACACATTGATCTAATATTTTCATCATTCGAATTGTGCTTTTAACTTCTTGTCTTCATCTATCATACTTAGGCGTTTTCATCTTTTAATTGTTCAAACATATTTTCTAGTTATGTTTGAATGATTCATATGCCTATTTGATTTTCATGATATTGAGCTTTATATGATTGTTCTAGATTTTGCTAGCTGATTTAGATTTTACATCGTATGCTGTTGAATCTGCTAGTTAGGATTGTTCATTGTTTAAATCCGCTCTAGGACACACTTTGCACTTGTGTTATTGTGCTAACGTTTCAGGTGAGGTGTTCGGTATTTCGTGTGACTCGAAATTACCGAAGGTGACGGGTTCGATTGATCTTGTGTGACTCAAGTAGATTGGAACGTTGGTCTGGATCCAGACATCTAGCTATTGGAGGCTATGAAAGGAGCGACGGCTCGTAAGTAAATTACAGAAAGGGGGATCTATCTGCGACGGGTAGTTCTGGACTCTATGGTTGTAATTGAACATTGATTTTCATAGTGGATAGTTAGGTGGTCCGGTGGACCGGTGGTTTTCCTCTTAGGTCATTGTTGTGGCCTAGGTTGTTTTCACCTAAAAATATCGTGTGTTGTTTTTTATTCCGCATTTATCTTTACACGCGATTGCATGTCTGGCCGTTGTGATTAGATTACACATTTAATATTTGTTAAAAATTGAAAATAACCTATTCACCCCTCTCTAGGATTATTTGATCCGTGATTAAAAACTTTCATTTGTGATAATGGTTTGAATATGGAAGTTGATTCTTCACCAAGCTTGTGGCATAAAAGAATAGGCCACATGAGTGAAAAAGGACCGTAGATTCTGGCAAAGAAGAAACTTATTATTTGCTTTGTCAAAAGTAGCTCTCTTGACCCTTTTGATTATTGCTTATTTGGAAAGAAACATAAAGTTTCTTTTAGTAGTTCCTCTGCAAAGAATTCAATACTACTAGAAAGAGTATATTCTGATGTTTGTGGTCCCATTGAGGTTACATCAAATGGAGGAGCCAAGTATTTCATAACCTTTATTTGTAATGCTTTGAGAAAAGTATGGGTATACCTGTTGAAGACAAAAGACCAAGTGTTTGCTAATTTTCAACAATTTCATGCCATGGTGGAAAGAGTAATGGGAAAGTAGTTAAAGTGCCTTCGAATAAATAGCAGAGGTGAATATATTTCCCATGAGTTTAGAAATTATTGTTCTAAACATGGTATTTGGCATGAGAAGATAGTACATGGTACCCCACAGCATAACGGTGTAGCTGAAATGATGAATCGCACAATTGTAGAAAGAGTGTGATGCATGTTATGAGCAGAAAAGCTACTGAAACAATTATGGGGAGCAGTTGTTCAAACTGCTTGTCATCTCATCAACAGAACCCCTTCAGTTCCTTTGAATTTTGATATTCCAGAGAGAGTTTGGATGGAAAAGGATGTTTCCTATTCTCGTTTGAAGGTGTTTGGGTACAAAGCTTTTGTGCACTTCTCAAAGCAACATAGGTCAAAGTTGGATGACAAAGCCATTAAATGTATCTTCATTAGCTATAGAGATGAAGAATTTGGCTACAAATTTTAGGATCTTGAAATAGAGAAGGTTCTAAGAAGCAGAGATGTGGTCTTTGAGGAAGGTCAAACAATAAATCAATAAGAAGAGTAACAACCAGAAAAGGTTCTTGTTGATCTTCCTCCCTTTCCTTCTCCAACAGAACAGAACAATGGAAAAGAAGTGCAAGATGCAAGTGACAGTACAGAGTTGATACCGAAAGAAGATGATGCTGAGGAAGATTTACCAATAGAAGAAGATGAAAATGTTGAAGAAGATATGGCAGCACAAGAGGATAATAATCAGGAGCAGACAAAAGAACTGGAGAATAATATATGACAGCTGAGAAGGTCTAACAGAGTGATGCAACCATTCAAACAATACCCACCTAATGAGTATATTCTAATTACTAAAAAAGGGGGAGCCAAAGAGCTTCTAAGAAGTGGAAACTCATAAGGAAAAGAAGATGTGGATGAAAGCAATGGAGGAAGAGATGAATTCCCTTCATAAGAACCAGACTTATAAGTTAGTAGAGATTCCAAAAGGTAAAAAAGGTCTAAGAAACAAGTGGTTATACAAGCTGAAGGAGGATGGTATTCCCAACCAAGTCAAATACAAAGCCTACTTGGTTGTGAAAGGTTTTGGACAAAAGAAAGGCATTGACTTTGAGGAAATATTCTCTCAAGTTGTAAAGATGTCCTCAATTAGAGTAATTTTGGGTTTAGCAGCTAGCCTAGATCTCGAGATTGAACAAATGGATGTAAAGACTTCATTTCTTCATGGAGATCTAGAAGAAGTCATCTATATGCAGCAACCAGAAGGATTTGAAGTCAAAAGAAAGGAGCACTTAGTCTGCAAGTTCAAGAAAAGCAAGTATGGATTGAAGTAGGCCCCATGCTAGTGGTATAAAAAGTTTGACTCATTTATGGTAAGTAATGAGTTTCGAAGAACAAATGCAGACTCTTGTGTCTACATCAAACACTTACTTGGTGCAAAGTTTATTATCCTGTTACAATATGTGGATGACATGTTGATAGTCAATCAAGACACTGAAGTAATCAACATGCTGAAGAAGGAATTATCAAAAGTCTTTGACATGAAAGACTTAGGTCCAACCAAACAAATCTTGGTTATGGAAATAATTCATGGCAAGAGATCCAGGAGATTATGGATGTCATAGGAGAGATATGTTGAACGAGTTCTTGAAAAGTTCAACATGAAAGGAGCGAGGTGGTCAATTTAAACTCACCAAGAAATTATGTCCATCTTCAGAGGAAGAAAAGATGAAGATGAAGGTCATTCTCTATTCTTCAGCTATTGGCAGTCTTATGTACGCTATGGTCTGTACTAGACCAAATATTGCTCATGTAGTAGCAGTCGTGATAGATTTTTGTCAAATCCTGACAAAGAACATTGTGAAGCAATAAAATGGATCCTCAGATATTTAAAGGGTACCTCAAAGTTGTGCTTATGCTTTGGAAAAGGAAAACTAATATTGAAAGGCTATACGGATGCAAACATAGCAGGTGACCTTGATGGTAGAAAGGCTACATCTGCATATCTATTTACTTTTTCAGGGGAAACTTTATCTTGGCAGTCCAAACTGCAAACATGTATTGCATTATCCATAACAGAGGTTGAATATATTGTAGTCACAGAAGCTGGAAAAGAGTTATTGTGGATGAAGGTTTTTCTTCAAGAATTGGATTTTTATGGACAAATAAAAGACTTACCCTTGTAGAATTAGGACTGAGCTTCGGATTTGAACTTGTAGCCTTGGATCTTTCAAACCCTTCTCCCAACAATTGATGAATCAAAAAGTGTGGGCTTTCTTCACACATCAAGAATGATCAATTACCAAGTTCTAATCCCATTATAACCCTAGGCCGAACACTTAAGAGGAACAAGAGGAAAATAATTTTTTCTTAGTAATTTGGTGAAACTGTTCTCACAAAGTTTGCTCTTAAATTTGAGTGATGAAATTTCTCCAAATTCTATTGTTATGGCTGCCAAGAGCAACCAAAGAGTATTAGACAAATTCTTAAGGTTAAGCTTTTGTGTGCATTTAGTCAACAGTATTGTAAAATGTGTTTCTTTAATATTATGAATATTTTATTAAATATTCTTTTTTTTCTTTTTTTTTTTTCCCTTAAAATGAATAAAATCATTTTTTTCCTTTTATGTTAATAGCACATACTACAAAAATAGCAAAGAAGTTATTGTTGTTAAAAAAAATGGTTACATGAATATTTGTTATAAAATGAAAAGGAACTAAAAGACCGTAATACTTTTTGGTCATGAAAGAACATTACTTTTTAAGTACATAAAGAAAAACCAATTAACTTATTTACTGAGAATTTAGATCTAATTATAGAAATTAATGTCGAAGAAAAACATATTATTTACTGTAAGCTTCTAACTAATTTTAATTTTGGTTAGTAATTAATGGTATATGAATATCTTATGAAGCTTTATATAAATGGTTAAATCACAATCTAGTACCATCAAGCAAAATATTGTGAAGAAGAAAATAAAATAGAAGAAGTAGAATGGAAATGAATCGAAAGCAAAATATAGCTGTAATGTTCTTATTGTTTGTATCAGTTGTTAGTGGTATTGATTTTGATGTGCAAAAATATGGTGCTAAAATGAATTATGATATTACTCAGGTAATTAGCACAATTCAAATCTACAATGCATTGTAATTATAATTATCTTATTTTAAAATGTTGTGTTTTGAATGTTTATGTTTTAGGCTTTGGCAAATGCTTGGAAGGATGCATGTGCCTCATTAAGCCCTAGTAGGGTAATCATTCCTGTAGGCATATATAAATTAACCGAAGCCAAACTTATTGGTCCTTGCAAAGCTCCTATTGAGCTTAATGTTCAAGCAACATTGCAATCCCTAGCAGGACCCAATGAAGGAGACAGCTGGATTACATTAGAACAAATAGATAAGCTTATTTTGTGTGGCGGTGGAACTTTTGATGGCCAAGGTGGAACAGCTTGGGTTAAACCTGGTGTATGTGAAAAAACTCAATATTGCAAGAATATTCCAGTTGTAAGTTTAATATTAATTTTTATTTGTTCAATTTATATTGTTTATGTTATCATATATTTTCTAAAATGAGTTTTGAAAATGAATCGCAGAATTTTAGACTGAATTTTATTTCAAATTCAACAATTCAACATGTAACTTCATTAAATAGCAAGGCATTTCATGTTAATGTGCTGGGTTGCAACAACATTACCTTCCAAAATTTTACAATCATAGCTCCTGCTGATAGTCCTAACACAGATGGAATTCACATTGGGCGATCAACTAAAATCAACGTCACTGAGTCCAACATTGGTACAGGTGATGATTGTGTGTCAATGGGTGATGGTAGCAGGGAAATTTCAATTACCAAAGTTACTTGTGGGCCTGGACATGGAATTAGTGTTGGAAGTCTTGGAAAATATCAAAATGAAGAACCTGTTCAAGGAATAAATGTTATGAATTGTACATTGAAAAACACTCAAAATGGAATTAGAGTCAAATCTTGGCCAGCTTCATATTCTGGAATTGTTTCAGACTTACATTTTGAGGATATTATTATGGACAACGCTGGTAATCCTATTGTCATAGACCAAGAATATTGTCCTTGGAATCAGTGCAAATTAGAGGTAAATATATCTTTTACCTAATCAAATTATTCATAGTAGTTTGGTACTAAATAATTGTTAGTGTGTGATTTACTATATGAATTCACAAAATAGTTTTTCTTGAAACCATAATATTTAGACTAATAAAGTATAATAAAATATTGAATAAAAAAATATTTAACTTCAATTAGTTAAATTAGGTTACAATATTATTGTTCATTATTTTTGACATTATACTCATAATTTTGTTTTAATGTTCGCAGGCTCCATCAAAGGTTAAAATTAGTAATGTTAGTATCAAGAAAATTAGGGGTACTTCTTCTACGCCAATGGCTGTGCAGCTTGTGTGTAGTCAAGAGGTTCCTTGCGAGCAAGTAAGCCTAACAGATATTGATTTGACATATGATGGAAATGAAGGCCCTATTACATCTGAATGTAAGAATGTGATGCCCACGATTATCGGAAAACAAAATCCATCTTCATGTGCTACTAATTCTTGATTATACAACATTCTAAAATGCAAAAACAAATAACGTTAATATGTATATTTATGTAAACTGCTGCAAAGCTCTAATTGTATTTCCAAGATATTTGAAGTTAGAATTAATAGATAATTGTAAAAAAATAAAATATTTTTCAAGATATAACCAAAGAAGTAAATGTACAACTTATGTCTTTTTTATAGTTAATATTATATATACACATAATTAGTGGCTACAAAATATTTACATAATTTTTTGCTCTTCCATATACACGCGATGCACACACACATTTATAACAATAAATAAAATTCAGCGTAAATGTTATGTTTTGATGACTCCATATTAGTCAAAAATCATATATAACCAGAAAAAAATTATTATGACTCATAATAAATTCCTAATTAAATAGTAAGAGTAAAGGGTGAGCCCTATTATTGGCATTTGATTCATTTCTTTCCTTCAAAATGAAATCATAGTAATTAAATTTTTTCTTTAATGAACAATCCATAGATTTACTTATTTATTTCGGGCGAATTCGAAATTGTTCGAATTGTATAATCGTCAATTACTGACATTGGTAAACGATCCAAAGCAATTTGATTATAATTCAATTCGTGACGATCATAAGTAGAAAGTTCATATTCTTCAGTCATTGATAAACAATTTGTTGGACAATACTCAACGCAGTTACCACAAAATATACAGATCCCGAAATCTATGCTGTAATTAAGCAATTGTTTCTTGCGAATATCCGTTTCCAATTTCCAATCAACAACAGGTAGGTTTATAGGACATAAATAAAGACACACCGTAAAAGAAATACATTTATCAAATTCAAAATGGATTCGATCATGAAAATGCTTCACAAATATTAATTTTTCATAAAGATATTGATTAGTTACAGGTAAACGATTTGCATGGAATAAGGTAATCATGAAACTTCCCACTTAAATTTTAACACATTGTGATAAAGATGCCCTTAACCTTTATTAGTAAGTTGGGATTGAATTTTAGTTTCCTAATTATTATTTTAAACTTTGTAAGTTCACAATCAGATAAATCAATTAAAATAACATTTACATAAATCAACAAAAAATCATAATTTTTTTATTATCTTTCCTTAGTCTAATGCAAAGGAAAATATACCCTTCTAATTATAATCCTATTAAACTTAAGTGTACACTTTTTAGCCTGGTAGGAGGCAGGATTCAAGGAAATATTTTGATTTTGATGCCGTTGGAGAATATTTAGGATGGGGTGGGTGGGATTAACTAAGTATTATCCCATTTTGTGAAGAGATGAAAGGAATAGAGAAATAAAAAGGAAAAGTTAAATATATAATAAGAAAATAAAATAGAGAAAAGAAAAATGAATAGGCTCAACTCATGCTATGTATTCATAATATTAATAAGATAAATATTATAAAAAGTGTTCCTTAAAAAACATTTATAATTTTAATTACGAAAAATATTATTATAAATATTACATTTTGATTAAATTTTTGTAAAACAAGAAAAATAATTATTTTTTAATTGTAATATTAAAAAACTGCTATTATCGTAATTATAAAACTGCATTATTAACAAATACATTTGTTAAATGAGCTTGCGAGATGCTCATGAGTTATGTGAGTTAGTTGATCATTTGAGCTCATGTTTTCTGCTATAAAAGGATTTTTTTTCCCCACCAAATTCAAGTTGACCATAAAAGAAGTTGGGTATGTCAAAAGAAATTTTCTAAAATACTCCTACTACAGAGAAAGTACCCCTCAATGCTCTTCTTCTGCATGAGGTGTGCCCTATATTTGTACTTGTGCTTTTGTTTTAATTTCTTTCATATACAATAGACACATGACCTTTGTGGTCTCGGACTAATCTGAATTTTGCTCCAACTAATACATTTCTAGCTTCAACTTCTTACATTCAATTTCAAAAATTATGACTTATACATTCTATTTACAAGGCTTGAATTTTAATGCAGCTGGATATGCTAGCAGAGGAAAATAAGGGTTTAGTTGAAAAGGTGATTCCAACAAATATTATCATTTTTCTATCAATATATAATACATTATTCATTGATTTTGCTTGGATCTTTCATTTTGAATAGAGTATTATCCTCAAAAAATTAATATTTGGGAGGTTATTAATAAGCCAAGGCCTATAAGAAATTATAAGACAATGACAATTTTGTGAATTTTGTTGTTTAAGCATCGTTCCCTCGTTTAGTATAGGCTAAAGTACTTACACACATACTACCTTGTCTTTTGTAGCTTAGCTTATTTTGATTTTCATTGTACAAATGACGCTACAATTTAAAATTCTGCACACACTTATTCTTTATTTATGATGACAATGTTGACTGAACTTATTCACACACTCACTGAACACATAAGTATGTCATGCTTGGAATTTATGATTAGTTTTGAAAGATTTTAGGACTTGAGCTAGTCTCGATTGCAAAATTGTGTTCAGTCTTATTTCTTACATTTTAAAATATTCCACCTTAGAGAGCAACTAGTATTGAGAGGGCTATCTACTGTGATGTGTGCAGCTGTAGTAGTGAGTGGAGAAGGCTACCTCATAACTAATGTGAAAGTCATCATATTAGGTATATGGCTCATGCATATTACAAAAAAAAAAAAAACAAATTGTAATTGACATGAACAAAAAGAAAGAGCAAAAAGAGTTTTCTTTTAAAAAAATTTAATAGTTACCTTTGGATAGACATATTTTATTTAGCATGATAGGCGACATTACTTTCTTTTGGGTCTCTTATGATTGATCATAAATGAATTAATTGAAATACTAGTGGAGTTCACACATGTATACCATTCTGAGTGAATGTTAATATGCATTATATTTGCTAGTGTTTCTATGTGGCTTATCTATTTCACTTGTTAATACAATGAATGATTAAAACTTAAGCAAAAATGGTTCTTCAATTGGTTGTATGCTTATTTGTTATTAAATGAGTTTATTGCTTTGTATGGTCATTTAAAAAAAATTCAAATCAATTTTTTTTTAGTTTTCTTTTATTATAGCTTCTTGTTATTTAGATCGTATTAAATTTATTTTATGTTTAGAGAGTCATATGACTTAGGGGGAGTCATTACATACATATTTCATTATTATTATTATTTTACTTGTGTAATTTCTCCTGCATGCTTTGAATTTATACATGTGTGATCATATGCAATAGTTGAACCTTAGGGTACCGTTCTAACCTTTCTATTGGTATATAATACCTCTTTCTTCTCGTTATTTCATAGTTTGTCATTTTCATATGTCAAAAAGGGGGAAAGTGATTCATGTCACGTCATTTTCACTATTCATGTTGCTATGTATTGAAGGGGAGAGTTTGGATTCATTAATTGTGTGCATGCACTACATCTCCTTCGTACTATTATGAACACTAAACTAATAAACAATGAAGCTTCCAAGCCAAATTATTGTGGCTATCTGTTGGTCTTTTTTTTTAGTGCATTGAGCATATCAAGTATCAAGCAAAGATGGTTCTACTGGATTATAGATAGTTCCACTATTGAATGTATAATTGATGTAATGATTATTTACTAATGAGCGTTATATAGTGAGAGAGTTGTTTTGGCACAAGAAAATGTCAAAGGGGGAGATTGTAAGGTTTATGAGTGTTGGTAATTTTCGTGGATAAATTATTTGATTATAATCTAGTATTTAGACTCGTTGTCAAGTCAATCAATCAAAGCTAAAGAAACTACTGAGCCTCAATACGTACGCATTAGGTAAAAATATATGTTTCATGTATACACCATCACACAATAATGCACGTACTCTTAGAAGAATTTTTGTGTACACAGTTAGATAGATTGAGGTTAGATCGATCGAGGTTCAATCAACTTTAATCTAGCTGCTTTTGGGTTTGAAAAATGCATGGTTAGATCGATTGAGGTTTGGGTCGATCGCTCGAGTGTCTCTCATTGTTGGTAGATCGATCGAGTGTAGGTTCTCGATCGATCGAGCTTTGGCTAGATTGATCGAGCTAGTTTTTAAATTTAACAACTCATTTTTAATTCAGCCCATATGTTATTTTTATCAATTTGACCCTTTTTAATTGTGAAAGCAGAATCCTTGAATAAGCATAATTGTCCTTTACTATTAATTCTCATTTAGGTCAAATTGGACACTATATAAACAACTTTTGTTGGAGAAAAACATATCACACTAAATATAATATTTTCTACATTTGTTTGAGCTCTTAAGGAAAATGTTTTTTCTTCATCCTTTCATCTTAGGCATTCTATTGGTTTAGCTATCCATACATTCTGTGTGATCATGTTTGGATGATTTACATGCCCAAATGTTTGTTATGATATTAAGGTTTACTTGATCATTTTAGAGCTTGCTAGCTGATTTAGTTTTAACACTGTATGCTCTTGAATCTGCTAGTTAAAGGTTTTCATTATTGAATATGCTCTAAAACACACTTTGCACTTGTGTTATTTGTGCTAACTTTTTAGGTACTGAGGTGACGTATTTGTAATTTCGTGTGACTCGAAATTATCAAAGTTGACGGGTTCAATTGATCATGTGAGATTCAAGTAGCTTGGAACGTTAGTCCGGATCCAGAAACCTTGCTTGTGGAAACTGTGAAAGGAGCGACAGCTCGTAAGTAAATTACATAAGAGGGCTTTATTTGTGAATGGTAGTTTAAGACCTGGCCTTGTAGTTGAACCTTGATTTTCACAATGGATAGTTAGGTGGACCGGTGGTTTTTCTTTTTTAGTCATTTTTGTGGCCTAGGTTATTTCTACCTAAAAATATCGTTTGTTATTTTTTAATTTGGCATTTATTTTTACATGCGATGACATATTTGATCATTGTGTTTAAGATTATATAATTAAAATCTGTTAAAATTGAAAATAACTTATTCACCTCCCCTCTAAGTATATTTGGTCCATAACTAAAAACTTTCATTGGAGAATGAGTAACGATGGAAGCTCGTCTTCTTAGTAGGCAAGATCACCTCATTGTTTGGTTAGAGATTTAGGGTTGTGTGCTTATGTTTTTGACACTCGGTAAAAGCAATTCTGATAGTAAAATACACTTCTAAATCGATCCATTTTTTATCAGAAGTGTTTTGATGACTTTCTCAACCAAAGAATATATTATGTGCTCATTCTTGAAAGCAATTTCTTCTAAAATCACTTTTGACATAACAACGTTTAACATAAGCCTAAGCAAACATAGCCTAATATTGTATTTTATTTTTTAAATGAGAAATTTTACTATTTGCTATATTCCTTAGAAGACAAGCAGCATTGCAGCAAAGAGAGGTTTGTATAACTGACTTTTTTACTCTGATTATTTGTGAATTTTTGTTCCTTCTATTATTTACATAAACTTTATAAACCCATGGATCCTATAGGCACTTATTTGTTGTTTCAATAATTTTTTTTTTACAATCTAAAATTTACGGTGTAAATTAGTACGGAGCTTGCACACACATTAAGATTCTTTATGACCGTTAACTTTTACAATTCTAGAGCAAGTAGTTCAAAAGGAAGGTACTAAGTGAACATATTGTAAATACCTTTTATATTATCTATGGAATTCGAACTCGAAGTCTATTTAAGATTCACTTTTTCTATCTCATTGGCCCTTATTTCTTTTGTATTTCATCATATTGATTTATGCCCAGTATATTATTATTTTATTTATTTTTCATACCCTTTCTTTATGCTTTATGAATGAATTCCACATATTTTTATATCTAGGATTTACATATACAACATATATTACTGTCAAGAGCAAATTTCTTAGATATTTGGATTCAAAAAAAGATAAGAGATTTCAAAACTTGAAAAAAGAAGAAGAAAATATTGGGTGCTGCTCTACAAAGTGCAGCAAAAACTCCTGGTGGTAGTGCATTTAAGATAGAAGCTAAGGTGTGAAAAGTTTCCTATAAGTACCCACTTGGTTTCTGAAGTGCTTCCATATATTTGAGCCTCAAATCGTGCGTTTTTGAATTTTGGGCCGACTAAAAGCCATCACTTTTGGGATTGAGGTTTAGACTACAAGGGATGGAGCAACATCTACTTTTGAGCATCTACAAGAAGCAGACCATGAATTGAGATCACCCAAAATTATGACTCAGAGAATGATATTATCTAAAGACGAGATGGTTTGTATATAATGTTTATTTTTTATTTCATTTTCATTTAAATTCTAGACTTCTTTTTGTCTTACATGATTTTTAGTGTCAATCTTAGGAAGAGGTGGCTTGCTCGGTATTGGGGTTTATGTGTTCAACATGGCAAGCTGAAGCACTTTTTGTTCTTTCTTTTATTGTTACAAGTGTGAAAGGCTTTGAAAGGGAAAAAGGAAATTATGTCAATATGCCGACAAAATTTAGGATATGTTTGGAACTATTTCTTAAGACCAAAAATACATTGGAATGGGATAAATCATTTTTAAGGATGTTGAAAAATATCCAATTTTTTGGAAAATATTATTTGTACTTTTGAGAGAGATTATACTTTCACTTTTTAGATGAATAATTTTGGATTCCTGCATGCTCTCATATAAAATAATTGCTAAAATACCAATTAAAATCACTTCTAATAATTTTATGTCAAACACATTAATGTCGTTGAAAGTGCTATCAAACCACTTTTATTCTATTGAAAATCCTTCTAAGAGAAGCACATCCAAAACAATCCTTAAAACTTTTGAGAAGCAAATTGTTGTGCTTTTTCGTCTACTTCAAATAACATGCAAATGAGTTTTTTTTTTTCCCTTTCAAAATACACTTGAATCTTGAGAATGTCTAGTAGTACAATCTTTTCAACTAGAAACTTAAAATCTAACTTACACTTTCTAAAGCTTAGGTTGTCGACAAAGTTATTTCCTAAAAAAAAGTGCAGCATTAGCTTAACTTAAATTAGCTTTTGACTTTATGAGAGGAGATTAAGGTTCATAATATGGTTATAGTCACCTGATTATTCAACTTTATTCTACCTAAGTATTAACAACATTGACCAGTGTTAACCAACATAATTAGCTTTGCTATTAATATAGTTGCAGAAGGATTAGCATTACCCAAGCAACTTTTGTGCCTTCTTTCTAATAAATTCATGAACATCAAAGACCTAGATTCGTTTATACCATATCTAAAGTAACTAAACACAACAAAATTACAAGAAAAAATAATGAAGATGCATTGATTTTTAAGCAATGTCCATCAAACCTTAAGAGGATGGAAGTCAACTTTGAGCTAGTGAGCGTGGCATTCATAAATTTCATATCCTTCTTTATTATCGTTCTCGATGGTATAATCATGACTATCAGAAGTAGAAGAAATAAAGGAACCCAGAGTCCATAACTACCCATTATTACTATTTTCATGGTTATCAGATTCTTTCTTCTCATCTACCAACTCCATTTTCAGAAGACGTAACTCTGTATTTCTATCTAGCATTCACTCTTTTCAACCTTCATCGGGTTTTGAGGAATCAATTTGGTTTCAAAATTAGAGATCTAATGGGACTAGCAAGCAACCAACCATGAATTGTAGGCCTCACCATGAACATGAGAAAAATATAAGCGTTGATGATGTTCCTCGCATGTCTTCATAGTTATCATTGCCTACAGCATATTAGGACAAAGAAGATAGAATGACGGGAGAGAACGATGTTTATGATTCTAACTAGAACACTCTTAAATAGTACATTGAGTAAAGGACAAAATTGTGAATTCGCATTCCCAAAATGAAGTCGTTAAGCAATTTCATAAAAATTGTCTTCTATACGCATTTCGTTATTATATTAGGTATTTAGTTCTAAGTTATATAGCTGTTTCATTTTCACCAAAGGATTTAGCTCAAAATGATCAAGGTTGAGGCCCAAAAACATGATAAGCCTGTTAGTCGAGAATATTCACCTAGTATAGCAACAAAATGCATCTCTAATATCTATTTATTATCTCCATCTCCCATTATCAATTGTTGAGTTTCTAATGACGACAATGATGAAATCAACAATAGTGAGGTAAGGTCGAAAACTGCTGCCAGGAGATTAAGACTTGGAAGAAC
The DNA here is from genome assembly GCA_029378325.1 of Elaeagnus macrophylla. Classification (NCBI taxonomy): domain Eukaryota; kingdom Viridiplantae; phylum Streptophyta; class Magnoliopsida; order Rosales; family Elaeagnaceae; genus Elaeagnus; species Elaeagnus macrophylla. The sequence goes on along the minus strand of CM055640.1, from coordinate 36,922,839 downwards.
ACAGTGGCAGTAAAGAGGAGATGAATGAATTTGGCTAGGGACAATACTATATTTTTATTTCTCTCATGTGCTTATTTCTCGCATTTATTCTTCCCTCGGCACCTATCTCAAATATTCTTGCCTTTTGAAGCAATCATTTGTTCTCTATCTCACTCCTTTATTTATGTGGGGACTATGGGTTGTGACATGGCTTTTTCTTAGTTGTTTATTAGACCTTTGTGTAGATTCAATTCTTGATTCAATAATGTTTTTTGTATTTGAAAATTTAGGTTTTCTATTTAGTTTTATTTCAATACTGTAAAAAATTTCACTTGCTTATTGAATAGGTAAATATGCACCAATAAAGTCTTACTTTGTATGTTTTTTTATGATTTATTTTTGTATGTTGTCAAGTTTATCACTTCTCTATAAAATAAGGAAGATGTGAACTCTCTACTCTTTCAATTATTTGTTTGATGTTAACTTCTTTATACAGCATTTACAAATAATTCTATTGTTTAATTTTGGACATCATGCTGAGTTTTTTATTTTTTGGTTTCACAAGGGAAAAACACTGAATTTATTATCTCTAATTGATTTTGACAATTTGCTATGTCTCTTTGTGGTGCCAATCTTGTACAACAATCCTTCCCAAACCCATTGTGCTCAATCCCACATCCTCTTCTGGTGTATCTTTATATGTAATGTGTTATATCCATTCCTATTTTTGTATATAATAAGTGATTTATATTCTCACCTTTGTATATTACTTGTTATATCCATCTCCACCTAGCGAGGTTGCGGGTGATGGTTGTCAAAAAATCAATGTGTCGTTGGCCAAGATTTGGTGAGGTCATTTGACCTTGGTCACATTTTGTTGAAGTATAAAAATTTTCTTGGAAAGTATTGCTTCGGGCCTAAGTATCTTTAAATCCTATTTCTTGCATAAAGCACATTGATATAAGATATCATTGGATACGCCAAGCACTTGAAAAGTAGCTGATTCAAGTGAAGAAGATTCATACAGACTAGAATGCTACTGATATACTGACAAAGATCATTCTTAAATAGAAACTCGAGCTATGTTCCAAGATAGCTGGAATGAGCTCTAAATGATGAGCTAAAATATGATTCCTCCTTTCATGAGGCAAAGGGGAAGATTTGTAGGGTCCGCCTCAATTATGACATCCCTTTTACAGCTTTTGGGTAGTTGTTCTTAAGCTGTAAATGTTGAAGAAAATCTGCAGCTGATGACATTGAAATGGATCGGTGCAGTTTTAATTGAAAAAACTGCTTAAGTGATGCAAGCAGTGATGTAAGCAATCCTCTAGAGTTTCTCTATAAATAGAGAAGGGGTGTGGGATTGAGTAGCATCTCAGAATTCACAAACTAAGAAGCAGAGAGAAACGTTGAGAAATATATTAGCTTTGAGAGAATATCACAGTAAAATTTAAGCTATGAGAGAAAAGTGAGATATTCCAACAAAGAGTAAAAAAATACCTGCAGAGATAAAATAATGAGAAGTTTACCATACATTTGTGAGTGTGAGAGATACACTTAGTAAGTGTGATATTGTAATACCTTAAGTTTGGGCATAAACTTGAGAGATTTGATATAGTGGAAGTTTTTTGAAGCTGTCATGTAGTTGTTTCCCTTTCACATTGAGTGAATTTTTTTAAGTTAAATATTTTGTATTATTTTACATTTATTATTCATTATTCTCAATCTTTTCAATATGGGCATTTGCCTTAAAGGGACCATTTAATGTGCCAAATTTCACTTAAGGACCCATGAAGTGTTTTTTATTAAATTGGGGATTTTGTTTACATGCCCAACCAATTTTAACCTGTAAGGTTAAAAAAAAAATTAGTGGCAAAAAACAAGAAACACAACGCGCCCTAAACTCTCATTTTCAAATAATTTCCCATTTTTATCTTCTTCCTCGTCTGTAACTCCCACCCCAAATCTCGGACCCATTCTCCGTTCTCCCATTCTCTATAGACGTACGTTGCTTTTCGGAAATTACTCCTCCACCGATGACAATGACAAGAATACTATTGCAGTGAGAGGAACACTTACCAAACACAATATTATGTCACTCTTCTCTCTTTATCATTTGTTATATTTTACTGACGTTTATGAGTTTGGATTAAACTACATTTGTTTGTGTTAATTTCTTATTTTTGGAGTATGGGTTTTGGTTGTAAACTGGAATCATAGCTCCAAAATTTCAAACCTTACATTTTCCCCTTTCACTCGAGTAAGTCTCTTGTTGTTCTTGATTTCATGATTTTTTGTTTTTCTCTTCTCTATCCTTTAGAACATATTTACATTCAATGATAATTTTGTATCTTTTTGAACTTAAAATTTTTGGTTGTAGATTTGAATCAGGGCTTCAAAATTTCAAGCCTCACATTTTCCCCCTTTCACTCAGGTAAGTCTCTTGTTCTTCATCTGATTTCATTTTTTTTTTCTCCTCTTTGTCCCATTTCGTACATATGTGCATTCACCGTTAATTTTGTGACTTTTATAACTTATAATGGTTTTGTAATGGACAAGTATTAGTAGTTACGTCATTGTAGAACTCATATATGTTCTTTGTAAGGTTTATTTGTATTGGCAATTTTCGTGGACAAAATGTTTAATTGTAATCTAGCATAAGTGTTCACCGTTCAATCAGATGATACATGATGATGGAGTCACCAAGCTTGCAATGCTCATATGAAAGGTAAAATATGATCTCATGCATACATCCTCATACAATTGTGCACTACACTTAGTTCGGATTGTAACGAAAAATAAACTGTGCACATGGTCGATCGATCGATCGAGTCTGGATCGACTTCGATCTAGGTGCTCTCGGGTTGAACTAGATCGATCGATTAATTTGTTGATCGATCGAGGCATGTTTGATCGATCGAGCATAAACTGACTTCCATCTAGCTGCTCTCGGGTTTGAAATTGCATTGTTAGATCGATCGAGTATTTGTCGATCGATCGAGTTCTTTGCTAGATCGATCGAGGCAGTTTTTCAGTTCTACTACAACTCTGTTTTTAATTTGGCCCATATGTTACTTTTACCAATTTGACTCATTTAATGTTAAATGCAAAATCCTTATATGAGTAGAATTGTTGTGAAAGTAGAATCCTGGTATGAGTAGAATTCTTGTGAAAGCGAAATCCTGATATGAGTAGAATTCTTGTGAAAGTAGAATCCTTATATGAGTAGAATTCTTGTGAATAGAATTGTTGCGAAAGAAGAGTCCTTGTTTGAGTAGAATTGTTGTGAAAGCAAAATCCTAACATGAGTAGAATTGTTGTCAAAGCTAAATCTTGATATGGGTAGAGTTGTACTCTATTATTAATCCTCTTTCAAGTCAAACTGGACTCTATATAAGCAACACTTGTTTGTGCAAAATATTAACACACAAAAAACTAATATTTTCAATATCTGAATTGTGTTTTCAAAGAAAAATCTTTTTCTCTTCATCTTTAAGCTTAGGCACTTTCTTATTTTAATTCTTCAAACATACTGTGTGGTTATGTTTGAATAATTCACGTGCCTAATTGTCTTTCATGATATTTAGAATTGCATGATAGTTCTAGAGTTTACCAGCTAATTTATTTTTACATCATATGCTGTTGAATCTGTTAGTTAGGGTTTTTCATTGTTTGAATCCGCTCTAGGATACACTTTGCACTTGTGCTATTTGTGCTAACGTTTCAGGTGACGTGCTAGGTATTTCGTGTGACTCAAAATTACCGAAGTTGATGGGTTCGATTGATGTTATGGGACTCAAGTAGATTGGAACGTTGGTCCGGATCCAGACACCTAGCTTGTGGAGGCTATGAAAGTTGCGGCGGCTCGTAAGTAAATTACAGAAAGGGGGATCTATCTGTGAAGGGTAGTTCTAGGACCTATGGTTGTAATTGAACATTGATTTTCATAGTGGATAGTTAGGTGGTCCGGTGGACCGGTGGTTTTCCTCTTAGGTCATTGGAGTGGCCTAGGTTGTTTCCACCTAAAAATATCGTGTGTTATTTTTTATTCCGCATTTTATCTTTACACGCGATTGCACGTCTGGCCGTTATGATTAGGTTACATAATTAATATTTGTTAAAATTGAAAATAACCTATTCACCCCCCTCTAGGTATATTTGATCCGTAACTAACAACTTTCAATTGGTATCAGAGCAGGTCACTAGATAAACTTAGTGTTGCCTAGGACCTTGTCATGGATCATTTGAGAGAGGGTTCTTCTAAAATCCTTCCACCTTACTTTGATGGGTCTAACTACCCATATTGGAAAGCTCGTATGAGAGCCTTTTTACGTTCCTTAGATGAAAGTGTATGGAATTCTGTGCTTTATGGTTGGGAACCACCTACGGTTACCAAGGATAATGTAGTCACCCTTAAACATAGGATGGATTGGACTACTCAAGATAAAATTGGTAGTGGTTGGAATCAAAAGGGTATCAATGCTATTTTTAGTGCTGTGTCGCCGGATGAATTCCGACGTATTTCTGATATTGAAACTGCTAAGGCTGCTTGGGACTCTTTAGAGGTTGCCCATGAGGGCACGTGCCAAGTTAAACGAACAAAACTTCGCATGCTAGCTACTAAGTTTGAAAATCTTAAAATGGAGGGGGATGAAATGTTTTCTCAATTTTATGCTAATTTATGTGATATTGCTAACTCTTCTTCAAATCTTGGAGATAAAATTGATGAACGTAGGTTAGTTCGAAAAGTCTTATACTCACTACCAGAACGCTTTCAAGCAAAGATTACAGCAATAGAGGAAAGCAAAGACATTGACACCATCAAGATTGAAGAATGATGTGTTAAAATGTGTACTCGCAAGTGTACGAATCACTCGTAGTAAAGTGATAAGCAACTTCCAAGGTCGGTCTCTCAAGGAATTGCAGTGGTCTTAAATAACTAACTTTTAAACTAAAAAGAGTTCTAATGAAAACAAAGCTCTAATTAAATAGAGTTCTAGTGAAACTAAAACTCTAAGTAACTAGAATCCTAACGCTAATAAAACTGTAAAAAGGTTGGTTGATTTCGGTAACGAGAACAATCATACGACAATTAAACTAAAACAAAATCGCAATCAAACAATCAATTCAATTAAATCAAATATCAATAGAGGATGTATGGATGTTTAGCTTGGTTGACCATGCTTGCATCGAAAAGGTATGGTGAGATAACATGAACGTCCTATATAAACAAAACTACCGGCTTTCCTTTTAATTACGAAACTCCTTTTGGCGGGGGTAGGTCTCTTTGTTGATTAACTAATTAACTGCCTTTGGCGGGGGTAAATTAAATAGCAATCAAATTATGCGCAAGGAAAACATGCCAATCAAATTAATGCTATGACTAAGTCACTAACTTGAATCTTTGATTAAGTGTTTCGGAATAGAGTTAAGGTGACGTTCCTCTAACTAAATTCTTAGGTTTTTCAATCTAACTACGAACATCAAATGGGCCCATGATTATTCATAATCAAACATTTAAACATGCTCTTAATCAAAAAGTATTTTATTCATAAGTCAAAAAGATACACCATACACAATTCTAGCAAACATGGCAACACAAACTAAACATCCATAATTAGATTAGCCAGACATGTTCATATTATTATTCATAGACAAATAAAATATGATCATACACTTTAACAAATAAAGAAGATGAATTAATTCTATAACAACAAGGAAAACCTAAATCTAAATACCGCTTATGGATTGGTTGACGTACTTCTCCGTAAGCTTTATCTTCGATTGTCGTTAGCTTCCTTGAATCCTTAGAATATTGTCTCTCGCTTCGTTATAGTGTGGCAACGCTCTCAAAACTGATTGAATGTCGTGTTTGGGTCGCAAAATTGAGAAGAGGAAGAGTTGTGTATGAATTGGTCAAATTATTTCGAGTTCTCTTTGTAAAGGGGGTCTAAGGGGGTATTTATAGATGTAAGGGATTCCTGATTGCAATAGGAACAGGCGCGCCGCGGCATGCATTTTCCCCGCCGCGGCGCAACACAAAATTTGGAAAATATGCAAAAACCCGAGAGCTCCCCGCTGCGGCATACAATTCCCTCGCCGCGGTGTGCAATGCTTCTATGTTTTCAGGATCAAACCCGAGAGCCTCACGCCGCGGCATGCAATTCTCTCGCCGCGGCGCGCAATGCTTTCCTTCTTTTCACATCCCCCCTTACATATGTGATGGCACTATATGTAAGGCTTACATATTCGTCTTGATTAGTCCGTAACTCGTGATCCGAGCGCCGTAGGTGTTCCGTCTTCGCGTGTTTTCATCATTTGAATCATTTGACGCTAAAAACACCTGAAATGCACTAAAATATACCCGTGACTCCGAATGGATAGATTTATGAAAATAATCGAAATAATAGTCATAATAAATCTATATATCAATCAATCAAGCATAATTAATCACGAAATATTAGTGCTTTTCGAGCACTCATCAAAGAACTCGTTGGTTCAATTCAAACATTTGAGATGAACCTTCGAACACCCAAAATGAACATTGGTATTGCTCTCAAAACCACCAATGCTGATGATGGTGATAGTGATGATGTTATAGAAGATGAAGATCTACTCACCCTAGCTAGAAAACTCAAGAAAATGTTCAACAGAAAGGATCTATAGATTAAAGAAAAATCAAGAGATCGTAAGGGAAGAGAACTCGTGCCAATGAGTTCAGAAGTTAAGAAAACTAAACCAAATGGACCTAAATGTTTTGAATGCAATGGTTTTGGTCATTATGCAGCTGAGTGTGCCAATAAGAAGAAGAAAATAGGAAAAGCTTTCAATGCTACCCTTAGTGACACAGAAAGTAATGAAGACCAAGCTAGTGGTTCAGAAAATGTTAACTCTAACTGCGTAGCTTTTACAGCAACTGTTGGTGGATACTGCAGTGAGTCAGACCTTGACTCAGATGATGAGGGAAGTAAATATATTCTTGCTAAATTTAATGCAAACAGTTTTGAAGAATTATTTATTGATTTAATTAACTGCAAGAAAGAAAAAGATAAGCTTCTCATAACTGTAACAAAGCTGAATGATCAATTAATTCCCAAGACCTTAATTTGTCAATTTTAGAAAAAGAAAAAGTTGAATTGTCTGAGCATGTTGACAAGTTGAGTTTGAGTCTTGCAGGTATCAAACAGGAAAATTCAAAACTTGTGCAGGAACTGGATGAATCAAAAGAAACTGTGAAGAGATTAACTATTAGAGCTGAACGACTAGACAAGATGTTGAGCATTGGTAAGTCTTTCGGTGATACACGTGGCCTTGGATTCTTAGATGAAAGCTGTACACCTTCCACTTCAAAAACTACATTTGTAAGGTCTTCTAACTCTACTTCTACTACTACTAATTTTACACAAACACCCACTACAACTGTAGTAACTAAAACTGTTAAGTTTGTGCCTGTTTGTCATCATTGTGGTAGAAAAGGCCATATTCGACCTAATTGTAGATTTTTGATGAATGCTCTTCGATCTAATAATTATCTTCATGCTTATAGCTATAGAACTCAAAATTATCATCCTACCATGCATATCTTGAATTTGAATAGGAAAGATGAGTCTAAGAGTATGTTTTTAAAACCTAATGCAATTAAATCTCAACACAAAAACATAGAGAAGTCAAAATTCATGAAAATTTGGGTTAGGAAAGATTGCATGTTTCCTATCATTTGATCATTATTGCTAGCCCACCTAGGTACTTTTATTTGAGTGCTTAAATGACCCTAGGTGAGTATTTTCATATGTTTATTTTGTTTTTGTTGTTTGAATTTTTTTTTAAGATTGTTTAAAAAAAAACAACAATAAGGTATTGGATTCAGATAATACTTATACTTATACTTATACAACCTTATCTTTTGTAGCTGATTTTGATTCTCATTATATATTCAATGCTACAATTCAAAATTCTGCACATATTTACATTATTCCCATGTGATGACACTATTGACTAAACCTATTCACACACTCACTGAACACTCATGTATGTCATCGATGAAATTTATGATTAATTTTGAAAGACTCTAAGCCTTGAGCTAATCTTGACTACGAAATTATATTGAGTTCTATTTTTTATCTTTTAAAATATTTCATCTTAGGGAGACAACTAGTATTGAGAGGGCTGCCTACTATGATGTGTGCAGCTACCGTAGTGAGCGGAGAGGGCTACCTCATAACTAGTGTGAAAGTCATCATATTAGATTTATGGCTCGTGCATGTTATAAAAAAAATAGTAAATAAAATAAAAATAAAAATTTAATTAAGAAACTTTATCTGGCATGTACAAAAAGAAAGAGCAAAAATGTTTTAAAAAAATTAAACAATTCCTTTTGATAGACATATTTTATTATGTAAGATTGAAGACTCAATTACAATTTAGTATGATAAGTGAAATTATTTTCTTTTGGGTCTCTTATAATTGGTCATAAATGAATTAATTGAAATACTAGTGGAGTTCACACCGTATACTACTCTAAGTGAATGTCAATATACTATTATATGTGTCAGTGTATTTATGTGACCTATTAATTTAACTTGCTAATACAATGAATAATCAAAATTTAAGCAAAAATAATTTTTCAATTGGTTGTATACTTATTCGTCTTAAATGGGTTTATTGCTTTGTGTGGTCATAAAAAAAAAATCAATATTTTTTGTTTTTCTTTTAAATTTGTTTTACATCTAGAGAGTCATAGACCTTAGGGGGAGTTATTGCATACATATTTCATTATTCTTCTTTTTTGACTTGTGCAATTTTTCCTACATGTTTTGGACATATACATGTGTGATCATATGCATTTTTAGCCCACTAAGATAATTGTTAAACTTTGGGGAGATTGATCCATATCATCTTAACTTTTTCATGATTTGTTAATTTCGTATGTCAAAAAGGGGGAGAAAGATTCATGTTGCTATGGAGATTGGATTTAGGGAGAGATATTGGATTCATTAATTGTGCACATACACTACATTTCATTCGCACCTTTATGTACACTGAACTAATAAACAATGAGGCTTTCAAGCCAAATTTGTGTGCTATTTGTTTGTCTAATTTCAGTGAACTGAGCGTATCAAGTATCAAGCAACGATGGTCCACCAGATCATAGATAGTTCCACTGATGTAATTGATGTATATGATATTTTAGCTATGAGCGCTATGTAGTGAGAGAGTGGTTTTGTCACACGAAAATGCCAAAGGGGGAGATTGTAAGGTTTATTTGTATTGGCAATTTTCGTGGACAAAATGTTTAATTGTAATATAGCATAAGTGTTCACCGTTCAATCAGATGATACATGATGATGGAGTCACCAAGCTTCAATCAGATGATACATGATGATGGAGTCACCAAGCTTGCAATGCTCATATAAAAGGTAAAATATGATCTCATGCATACATCCTCACACAATTGTGCACTACAATTAGTTTGGATTGTAACGAAAAACAAACTGTGCACATGTTGGTCGATCAATCGATCGAGTCTGGATCGACTTCGATCTAGGTGCTCTCGGGTTGAACTAGATCGATCGATTAATTTGTTGATCGATCGAGGCATGTTTGATCGATCGAGCATAAACTGACTTCCATCTAGCTGCTCTAGGGTTTTAAATTGCATTGTTAGATCGATCGAGTATTTGTCGATCAATCGAGCATTGTCTAGATCGATCGAGTTCTTTGCTAGATCGATCGAGGCAGTTTTTCAGTTCTACTACAACTCTGTTTTTAATTTGGCCCATAGTTACTTTTACCAATTTGACTCATTTAATGTTAAATGCAAAATCCTTATATGAGTAGAATTGTTGTGAAAGTAGAATCCTGGTATGAGTAGAATTCTTGTGAAAGTGAAATCCTGATATGAGTAGAATTCTTGTGAAAGTAGAATCCTTATATGAGTAGAATTGTTGTGAATAGAATTGTTGCGAAAGAAGAGTCCTTGTTTGAGTAGAATTATTATGAAAGCAAAATCCTAACATGAGTAGAATTGTTGTCAAAGCTAAATCCTGATATGGGTAGAGTTGTACTCTATTATTAATCCTCTTTCAAGTCAAACTGGACTCTATATAAGCAACACTTGTTTGTGTAAAATATTAACACACAAAAAACTAATATTTTCAATATCTGAATTGTGTTTTCAAAGAAAAATCTTTTTCTCTTCATCTTTAAGCTTAGGCACTTTCTTATTTTAATTCTTCAAACATACTGTGTGGTTATGTTTGAATAATTCACGTGCCTAATTGTCTTTCATGATATTTAGAATTGCATGATAGTTCTAGAGTTTACTAGCTGATTTGTTTTTACATCATATGCTGTTGAATCTGCTAGTTAGGATTTTTCATTGTTTGAATCCGCTCTAGGACACATTTTGCACTTGTGCTATTTGTGCTAACGTTTCAGATGACGTGCTTGGTATTTCGTGTGACTCAAAATTACCGAAGTTGACGGGTTCGATTGATTTTGTGGGACTCAAGTAGATCGAAACGTTGGTCTGGATCCAGACACTTAGCTTGTGGAGGCTATGAAAGGAGCAGCGGCTCGTAAGTAAATTACAGAAAGGGGATCTATCTATGAAGGGTAGTTCTAGGACCTATGGTTGTAATTAAACATTGATTTTCATAGTGGATAGTTAGGTGGTACGGTGGACCGGTGGTTTTCCTCTTAGGTTATTGGAGTGACCTAGGTTGTTTTCACCTAAAAATATTGTGTGTTATTTTTTATTCCGCATTTTATCTTTACACGCGATTGCATGTCTGGCCGTTGTGATTAGGTTACATAATTAATATTTGTTAAAATTGAAAATAACCTATTCACCCCTCTCTAGGTATATTTGATTCGTAACTAAAAACTTTCATTCTTTAACTGCTTTTTTTTTTATTTATTACATATTTAGCATGTCAATGAATTATTTGTACATATTATTGTCATTCTGAAATCCTCAATGCAAATTAATAATCCATATAGTTAAGATCATATGAGTCAAATTGGAACTCAAAATATGAAGCTACTCTTATTTGCAATAAAATAACACATATAATTAATGCATAAGGCTAACCTTTACCTTGTTCACAAATATAATAACTTCGTACAATTCAACAATAATTTTTTTGAGTCTCAAATCCGTTCTTAATTAATATAGGAATTCGTTTGTTTTTCTCACTACATTTAGTTGAGCAAAACTTTTGTACGTTCCTCCTAAAATATCCCCTTTTACTAATTTTATCCTAAAGCATGAGAAGATTGCACAAACTAGCATTTAATTTACTTGTAAAAGGGATTATATGTTAGCAATTTTATATTTATGCATAATTGATATTATTGTATGCATATTTAGGAATTAGAATTGAATTGCGTAAGTATGTTATTGGAGAAAATTACAAAAAGAGAACTCCATAAAGTAAACAACAGAAAAAGAAATAGATATAAACAAACAAAAGAAAGAAAGATGATTTACTTGAAAATTTTAGATGTAAAATTTTTTTTTGAAGAATATTTAACAAATATTAGATTCTTAATTGAATGCAGACAATGAAAATAGAATAATACAAGCATAAAAATCCATGAACAACTAAAAGGTTGAGGAAAGTCATAAAAAAAGTTGTGTTTTGTAAGGATTCTAAACTTTTTCTTCCACCTTAAAGCTACATCACAAATGGTTTAGTTAATAAGCACCCAATAAACTTATCCAAAATGCTTAACAATCTGAATTCAAAATGCTTGGAGGATAGAACTTGTGAAAGGTTCTTATGAAAATGTTAGTTTGAAAATCATTTTTTTTTACATGCATTTCACTAAGACTAAAAGTGAAATGATATTGTGGGGTTACTTGAAAGAACAATTTTTTGTAGCATTGAACATCTAAATCCTCCAAGATGCAGTTGCATGCTTATAGGTTTTTTTCTACCATAGCTCAATTTCATATCGACTTATCTATTTCACATGCATAAGTGTTAGTATGACAATGATTAACTAAAATTGAACGTATTTAAGGAAAAAATTTGACAACATTCTTTGTTAATGTCATATTTGCCACTACCTTATTATCTAAGGTGCACTTGTATGTTTATCGACTTGTTTCAACCATAATTCTACTTGAAATTAACTTATCTATTTTATATGCATTTGTGTAATTGCAAATTCATGGATTAAAATCAAGGTGAATGTAAGAAAGAATCATTATTTTGACAATATTATGTATTCTACAAAGTTTCCACTATAAAGTTTCCACTATCTTAGGTCTCAGATGTAAACTTTGCCTATACGTTATTATATAATAATTACGAAATCCTTATGCTCATAAAGAACTCCTCCAAATATAAAGTTTCCATTGTCTTAGGTCTCAAATGTGATTTTTTGTATTCCTGTATTTGTATTATATATAATATGAAGTGAATGTTTAAAAATTATTATACAATAAACTTACATATTTAAACTTATTATAAAATAATTATTATTTACTGGGTAGTTAATATTACAAATAGAAGTTATTTTGGATGAATGCTTATTTTTATAACTTGAGGTAAATGATTTATTTGAGACTAAAAGATGTATAAAGTTATGCATGGATCCATACTTTTCAAGTTTAGGTGGATAGGTAACATAGAATAATAATGGGTGATGGGCTAGTTGTTGAGGATAATGTTATAATCTGAATTACTTTACTGTTTTTAGAGGTAGGCTCTTAAAATATAATTATAATGACGAAACGAATGTTGATTATATAAATATAAATATATATTATTTTAAACTTATTACTATTATTATTTAAAAGATCAAACAATAATTATGTTGTCATTTGAATCTATCAACGAGACTGATTAGAGGCAATATCAACCATGTCAAAACTAAGGAATAAGTGTCCCAAGCTTATAATGACCCCACTAATGAGAATAAACATTCTGCCGAATAGAATATACGGCCTATGCAAATTTTCAGATTATTTGAATGAACAATAAACCACTACAGTCATGATTTTAGTGAACAATAGACCAACATTTTTGAGGAATGTCAACTATATTTTAATTAATTTGGATAATAAACATTAGGTATAAGGCCACAACATTATTATCTTATGTACTTTGATGTATAATTATATGTTTATTGACTTATTTCTATCATATATCGACTTTATATCGACCTCCTCTGTTTAACATGCATATATGCACATTTGTACCCAGTTTAAAAATGGACCAACAAAATTATAACGTTGATTGAATTGGTTTAGACAATAAATATTAGGGTTAAGGTCACAACATTATTATCAACATAGCTTCCAACAGATATTTTGTGCTTATGGACTTCATTCTACTGTATATCGACTTTATATCGACCTCTGTTTAACATGCTACACAACGAAAAATTGTTCAAAGAAGTCAATAACCATTGGAGTGTTCATGGTTGTCAGCGGTTATTTTTTTAATCAAATGTATTGCAATATTTCATATTAATGCATAGATGTTAAATAGACTGTAGTTGATATGAAGTTGATATATGGTACAAAAAAATCGATAACCAATGAATTATATAGTCAAGGACTTATATAATTATTGTATTTAATTAATAAGAAGGTTTTCATTTGTGGACAACTTCCCTAAGTCAGAAACTAAGTTTGGGGTATACCACTTAGCACAATATCCATTCGGCCTCTTAAGTATATATAAATCAACAAGTACATTGCTGCTACATGCACACGAACAGTGATCGAAAATAACCCTAACCTAATGTCTTCCCAATCCTTCCCATCTCTCTCATGTTGATCATGACCTTAATTTACAATGTACCTTAGGATCTATGGTAGAACCCATCGGTTATAATAGCAAAGTTGAGTTCTAAAATTTGTATGTAAGGAAGGTTTTTTCTATTTATAGATATGATTTTTCCATTTAAGTAATGCTTGCTTTGATGTTTTCCATATATCTTATCATGCTTGCATATTTTTATATGAATATGCACGTTATTGAAAGCTAATGTTTTTCTTTTGTCTATTCCAAACTAGTTATAAGGGTTCATCATAATTATCGAGCTTTTAGGAATTTTAATTATTTTCATAATTATAAATAATATAAAAATAAGGTTTACAGTAATGTTATTATGTTAAATGAGATTGAATAAAAATTTATTGTTATTCAGTAAAAATTAGTGTTTAGTAAATTCTTAATTTTTCTCTGTGTTATATAGGAATAACCTGCATGAATTATTCATGGTTGTCTTAGGGTTCCTCAATATATGCTACATTTTAAAATATTTAATTTATGCAGATAATGGGAGATCAGACGAGTGAATTTAGTCCATGTGTTAAACCTGATGATTATTTTATGGGAAAGATTTCCAACATGTCTTGACTTGAAGAGATACAAGTAATATAGTCAAAATTAGATATGTTTCGAGTGAGGGAACAGTTTGAAGCATCATATTTTGGATTTTTATTGAAGATGAATATAATAGAGTTTACAGGATCTTTAGTTCACAAGATATTAATGATGCAAGATAAGAATCAATCTAGAAAGGAATTAAGGGTAATTGTAAATGGACAGTCTCATCGTTTTGGTTACCAAGAATTTAGCCATATAACGAGAATGATGTTTATTGGTGAAGAGAGCATCCTGTGTTCACAAAATCTATTGAAGATGAGGTACTTTAGAAATGATAGATACATAAATAAATATAAATTATCTGATGTATACAAAAGTTTACCGACACAAAATCTATTAAAGATGAGGTACTTTAGAAATGATAGATACATAAATAAATAGAAATTATCTTATGTATACAAAAGTTTACCGAATAACACGAATAAGGACGATTTCTTTGTTTATCACTTATTGTGGCATTAAAATTGATTTTACTTGGTGAGCAGAAGACTCAAAAAATAAATGAAGATTATTTAAGTCTTGTTAAAGATTTGGATAATTTTAACCAATTGTCATGGGGAAAGGTTGTGTATGAATATACAGTTAAAAGGCTAAAAAATAATATAGTTGATAAAGTTTCTAAGAACAAGATTAAATTGAATGCATTCAATTTAAAAAAGGAAAAAGAAATTAAAGATGAGGATGATGTTGAGGATAATGAGAATGTAGAAGGTCAAATTACAGAAAAGATTTATGTCACTACAATGTACAATGTATATGGTTTTGCACTGCCTTTGCAAATATGGGCTTATGAAGTGATACCTGCATTGCTTGATCACTTAGTAACGAAACGTTCATCAAATACATTACCTAGAATCTTGCAGTGAGAAAATAAGAAGACTAGTCGATGGTTTACATTCAAATATATGTGAAAAAGTTTTTTTAATTACGGATCTAATAAGCCTAGAGGGGGGTGAATAGGTTATTTTCAATTTTCAACAAATATTATATAATCTAATCACAACGGCCAGACATGCAATCGCGTGTAAAGATAAATGCGGAATAATAAAACGACACACGATATTTTTAGGTGGAAACAACCTAGGCCACAACAATGACCTAAGAGGAAAACCACCGGTCCACCGGACCACCTAACTATCCACTATGAAAATAATGTTCAATTACAACCATAGAGTCCAGAAACTACCCGTCGCAGATAGATCCCCCTTTCTGTAATTTACTTACGAGCCGCTTGCTCCTTTCACAGCCTCCAATAGTTAGATGTCTGGATCCGGACCAACGTTCCGATCTACTTGAGTCACACAAGATCAACCGAACCCGTCACCTTCGGTAATTTCGAGTCACACGAAATACCGAACCTGTCACCTGTAACGTTAGCACAAAAACACAAGTGCAATGTGTGTCCTAGAGCGGATTCAAACAATAAACAATCCTAACTAGCAGATTCAATAACATGCGATGTAAAAACAGGATCAGCTAGCAAACTCTAGAACATTCAATATTAAGCTCAATATCATGCAAATCAATTAGGCATATGAATAAAACATGAAAAAGCCTAAGAACAATAGATGAAGAGAATAAGCACAATTCAGATGCTAGAAAGTATTAGTGCTATGTAATTCTAAATGCTCAAGTTAATTGATTATGCATAAACATCCCTTCACTTATATAGAGTCCAATCCTAGTTCAAATAGGATTTGCAATTCACTATAACTCTTTTCCTATCAGGATTTACCAATTACCACAATTATCCTCAAATAAGAATACTGTTCTTAACATTAAATGTGGTCAATTAGGTAAAAGAAACATAAGGGTCGAATTAAGAAATAGAGTTTGAGTAGGAATATAATACTGCCTCGATCGATCGACAGGCCGTCTCGATCGATCGAGAAGGTCTCGATCGATCGATACACAAAACTCGATCGATCTAACTCAAACAGAGAGAACCTGGATCGAAGTTGTTCTATACTCGATCGATCGAACATAGTTCGATCGATCGGTCCAATTGCTCGATCGATCCAGTCCAAACAGAGAGCACCTAGATCGAAGTTGTCTCAGTCTCGATCGATCGATCACTCGATCGATCGAACAATACTCTCGATCGATCGACCAACATGTGCACAATACATTTTTTCGTTACGATCCATACTAAGTGTCGTGCTCAATTGTGTGCAGATGTATGCATGATGGAATATTATACCTGTCATATGGGCGTTGCAAGCTTGGTGACTCCATCATCACGTGTGGTCTGAATAATTGTTGAATTCCTATTCTAGATTACAATCAAACATTTTGTTCACGAAAATTGCCAATACAAAATAAACCTTACAATATGGATAGAAAATTTTTCAGTCAATCTGATGTAAGTACTCCTTAAATGTACATGAATAATAAAAATTATACTTTGGTCCCTTTACGTGTACGTATGATTTAATTAGAACGTTTTGCGTCATATAACAATATATTTTGATTCAACTTGTAGTTTTAGATGTTATACGTCCAACAGAAGAAGAGAAGGAAACATTAAACTACAAATCGAGTTTACTTGCCCAGAGAGGATTGGATCAAGACTTTTGTAATGATGGAGATGATAATGTTGGACATGTGGAAAAGAAGTGCAAGAAAATTAAGGACAATAAATTCCAAATTGGAACATCTAATACATCCATTGATAAGGTATATTTATGGACTAACTTTTTTGGTTCGTTTATCCTAATAACCAATTACATTATTATGAATATTTACCCCTTATCTAATTGAGAATTGAATGCATTCATAGGCTCCATTAATAAGTCATTCATATGAATACATTCTTGAGATAATTACCAAGCAATATTCTTTGTACATTAGTAAGTCACATTAATTTAGTTCATTCATTGCTTCTTCTGGTCAACTACGCAATAAATATGAACCGCCGTATATAAATTTATTTCAGGTAATGGAAGAAATTTTGTTTGTTGAAGAAGAGGTAAAAGAAATGAAGATGATGTTGGCGACTGTGTTGGATGTGTTAAACAGGACCAACAAAGAACCTACATTCCAACACATTATCAATGTAGAAAAAACTCCTACAAGTATTGCCAATTCCAGTGATGATATCAATGATGAAGTAGGAGCATCTCATTGTCATGATGTTCCGATTGGGTGTAATATAGAAGTCCATTTAATTATGGTTGATGAGGATTTGACAATAAAAATAGAGAACCAGATGATTCAACTAGAGGAGTTCGTCAAGTTGGAGATTTGGGGAAAAAATCAAGGGATCATAAAGGTCAACAAATTATGGAATAGTTTGAAATGAGGCTTGAAGTTGATGATAAAATGTTAAATGAAAAAGATTTTGATAGGAAGGAGCAGGGTAAAGGATTTGATGTTCATTTGATAGAAATAAAATTACATGGTATGAAGTTGGCAGTAGAGGGATTTGATATTGAAGAGTATAGTGATCCACATCATACTGAAGTAACATCACTTGATGAAGACTCATGCATGATTATATCTTATCCACCAAAAACCAGCAAATACTATATGCAAAAAAAGAGCTGCTGGTCCACAATTGAGATCACCCTATGAGGCATACCAAAAAAACTTGAAGAAGATGAAGTCAATGGTTACAAGGCCTATAGGTACATATGGTGATTTACAGGGAGGCTTTGAAGAATTGTATAATGTCTTCAATATTTATGACATAAATAAATATACAACTTTCATCTTGTAGTTGGAGAAAGAATAGTGCAACAAAGTGTAAGTAGACAAGTATACGTTATGTGTTTTTATATGTGCTTATCATTTTAGTTAATTATAATTACATGTTTTTAATAACCACATATTTTTATTGATATTAGGAATAATATTAACGTTAGTTGTACCAGTAAAGGAAACGCAAATGGAATATGGTTCTATTGTTTATTTAAGCTAGCAACCAACTTGTTTAGCTTAGTATGTTTTTGTTTCGTATTTATCTTCAATTCTTTATTATTATGAACACTAATTTGTATATATCACTATGATACTTTCAGCATATTGATTGCAGTTTATGATTACCGAGGAAGAAATTTTTTATTTTCTCTCAAAAATTTTGATTTCAACGATGGTCAACAATAGATTGCTATTTCTTGGTAAGTTTTAGAATCATTACGTGAATTAAATTGGTTCTATGCTTTGCGTATTATGCCTTATGAATTAATTTTCTTTCAGAACATAAAACCTCAATGAATTAAAATTGAGATATGTTATGTGACTCCCATATTAATGAATCTCATGTGTAAGCCAATTACATTTTCATAATTATTTATACAACCTCATCTACTCGGTCATTTTGATTAATGGAGCAAGTCACAAACTTTTCAAAAACCTTACGATTGGTTTTCAGATGGAATGTTATTGAACTATGTTGTGGGATCAATACTAGAATTTGGGAAGGATTGGTATGAATTAGATATTCTATACAGGATTGTTTCTTTTAATGATCATTGGATTGCTTTAGAATTCGACTTCTTTATCAAGAAATTCATGTATACGACTCTCTTCCAAAACATATTCGAGATACATCATTAAAGAAACATATGTCTAGTATATGGTCATTGTTTCTTGATTTTATTGGACAATATGGGGTTTCTGAAAGTAATCGTTGTGGCACAAAATTTAAATTGAAAAAATTATGGAAGATGTTTCGTAACGTAAGGGAGAAAGTCCTGTGCAAGAACTATCGTAAGTAGACCTTAACATGTTTTTTTCATTTTTCATTTCAAATAATATTTGTTCTTATATTTTAATATATGTTCTCTTTTTTTTTTTTTTAATCAGTGGAGATTGTGGTATTTATTCATTGAAGATTGTTGAATATCGGGCTACATGCAATTTCATTTGCAATATTAAAGAAGATATAATTATGTATAGAAAAAAATTGTGCTATGAGTTATATTATTCGGTAGACAATCAATTACTTTTATAGACTGTTTATGTAATGACAAATTAGTAATAGACTTATTTGTATTATAAAAAATCTTCTGAATATGGGACCAATTTGTTGTTAACAAAGGATACCATAACTTTCAGTCCAACAAAGCAGGATGGTTTTCACCATATTTCAACCATGAAGACAACACCATATATATAGTACTTATAGTTGTTGACACATATTTTGTAACATGCTACTGTTAGTGGAAAAATAGACGTTAAAATATTATGGGATATATACGGCTATTGTAACGTTATGAGTGGTATTTCCTGTATGATTTTATTATTTTAAGTATAAATACTTTAATTATTACGTAATTAGCCAATTTTTTTTAAATTAAAATCCAAATTATAATAAAAGAAAAATAAATTAAAATCTAAATTCTACTCTGTATATACTGACTATAATGGAAATTTAATAATTGTCATCCGAGAGCCTTATGCCACGACGTACGTAATACACGGAAGATCCATGAATATTTTTTCTTTAATTAACAAACTGAGAGCATTACCCCCCGGCACTATATACATAGTACTTATAGCCGCGACCCCATAATTATACTGCCTCAGCGTAAACATGTATTTTAATTTAAGTTTGAGAGTGTTAGGCCCCGGCCTTATTTTTTTATCACGCCACGGCAGTAGTGAAAAAATTAAAATTAGGGAAGTTTACCCGAGAGCATTACGCTGTGGCGTAAGTAATAAACCACCGCGGTTTTAAAATGTGTTTTAATTTTCAGTCCAAGAGTGTTAGGCCCCAGCCTTATTTTTTCACACGCTGCAGCCGTGGTGGAAAATTTTAAATTAGGGAAGTTTACCCGAGAGCATTACGTTGCGGCGTAAGTAATAAACTGCCATGGCTTAAAAATATGTTTTAATTTTGTATCCGAGGGTGTTAGGCCCCGACCTTATTTTTTTACATGCTGCGGTCGTAGTGGAAAATTTAAAATTAGGGAAGTTTACCCAAGAGCATTACGCTACGACGTAAGTAATAAACCACCACGGCTTAAAAATGTGTTTTAATTTTTTATTCCGAGGGTGTTAGGCCCTGACCTTATTTTTTTACACGCCACGGCCATATTGAAAAATTTTAAATTAGGGAAGTTTACCCAAGAGCATTATGCTACCGCGTAAGTAATAAATCGTTGCGGCCTAAAATGTGTTTTAATTTTCAGCCCGAGGGTGTTAGGCGCCGGCCTTATTTTTTTACACGCCGCGACCGTAGTGGAAAATTGAAAATTAGGGAAGTTTACCAGAGAGCATTACGCTACGGCGTAGTAATAAACCGCCGTAGCCTAAAAATGTGTTTTAATTTTCAGTCTAAGGGTGTTAGGCCCCGATCTTATTTTTTTTACACACTGTGACCGTAGTGGAAAATTGAAAATTAGGGAAGTTTACCCGAGAGCATTACGCTGCAGTGTAAGTAATAAACCGTCGAAACTTAAAATTGTGTTTTAATTTTGTATCAGAGAGTGTACATAATTTTGTTATGTGTAAGCATTGTTGAAGAGGTTTAAGTACTATATCATTATAGACATAATTTGCAACAAAAAGGTTTAGTTTAAATATAAAGTAAGATCAAACTAAAAGGATAACCGCGGTACTAAGAGGATATTACAATATTAAAATAAAAGGAAGATACCATAATCTTTTTTAAAACAAATGTTACTTTAAATATGAGTGTTCTTGAAGATTCTTGATCTAATATTATTCTTCCATATTGTCGTTTCCAACATTTTCATCATCCCCTGGTGGCTTAAAAGATAGGTCACTGCGGTCAAATGTTAGAAAATGAGGCAATTCACTACAGTCATATCCATGGTGGGTGAGGTGAATTCGTTGTTGCATGTTTAGAGCTTGCATGCAATTTGATTGGTATTTCATGTGTCCACTTAGCCAAGATTGTTGTTGACCTACATATGCCTTCAAGTAGATGTTGTCTTGTTGGATGGCATGTAATTGGTCTTTGATTGGTGCCTTGGATGACAAAGCTGTAAACTTTTTGTTAGATTGAGTGGGCTTCGATCCACTAGTGAGATTGTGGAGGAACATGGGGGTGAGTGGGTCTCCAAGTTGTATCAATATTTCACCATCTTTAGTTTGGATACTAACTTTGGCACATAGGTGGGTGATGAGTTGTGGGAAGGCGTACCCAGAACGCAGTTTACTTCAACATAACTTGATCTTATCATTTATTATAGCTCCTACATCTATTGTCTTGTAAGTTACAATGCCAAATAATATCAATGCCCTTTCCCTTGTGACAGTGCTATAATGATAGGTGGGCATAAGTTTTAAACAAATAAAATACTGCCACATACGGGCGTGGTAGGTGAGACCTTTTGCATCAAACTCTTTAGGTCCTTCACTGTTTTTTTTTTTTTTCATATCATTCCCTCTATGGTTAAAGTCTAAATTACCTCGTCATAATCAACATTATTGAGGTACTCTTCATACCCACCCGATCCATACCTTATGTTATAACATTTGTTTATTGTATCCGCATCAAAGAAGACCATTTTACCCCTAATTTTAACCTTGTTATTAATTGCTTCGGGCACATTAGCATAAAAATCTCTAACCAGGCTCTATACACCCGTATCTGGGGTTTTGATGTAATATTTCCACCCTAGGGCCTCTATTTTATCAGTTATATTTTCGTAAGAGTGCACACCAAATTCTATTCCCCTTTTAGGAATGCAATTCCTATGATATGAAGCTGCCTTACAGAAACGCTCTTGAGCTTCAAAGCTGACAAATTTTGTTCTATCATACTCTTGACTAGTCATGGATGCTTTACCCTTTTCAACAGGTTTTCTCTTTGGGGCCATGATTAACAAAGTAAGATTGATTTACCTATCGAATTAAAATAGGAACAAAAAAATAATATTTTATTTTTATAATTAATGAATTGTGAAGGCACCTGGTTACTTTGAAATTAAATAATGGCACACCCTAGGTTCTTATACGCATTCATATGTTGGGTATAAAGTTAACCTAGAAAATATAAAGATGGAAATTGTTGATAATGAATACCCAGACAATTACAGTACTAACCAACAAAAGAAGATAGTATTGACTTACTTGAAATTTTGAGTTAAAGAACACTTCAAAGAGGGAAATCCTAATCTCTTGCCCTAATTTGTTGAGAGAACCCAAAAAAACTCAATGGTTGGTCTCCATTATTGATTAAGATGTTAGAAAAGGTGAGAATAAAGGGTGATTTCTCAAACATTCAGTTTAGATTTTTTGAACTTGATGTTGTGGAGAAGTAATTTGGGGGAGAGGGGAAGATGAAAGGAGTACCGGTTTCCACTTAATTTGAATTAAGAACAGTTTTATTTGGAAACTGACGCGTCCGTTGGTATTTTGTAATGGTGAAATAAATAACGGGCCGCGACATAATAAATTTATCGCTATGGCGAAACATTTTATTTTTTCCAGTATTATAAATAGTGAGGTTGACACTGCGGCTAAATATATTCGATGCCGCAGCTGACATAAGTATTTAACGCTGGTCCACAAATTAACTGAAGATTTTGGGTGAGGTGACGATTATATCCTGGCATGACTTATTGAAAATTTAAATAATATTTCCAACTAACCAACAAAAGAATTAATGTAGACACAACATTGATTTATGATGGGATTATATATATTTTTACAATTGACATATAAATTGTGGTAGTGATCCATATTTTTTATCAGCTTACAAGTGGCTTCTAATTACACATAATAGTGTTATTATTTGTTGCCATTAAGTAGAATATCATATTTGAAGTCAATCAATACCTATTAATTGAATTAATTATGTATATTAAACCGCAAATTATAAACATAATTTTAATTAGATTTGTTAAAGTAATCAATTTCACATTTAAAATTTCTCCCATAATTTGTTGATATTAACAAATTACATGTTATTGTTATTAAAATAGACACGTCCACTAACAGTCAACATCATAAAATAAAGTATAATAGTATTATAAGTACACATTTGGTGCAAATAACAAGGGCTTATAATTAGTCAATTTATGAAGGGATCAGTTTCTAAAACATTATAAATGATCAGAAGATGATGGTTGACTTGATGGTTTGTCAATCTATAAATGATCCTAGATTGATCCATTTTCTTGTTGATGCTTCCTAGAATACTCACTTGTAAAATAATAAAATCACACATTTCTTGAAAATTAATATTAATATACAGATTCAGTTCTATACATTTTTTATGAATTCATAATAAATGTTAGTTGCAACATGTAAGTAATATACTATTTAATAACGTTAATTTTTTATATGTATATTTGAACTAAAGAATATAATATATTTGCATGTTTGAGGTTATTTGGAAAATGTGTTTGTTGGTATAGGATCCACGATCATTTGTAGGACTTCATTACACGTTGCACGATTATGACCAGGCTGTCTACACTTACTAGAAAGAGTAATCTTCTTAATATCCTCACCAAGAGATCGAATTCGCTTTTTTCTTTGTCTACCATTCTTTTCTTGGTGTTAGGGGGTTCATTAACGAGCTCTTCTATTTCCTTAGGGACTTCCCATTCACCATGATCACTTGTGGGAAATGTGGCCTTAAACTAAGCAAGTATGTAACATTTTGTCGTATATTTCTTATCAACCAATGAGTAAACATCAACATCTTCAAACCTTGCTGCAACAATGGCATGACTACATGGAATCCTGTGGATATCAAATTGCTTACACGTACAAAGCATATTTAACAAGTCGACTTCATCACTAGTGTCCCCATGTATAACCTAATTGTTAAATTTTGGTTTAAACTTCAAGGTTATCTTAAAACATACAATATAATTTGTAAGGAACATGCTATTGTTGAAATTACAAACAATACTCCAGACAATTTCATATTATTTTAAACGACATAAATGAGGTACAACTAAGGTTTTTCTTCCACTTTAAGAGAATATTTATAAACATTAATAAACAATCACTAATTGCTACCTAAGGAATATATGGATTTCATAAGACAATGTATAAACAAAAGTGACGTATTAAGAGTGGCCGAACTTTAATGCATTGTATAAATTTAATATCTTCAAGTTACATATAATTTTGGTAATTAAACCAAGAGTAAATATAAATACTATACATACCTGAAATACATATGTATTTATCCTAAGAACTTTGTACTTTAATGATTTGGTCCTATTTGAACGTGTTATTGATTCAGCATCTTTAGTCAAGTACCTATCTTTCCATTTTAAGGCCTTTTGATTACGATCCACAAACCATTCTTGTAGCTTAGCATGATAGTACTCCGCAAGCATGGTAATAGGCATCTCACGAGCGGCCCTCATAACGTTATTGAATAACTCAGATATGTTTGTAGTCATTATCCCATATCTCGTACCTGAACAGTGGTGCCTAGACCATTTCTCTTTTCTTGTGTTAATTAAGTACTTTGTAATGTCAGGATCTATCATATTTAAATTTGCCATATATTTATCAAATTCTCTTCTTGTGTATGCTCCGGAACAACTATGAAAAATGGAAATTATATATGGATTTTTGAATCTGCTATTTAAGTTCAATTCCATATGGAATGCACAATAACCATGAAACGCATTAGGAAATACTTTAGGGATTGTTTCTACAATGTTTGGATGTATGTCTGATATAATAGCAAGATATATTATTATGCCTATTGCACAACTCAATTTTGACAGGAACCATTCCCAAGATTCGTTATTATAAGAATCTTCATTACCTATTACAATTGGGTAAGTGTTGTTATTCCCATCAGACGTTGCTGTCACAAATAACGTCCTAGCATATCTACCAGACAAAAAAGCTCCATTAATGGTAATAACATGCCTCATACATGAAGAAAAACCTCAAAGTGAAGGTCCTAAAGCCATGAAGAAGTATTTAAACCTTCCTTCGGTATCAACTTCAATATGACTAACAGTTCCAGGATTCTTGGCTTTCAGTATATGATAATATGATGGTAGCTTAACGAATGACTCCTCTGCAGTGCCTCTTATTAAATTCAAAGCCTTTTCCTTTTACCTAAACGCTGTGGTATATCCAATTTCAATCCCAAATTCCTCCCAGCAATCCTCAATAATATCTTTAGGCTTATAGACTCTACCAAGCCTTAACAATTTCAGCTTCATGGCATTAACAAGCACTTTTGAAATTACGGTTTGGCTCTTTATCATGTACTTGTTAGGATCACAACTATGAACATTGTTAAAAATAGTTATCTTGAAACGTTCTGAACCTTGCACCTTAGAAGCTCTTATCTTCCAATTATAATTTTCATGAACACACTTAATAACTACAAGGTTACTCTTGCTTTTGATGCTTCTTGTCTCAAATTGGTTTCTTATAGCATAAATTCATATTTCTATAATAAGATGAGATTTAGAATCATAAACTTTACCAACAATTAATCTAACCTCAAAATTTGAAACAACCATACTTGTGCTGGAGCTCCTACACTGTTTTGGCATTGAATTTATCGAGGGTGGGACAACATCATTGTTTACATTAGTATGTCTCTCTACTTGATTTACTAATCGTGGCCATGAAAATGAAATTCTATGTCCTTCATCAACTAGTTGAGATAATAAATTTATTTCATCATTTATATCATTAAATCCACCAGCAGATGTTTTTATAGAATGAAACATTTTCATGTTTTCATTTTCTTCACAATAATTGATTAACTAATGACTATTCTACAGTCGATTAATGAAGCCCATGACAATTCCCAATATTCTCAAATGAATCAATATTGGCTATTGTATTCACATTATTACCTCCATTCTCTGTTGACCAACCATCAATATTATAATTTCCACCTTCCACACAAATAGTATTTGAGCCACGAACATCATTACTTGATTTACAAGTAGATTATCCTGAGTCTATCGCATAAATTGAAACATACATTATAGTTTTGCTATGTTTGTCTTCAATGTACATGTTCAACAAATTTTCTAAATCTTCATCATCACATATACAATCCATTTTTATATTTATCAATTTTTAATTTATTATACAACTTCTCCTCCAATCCATATAAATCATCTCCTCTTCGTAACCTTACAACAACACCTTCTCCACCAACATATTCCTCCCTACTTCTTATCATTATCCACTCCCACCATATATGACGAGTGCACTAACTCCATCCATATTTCAACTTGTACAAACTATTTTAAACATCTTTAAGATATTTATGTGCATTTTAATTAAAACACCATAACATTTGAAAGGTTATGTAAACAACATTTGTAATATATATATTACAAATTTCATGTAAGTACATTCCTCAATGACATTATATTATCATAATTTAACATCCATTCAAGTAAAGTCTTTACAGTTTATTGCACTATTATTCTCTTTTCATATTTACAACCACATATTATGGTCGATATAAGTTTTAATAATGAAAGAAAGTAAAAATCCATACAAATATGCATTCATTAACTTAAGACAATGTTGTTAGACCTTAAATCCCAAACTTTGTTTCCAAAATCAATTTAATTGTGATTGAAATGGGTTTATTAAGAATGGATTGGACCATCATTGTTCAATTAAGACAATAGTGGTATAACACCATTACGTGGGCAAAAATGCAATTCAAGTAGACATGGTCGATACGAGGTCAACATATGGTAGAATAAAGTCGATATCCATACAAATATGCATTCAATCACTTAAGACAATGTTGTTACACCTTAAATCCCAAACTTTGCTTCCAAAATCAATTTCAATTATGATTGAAATGGGTTTATTAAGAGTAGATTGGACCATCATTGTTCACATAAGACAATGGTGGTATGACACCATTATTTGGGCAAAAATGTAATTCAAGTAGACAAGGTCAATACGAGGTTGACATATGGTAAAATAAAGTCGATATCCATAAAAATATACATTCAATCACTTAAGACAATGTTGTTATGCCTTAAATCCCAAACTTTGTTTCCAAAATCAATTTCAATTATGATTGAAATGAGTTTATTAAGAGTGGATTGGACCATCATTGTTCACTTAAGACAATAGTGGTATGACACCATTACTTGTGAAAAAATGCAATTCAAGTAGACAGGGTCGATACGAGGTCAACATATGGTAGAATAAAGTCAATATCATACAAATATGCATTCAATCACTTAAGACAATGTTGTTACGCCTTAAATCCCAAAATTTGTTTCCAAAATCAATTTCAATTATGATTAAAATGGGTTTATTAAGAGTGGATTGGACCATCATTGTTCACATAAGACAATGGTGGTATAACACCATTACTTGGGTAAAAATGCATTTTATGTAGACAGGGTCGATACGAGGTCGATATATGGTAGAATAAAATCGATATTCATACAAATATGCATTCAATCACTTAAATCCCAAACTTTGTTTCCAAAATCGATTTCAATTATGATTGAAATGAGTTTATTAAGAGTGGATTGGACCATCATTGTTTACTTAAGACAATGGTGGTATGACACCATTACTTGTGCAAAAATGAAATTTAAGTAAACATGGTCGATACGAGGTTAACATATGGTAGAATAAAGTCGATATTCATACAAATATGCATTCGATCACTTAAGACAATGTTGTTACGCCTTAAATCCTGAACTTTGTTTCCAAAATTAATTTCATTATGATTAAAATGGGTTTATTAAGAATGGATTGGACCATCATTATTCACTTAAGATAATGGTGGTATGACCCCATTGCTTATGCAAAAATGAAATTGAAGTAGACATGGTCGATACGAGATCGACATATGGTAGAATAAAGTCGATATCCATACAAATATGCATTCAATCACTTAAGAAAATATTGTTACGCCTTAAATCTCAAACTTTGTTTACAAAATTAATTTCAATTATGATTGAAATGGGTTTATTAAGAATGGATTGGACCATCATTGTTCACTTAAGACAATAGTGGTAAGACACCATTACTTGGGTAAAAATGCAATTGAAGTAGATAAGGTCGATACGAGATCGATATATGATATAATAAAATCGATATCCATACAAATATGCATTCAATCACTTAAGACAATGTTGTTACGCCTTAAATCCCAAATTTTGTTTACAAAATCAATTACAATTATGATTGAAATGGGTTTATTAAGAGTGGATTGGATCATCATTGTTCACTTAAGACAATGGTGATATAACACCATTGCTTGTGCAAAAATGCAATTTAAGTAGACAAGGTCGAAACATGTCATATACATTTCTTAAATCCTAAACTTCAATCTTAAATCAATTCAACTATCATTAAAATTCGTTTATTAAAATGGTCCTTTCATCACTAAAATTGAAAAAAAATATTGCTCATTCTTATATACATGTCAAAGAAACAACGTCGATATGAATCATATATATGGTACAAAAAATTTGATATCTACAAGACTATAAATTGCAGTACTTTTCATATATGCAATCGTATATTCACATATTATTATTATTTTAAATACACATTATTTTAGTTGTCCAATGTTCACTTAAATTGAACTATACATTACAAATGTAACTATGTAAGTCAAATATACAAGTTTCATATGTCAACATACAGTAGAAGAAATTTAATATATATAATTATACAATGATGTAGAAAATCATAAAAAAAAAAATCAAAACAGTCATTCCAACATTACAACCATTACAATATAAAGCCATTCTCACAATTAAATAATATTATAAGTAAAAACAAAACCCAGCCATAAGTTTTTTTACCTTTGTCAACTAAAAGCTAGTTGTTGTGTTTTGGTGGATTAATGGTTTCCCTTTAGAGATTGAGTTTGTATGAAATTTATTATCGAAATTACAAGTTTAGAAGAATGGGGGGAATGGGTTTCTCAAAAATTAGGTAAACCCACTCTTATCAGCAATTGATGGCTGAAGAAGAAGAAGAAGAAATTAGTATAGTTATGCCCAATAGTTTGCCTGGTAGAGAGGAGAAGAAGAGGAGGGCGCCCAGAAGAAGAAGAAGAAGAAATTAAATTGAGTGGGTGAAGAAATATGTCCTCCCGCCCGCCCCTTTCTGCTGGTTATTTTATTTTATTTTTTTAACCTTACTGATTAAAACCGGTTGGGCATGTAAACAAAAGTCCCAATTTAATAAAAAAACACTTCATGGATCCTTAAGTGAAGTTTGGCACATTAAATGGTCCTTTTAAGGCAAATGCTCTTTCAATACTCCGCTGAGCCACATTATCCAACAGAAAGTTGTAGTTAAGGACAAGTTCTCTGTAAGTTCTTCTTAATTAGCTACACTTCAAGATGTGAAACCTCTGCTATTGTGCCACGGCCTTTCTCTAATTCTGTTACTACTTTATATTCAGAGGTTGCTTCTATTGCCTCTTCAGTTTTCGGTAAGGAGCTTTCTAGTATAAGCGAGAAGAATCAAAATTTAGATGATGTGTTCCTCAATGCTCCAGATCTTACGAGCTTAGAGTTTACTTTTTTTATTGGACACTATTGTATCTACCAACTATTTTTGCAGCTTAGCCTCCATTTACCCTTCCATCCCTAACAATGAGGTGTTGAAATTATTTTATAAATTTGCATAATTATTTAATTAAATTAATTACATATAAATAATAAGCTAACGTTAGCATATATAGTTTTTTTTTTTAATCATTAATCAAAAATACCGTTTTATTAAATGTACGTAAACCCATGATCCATCTCTTCTATATGGGCTAACTAGTTCATTAAGTTAGCCTATTATACTTCTAGTACTAAAATCTAACATATATATATATATATATATGTTATAGTGCCTAATACAATGTGTATGAGTGTGTTGTGAAAGTGTGAGCGTAATGGTTGAGGTAGAGAAACGGCTCATACAGCCAAGTGCCCCAAAAAAAAAAAAAAAGGGGACATAATCGTATTATGAAATAAGGTGCACATTTTATTCTAATTATCCTATCACACACATGTTACATTATTTTCGAACATGAGGTTCTTTTTCATTTTAATGTTGCTCTTACTCTACTCACGCCAATGGGTGAAAGAGCTAGAATACGCAGTTTCTTTTTCAATTTTCAAATAACTAAAAATCACTCGTTTAAAACAAAAGGTAATATAGACAATCTCCTTAGGGGTAGAGATGTCATTGTCCCAAAGGAACTAAAATCCGTGGATGACACCAGAGGAGAATGCCTTCGTGTGGACGGGATGGGGTTAGTAATTACCCACCCTTTTTAGCTAATTTTTTTATCCCATTTTTTTTATTATTTTTTTTTTTAAATTATACTATATATTTGATTATTTGTAAAATTTAAAAATTAAATTAAACAAAATATTGATAAAAATAATAATATTTTTATCAATAAATAAATACATTAAATTAAATATTATGAAGTATAAAAAATTAATTATTATAATGATCGTTAAACTAACAATATAAATAATTTAATTATAGTTAGAGTTTTTTACTTTAAATTTAAACTTATTATATATAGTTACATAACAAATAAATATACTATAAATTTTAGGGAAATAGGCTCATATGACCCCCTTTTGTTGTTTTTAATCTAAAATGGACACTAATTTATATATTTCAAATTTACCCCCAGCGATTTTTTTTTCCCCTTCCTTTCCGATTTTATTCCGGTTTCTCGTCTTTCTTATTTGTTCAATTAATTATTGCGATAACATTCCAGTTACTTGAGATCAGAGAAGCCCAAATTTAAATATTTGGTTTCGAAATTGGAGTTTGGTACTCTGAGGAATCTGGATTTCTCTTCCAAGTTTGATTTGAAATGCTACACAAGAGCTTTAAGCCAGCTAAATGGTAATTCTCCATCCTTTATTCCTTTTCTTTGTTGTATTCAACAAACTTTGGGATTTTCTGAAATTTTGGAGTTCCATTGTTATCTTTATTTCAGAACTTTCTAAAGTTTGATTAGCTTCCGGAGAAATAATATTGAAGCGATGATACTTTCTAGTCATGGAGGAACTATAATTTACGATTGTATTGATGATTTTTTTTATTGCCGTGATACAGCAAGACGACTTTGAAGCTTGCGGTTTCACGTATAAAGCTATTGAAGAACATGCGAATCTTTTTTCTTGGCTAACAAAGTTACATTGATTTGTGAATGATTCTGATTTTGCAGATAGAAATCGAATCAAGCGTTTCACACTTTAGCTTTATAGATAAAAAATTTCAAAACTCATATCTGATTAAATTTTATGTTGGAGCTATTGAAGTACTACTATTTCTATATTTTTGAAATTTTGAATCATGTATGAGATGGTAGAACTGGTCTAAGCTCACTGGTATCTAAATTTTTTTCTCGCTGGTTTTTAGTTGGACATGCGTCCAACTCTATGGTTTTTAGTTGGACATGCGTCCAACTCTGTTGAAATAAGCTCGCTGATTTTTAGTTGGACGTACGTCTAACTCTGTTGAAATTACGTCCAATTCTGTTGAAATAAGCGCTGATTTTTAGTTGGACATACATCCAACTCTGTTGAAATAAGCTCACTGGTTTTCAGTTGGACACATGTCCAACTCTGTTAAGATGAGTTGGACATACGTCCAACTGAGGGGTTATTCTGGGCAGTCTAGTTGGACATGTGTCCAACTCGGCTCCGGCGAGTGGGGTCGCTGGCCGGTCAAAATTTCATCAGTTGGACAGTCGTCCAACTGAGCTCCGGCGAGTGGACATATGTGTCCTCTAAAATATACTCCTCTGATTTTCAATTGGACACATGTCCAACTCTGTTGAGGTGAGTTGGACAGTCGTCCAACTGAGGGGTTATTAAGGGCATTTTTGTCATAATATGTGAAAAAATTAAGTGGAGGGGGTCATATCAGATTTTTAATAAATAAGGGATCATGACAGCATATAACCCTAAATTTTATGAGTATTTACGCTATTGAAAATTTAATCAATCTTAATTTATTTATTAGTAAAAAAAATTTGATACCTATAAAATATCCGAATATCAGATAGAAAATCTCAATCTTATTACCCAAAATATTTAAACGGAGATAAAAGAAAAAGATGGCCTCCATCCCACCCCACCTAGTTTACATCTTAGTAAGTGGATCCACCACCCTTTACTTTAGCAAAAGCTATAAGGCACTTAAAACATAATACTTAAAGAATTCTATATATAAAAGCAATTACAATTCCAATTTGTTAAATTTCATTAACTATTTGCAAAATAAAAGGTAAAATATCTTAATTTTCCTTTGTCCCGGATATTTAATTTTATGACATGTTGTCCCTGCTTAACTGTTACACTCCATATCTAATTGATTTATTTAGTACACGGTATACGAAAAGCTGTACACTCCATCCAAGTTTATGTCTCTTTCTATGATACAAGATATCCGCCTCTAAATCAAGTAACCAATTTCATTTTCTTAAAACCTTTAACATTGAGGCATAATATTTTGGAATTCAATATCTTTTTTTAAATTGGGATCTCTAATGCATGGTATTTTTTTTTAATTGAAGTAGATGAGAAAATTTTGGCATTTTGTTCTTTGTTTATTGCTAATGTGTGTTTCAAACTATTGCTAGATTAAAAAATTGCGTGCATTTAGAAAAAGTTTTTAATGATCCGTTTCTTTCAATAATATATGTATATAAATGTTTAGTGTGCAATATTTTATTTAGTAAAGAAAAAAAAAAATCATGGGGTTAGACCGGGCGTGGAAAAGCTAGCCAGCTTTGAGGCAGAACCATAAATTTTTCATAAAAGGAACTAAAGTTTAAGTTTTTCATAGCATATTAATATAAAAAAAAAAATTAAATAAATTTATAAAAATTTCATAAACATCATATTTATTAATAGTAGTAATAATATTATCATAAATTAAACTAAATAAAAAGTGTTTATGTTTTACTTATAAATGATATTACATTTGTAAGTATATTGACACTTGACAATAAAAAAAATTAAGTGAAACTTTGCAATGATTTAAAGCATAGAATTCATCTATAATCAATTTAAATCAATAATTTCAGCAAAATTTTTTTTAATATAAAGAACCAAATAATCTGCTAAAAATTCTTCCTCTATTTTTTTCAAATATATGTTTTAATAAGCTCATAGTTGAAAATACATGTTCTATAGTTATAGTAAATACATTAATAGTTAATACTAAATGGATAATCTATCAATTAAAAAATACATCTCTAATCTTTCAATTTTAACTAATTCCTGTAACAAGATTAAAATATATAAAATTTATTAAAATTTTGAATATTTAACGACATTAGTCTTGTAGTACATTAATTATTTTCTCAAATCTTTAAGTTTTTTTCTGGATGAAGTTATCAGAATAAAATTTATTAGTAAGATTGCATATATGATCAATGTTGAAAGGCTTAAAATGATGAATAATTCAAAACAAAGCTAAGAGTGAGAAGAAGCTTTATTGCATTATTTGAAAATCTTTTACTTATTTTCATTAATTAAAAATCAATTACAGTATTGAATATGTCACCTGATAATGATGTTTTACTGTGAGATGATATTTTTTAAGAAATAACCGACGTGTGCCATCCAAATAAATATCACTCATAACAGGTATATTAATATCATATTTTTCACAAAATGATAAAACGAGTTGCAAAAAGTCATTACAACCACATTCTTTTAACTTCTCTAGAAGTTTTTTTTTCATAGATTTGATTAGTCTTGTAGCATTTAAAGTATTTTAAAATTTAGATTACAATACTTGACATAAAAAGTTAGTAAAGCTCACAACTTTGTTCATCAAAAGTATAATAAAAATAAATTCAAAGCATCTAATTATTTTGAATACTCCTTTGGCTTCTTCTCTTATATTATAATTTGGCCAATCTTTAGCAATACTATCAAGAATAGTATATGTCGCACTAAATATTTAAATTAACATATTAACACAAGCAAAATGAGAAGTCCACCTTATAACTTCAAGTTGTTATAAAGTGCGAATTTAATTAGCTCCATTTCTTATCTCAAGTTCTCCACATTTTAACAACTTTATTATTTAGGTCTCTTGCACTTTTAAGTTTTGAGCAACGTTTAGCTGAAACTCTAATAAGATCGATAACAAAGCTTAACTTTGAAAAGAAATCCTACATATCATATACATTTTTAGATGCTACAACTAATGCTAATTGCAAGCGTTATGCAAAATAATGAATATAATGCGCAAATGGAGAATCTTTGATATATAAAACTTACAACGCATTAAATGCACCATGCATATTACTAGCACCATCATATCATTGACTTCGAATATCCTTAATTTGAAGATTATGTTTAGAAAGAGCTAAACATATTTTATCCTTCAGATTTGAAGCTGTAATTTATTGAACATGAATGATATAAAAAAAGTTATCTTGAATAAATCCATCACAATCAATAAATGTCAAGATAATACCCATATGATCTTTAGTAAACTTATCAACAGTCTCATCAATAAGAACGAAAATTTTGCATCACCAACTTCTTGGCATATATTCTTCTAAATATTATTTGCAATAATATTTAATATCTTTTTTTGAATCATTAGAGAAATATATTTTGCATTTGTTGTAGCACAATCTAAGGTAATAATGTGTAAATTTTAGTACTCGCAATTGTATGAATCACCTATAGCAAACGATATGCAAACTCTAAAGTCGTTCTCTCAAAAAATTACAGTAGTTTTAAATAATCGTTTCAACTTATTAAAAATTCTAAAAACTAACAAAAGAAAATAGTAAATTAGATCTTATAGAGCAAGAACAAAAACGAACAATGATAATTGCAAATAAACAATAAAATAATATTTCAATTTGAAGCTAGCTTAAAAAGGTTGATAAAAATCAATGAAGAATACATAGACGTTTAATTTAATTGACCATGCTTGTATTAAAATATTAAGATGAATTAACATGAACAAACTTATAAATAAAGATTATCAACTTTCCTTTTATTTACAAAAATTTTTATGGATAGGGTAATTTTCTTTGATAATTAACTGATTAATATTCTAGGAATCAAGCATATCAACTAACAATCAAATTATGCACACAAAAAAATATGTCAATTAAACCAATGTTATGACTAGATTATCAATTTAAATATTTGATTAAATTTTTTAAAATATAATCAATATGATGTTTCTAAAACTAAATTCTCATATTTTTTTAATTTATTTATAAACATCAAATTGGCTCATGAAATTCATAAATAAATATTTAAGTATGCTCTTAAGCAAAAGGCATATTTTATTTATTTATGCAATAAAATCATTAATCAAAATAAATCAAATCAAACATGACAACAAAAGTTAAACATTCATGATAAAATTAGGCACTCGTGCTTAAACTAATATTCATAAATAAATAGAATTTATCATTCATCACAAAGAGGAAAGAAGAAAAATAACAACATATCTACACCAAGAATTTAGGAGGTCTAAATAAAAGTTTGTAGCTATACCTTATTTTATGTTTTAAGTCCTTGAAATTGACTTACCTTGCTTCCTTTGATACAAAAAAGCTCCAAAAATTTTAAAAATTTTGTAATAAATCATGTTTGTAATGCTAGAAATGCAAAAGAATTTTTTTAGATGTAAGGATTGTACAGAATTAAGATTCTCCAAAAATACACGTACTGCAATACAACTGTTTTTTTTATTTTTATTTTTTGCAACCACACAAGCCTCAAAATTACCCTATACAAAATTTCAAGATCATTTTACCAAGACACATAAAAACCTTTGCCGCAACACAAGCTGGTTTTCTTGTATACGAACATAACCCTTACATACTTGTTAGTTTCTTAGGTAAGGCTTACATGCCTTAGTCCATATTGCTCTTAAGTTGCTATTTGAGTGTTCTAAGTATTCCGTCTTCGCATGTTACATTATTTATCTCTTTTGAAGTTAAAATTATCTGAAATACACAAAATATACTATCGATTTCAAAATGATAGATTTATGCAAATAAAAAGATAAAAGAGCTATAATTAAATCTATTTGATACAATTGAGCATATTAAATTATAAAATATTAGTATTTTTTAAGCATTTATATGGTAATATTAGCAATATTTTCATCAATTAATCCATATAATTTGATCATATCAATAAAGTTACCACGGTTAAATGATGTACTAGATTTATCATGACTTTTGAAAGCACATGCTTGCTTCACAAACCACTTAATGGTCTCTATTGAAGCCTTGAGTCGTAAATAATTTTGCATTACTTACTGTGAAGATTTTTTTTGGATCACTTTGTCAATGTGTGTCACTAGATCTTTCAAAGCATACTATTGTTTCATAGCACCATTATGTGATGAATTTAAATCCCCTTCATAAGTAAAAAAACTATATCTATTTTTATCATAAAGTCTCTTCCAATATCCATATCCTTTAATTATGAATGTTGGATGCTTTGGAGGATTACACTCAAAATGAAAGCATGAAAAGCAAAAGATTTTATCATTTTATGGAAAATACTCTAACCAATAAAATTTTATAAACAGTAAATATTAAAACTGACGTTGTTGGTTTTCAAAAGAAGTAGATAGATACAAATTTAATTTGGGTTAATATGATCTTATGTTAATATATTTCCTTCAAACATCATATTGTTCAATAACATGATATGACCATATTGGACAACGTAACTTAGATCCCATCGAAGAGAATTAGTATCATTTTTCCAACATCACATCTTTGAGATTTAAAATAATAAGTTTCATCAAGAATTAGAGTATAAATAAACATACTTAATTTTGTTGGATTTGTTTTCATTTTTCTTAATAAAAGAATGAAGTGTTTTGGTTAATTTTGAGCCTTTTATGTTTTATTATAAATTATAACTTAAGAAAAATTGAAAAATAATCAAATCTTGTTCTATGTTTAAAAGCCATCACAAACAAATTAATTAAATATAAATAATTTTATTTGGATGCTTATTTAAAACAAATAATTTTAATTAAAAATTCAGTTAGATTAACATTTATTTTTAGTTTTAGCTTATATATTGTATTCTATGATCAAATTTCAATATTAATTTTAATTATCAAAGTAAATTTTATATATATATATATATATATAATAAAATAAAAAATAGAATGAGTATAATCCTCATTTTTAATAATATTAAGTTTTTATGCCAAAATAAATCTTTAAATATGAAACAAAAATCTTCAATTTATAATATTAAATTTATGTTTTTATATTAATTCCAATTTTACTGTTCTTTTCTTTCACTAACCTAAATAAATACTCCCACAATATAATAACAAAATCCTAAATTTAAAAATTTACCACCAGAATGTGATAGTACTATATAATTAAATCTAAACTAATTCAATGAACCCATGTCTATGGAAGGACTAGTTTAAGGATTTTTAGTTTCAATCATACAATAATTTAATTACCGCGATGACAGCTTGATGCACTCTATATCTAAAACTAGTACAAAAACTAATCAGCAAACACTTAATTTTCCTAGTCCTCTTCAATCCAATGGTCGCGTATTCTATAAGCAAAATTTCATTTCTTTAATAGTAGAAAAAAAAACCTGTTGAGCAGAGAAATGAAGCTGATAAGGTGAGGCTTGGAACTGCTGAGCTGGAGCTAGCGTTACGTTTGGCTGGCAGACGGTAGGGTAGCATCGCAATAGAACCAGGTGGCAGGGAGGCTTGGACTTGAAGCGAGGTAGAGGGAGCCAGGGAAGGAAAGAAAAATAGAGAAGAAAAGGGGGTCTAGGAAATGGGGTCTGGTTTTGAAGTGGGGTTAAAATTGTAATTTTGTACTTAAAAAATCAGACAATTAGTCTGTAATATATAAATATTTTTTTATAATATAAATAAATATATATTTTTTAATATTAAAAGAAAATGAATATAAATTTTTTATCTGAAGAATTAAAAATAAAATAACTAAACAACTTGATTATTTATGCTCAGAAGGAAAAAAAAAAAAAAAGTTTAACATATATAAAATAGAGAAGGAGAAACTGAGATTTTGCTTAAGAGCGAGGCTCAGCCGGAGGCCGCTCAGAAATAGCATGATAATTTTCTAAAAGTAATTATTCCAAAGTACAACGAAAAGAAGAAAAAGTGTTTGTATTTAAATAATCAAAGCAACTTGAGATAATAAGATGCCACAGCAGCAAGCAACATGCTACTTAATCTTTCTAACACCACCCAGACTTTATCAGCTTAAAAAAAATTCTTATACTAATATGTGTTTGTATGATATGTGTGATGCAATTTCTAAGGAGAGCGCTTGGGTGGCCAAAGAGGCGATTGGGTGCCAAAGTTTGAACGAGCTGAGCGAGGAGGACTCGAAGAATGGGTGGGTATGTAGGCAATTGGGGGCCAGTGTGGGGAATCGATTTCACTTCGACCGTGAGAGCGATCCCTCCTTTTTGGGTAGATTTGCATTTAAGGTGAAGTTAGGCATATATATGTTTTGATTTGTTTTGTTGCTGGATTTAGATATAGATATTATAAATATTTTTAGGTAATGTTTTAATTCAAAACGTGAATATCTAGACTTATGAGTAATAAAGATAGATTGAAGATATGTCATGTTATTAATGAGAACTGAAAACGTGAATATTTTCACCGAAGAACTCAAAGAGTTAAAGAAAGAAGCTAGAAAACAGTTTGCTCCCACACTAGAAATGATTTTATTGATTATTATGATAATTTAATGCATTTTTATTTTATTGATTAAATTGTTATTGACTTTTGGTTTCAATGAATAACATTTAAATTTTCTAAAATAAAAAAGGTTAATTTTCAATTCATATTTTTACAAAAACATTTCTGGTATCAAATTAAAACCAAAATTTTTACAAGAATTTCTGAAAAATTAAAGTATGGAAATATCTATAGATGCATTCTTGATTACAAATTTAATGTTGGCTAAAAAAATCGAGTCTATTATGCATTATTTTGTGAAGGGTGTCAGTTGTCCGTTATTTAAAAAAAAAAATTCGCAAATATGAGACTAAATTATATTATATATTTATGTGTTGAGAAATATGAGCTGCACAAATTTTTTTTAAACAACATAGCAACTCATATCTTCTATTTTTTTCCCAAATAATATTTTTCTATTTCTACCTTCTTTTTTCTTTTTGGTCTAGTAAGCCTTATCAAAGCTTAAAAAATACAACTACTGTTATATATTCTCACTTCAAAAAGGTTATATATTTATCATAGGAAGTGAAAGACATGTATTTAAGCTTAACATTAGAACAAAAGTTCTAAATTTCAAACTTGTATTTTATTGTCCAGCAAAACAACGAACCATGCATAGTCATTTGAATGATTTTATCATCTGTGCTACCTACTTAGGGCTTATTTCTACCTTGGTATGTTGTTAAAATGACATGTCAATATAAAAAAAATTTATGATACAACCTATTAAAATTAAAAAACTCTTTACATATCACTATAATTGGATCTTTACTTAAAAATATACTATATAATTTATAAATACAATCACTTGTGAGTCACTTGATTTAATAGCAAGATTTATATTTTAAATATAATATAAAATTGTCACGTTAAATTTGTGTTCAAATAAAAATATAAAACTGAGAAAAAGTACGAACTACACAATTTAATTAAATGTATATCTATCTTAAATATTAGAAAATAATTCCCAGTGAATTCATTCTCGCTAACTTTGTTTTTTTTTTTTTTTCTTCTTATTTTTTTAACAAACAGTTCTTTTAAAATTTTATTACAAAATTATTTTAATATAGCTTCTTGGCCAAAAATTATGAAATTGTAGCCAGTTTTATTCCAATAACTTTGTCAAACTTCTTGATACAAATGATGTGTACCATATCTTTAAAGATGATGTGTACCTGTCAAAGAGGGAGACCAAGTCAGACTTCTTTTTTTTTTTTTTTTGTTGATAGAACAAGTCAGACTCCTTTTATTTATTTATTTTTGAGTAAAAGGTAGATCCTTTTAATTAAATTTTAATTTAATTTATTTTTTTAAATAATATTATTTAATTTTATTAATTATTAAAAATGTGTCGTATGATTTTTTAATTATTAAAAATGTGTTAGATAAAAAATAAACATAAATATTTTATTATTAAATCTAAGTTTAAATCAATTATGTAAAAAAAATATAATTTTTAAAGATTAAATCTAAAAATTTAAATTTAATTTTTGGTTAAAAAAACTCAACTATGAGGGAAAAAATATAAAAAGGGTTGAATTCGTCATATTTTTAAAAAATTACACATAAAATAACCAAAATATCTTTTAATATATTCAAAAATTTGTTAAAATTATAAAAATATTAAAATATTGGTGCATAAATAATATTTGAATTTCTATGACTCATTTTTCATAATTAAAAAAAATTAAATAATATATTTTATAAGTAAAATAATCAATCAATTTTAAATTTATAAACCAAAGAACTAAAATAGCATTACAATTTTTTATTATTTTTTTTAATATTCTTTCAAATTTTTAAATTAAAAAGAGGCCTCGAAAGCATCCTAAAAAAAGTGCATTTTCAAGTAAAAGGATCGAAAATGCTACTTTGTATACATCATATAAATAGAGCCATAAGTGTTCATGGGATACCTTTCCAATTAATAAAATAAAGATTACTTTACTAAAAGAAAGTCACATACAACGACTTTTACATAACTTTTGTTTTTTTTTGGAAAAAAATATATTCTAACACCACTTAAAATTTTAAATAAAAAAGCTAACATCTCTTCCTTTAAATTTCTGCCTTTTTTTTATTTTTTTTAAAAAAATTTTAAAGTTTTATTTTTTTTATTAATAAAAAAAAAATATACACATACATTCAAGTACCACCTGAACCATTTAAAAAAATAAATTTTATTTTCAACTCATTTTATTTTTAATTATTTTAAATAAAAAATATATATTCATTTAAGTTATAAAAAATTAAATATATATTTTTGTTTAAAAATAATAAAAATAAAATTTTATATATAAAAAAAAATTATATCATATAATTAAAAAAAATATATATATATATATATTTTGCCTAGTATTTTACTGACCGTCAATATCAATTAATTGCTGAAAAGTAATGGCTCCCACATTGTTGTGAATTATGATCTTACTTTTTGAATAAATTATAAGTTCAAAGCAAACCCTTTAAAAATTGTTGAAAAGTAGCAATAGAAAGTAAGTCCTCCAAAGGAAGGAAAAATGATTTATCTAGATTTAAACTCAATGTTTGCATTAATTAACATAATATAATATATATCAATTGTATATTAATAAATTATTTTATAATTATTTTAATGTTATATATTGTCAACTTCACATTTAATATACGGAGATATTAATTAATTTATATAACAACTATATATATAATATTGTTGAAATCCACTGAAACCTGAAAAGATGGCTTTTTAAGCACAATTGTTTGTCAATTCCATAACAAGCATCCAACTTTATGGATCAATTCGCGTTTAAAGTGTGCTAAGAAAATTGACTCCCCCCCCCTATTTCCAATTATCTAATTAATGCATCACTTATAAGGAGGCAAGATATATCATTTGTGGAATCAGATCAGACAAATGCTGATTCAAGCCATGTGAACCGTTTTTCTTCATTACTTGTGCTTCTAGTGTAATTAAAGTTGATAATTTGTATTGTAATTTTATTGACTAAATTAAAAAATATTAATCGAATTAAATTTGGGTCAAAATTGAGCCAACTCAAATAACCTAAGAAATTATGATTAGGATGGTTCGGTTTGAGTCATCTCATTAACTCAAAATAAAATAAAATAAAATTAAAATAACTAAGTTAAACTAAAACAACTTTTATTTTTCTTTCATTCCCAAAGGATACAAACTCACCTTAACGTTGCTTAATTTGCCCTATCTCTAATCCTCACTTCTCTCGGTCATGATGTACTCATGTCATTTAAGCACCTTAACGTTGTCCAAACAATATATCTCCTTCTTTATGTCTCTTGTTGTCCAACTAATCTACAACCACCTACCACTCCATCTCTCTCAATTTCTACTTTCTTGAATGATAGTTTTAGTATTATGGATTTTCTTATATTTAATTTTCTATTGTAAGCTTTTAGTAGTACTCAAATATTTGATTTTGGCTAGATATATGCTCAATGATATCATTATTTTTGTTATGATCTATAATCATCCTTTATTTTAAAGGATAGATCTCATGTAAATAGTTCTATAAGATGTTTACAATATATAATATTTTTGATTGTGCTTTAATGTTATTAAGTAAATTTTATGATATACAAAGACCAATTAACTAAAAATAACATGCAAATAAAAATTCGGGTTAATTTGAACCTGCCCTTATATGTTTGATTTATATCTGGGCTCATATTTGGTGGTTCAAATTAAAATTGATTCAAGATAAAATTGAACCAATTTAAGGCTAGATTAATTTAAACTAGCCTAAACTAACATAACTTGCACAAATTGTCACCCCTAATTATAATTATATTAGTATAGTGAATAATACTAATAGGAAAAGTACACCTGTAGTCCTTAAACTTTAATTGTATAATTTAATCCCTAAACTATTAATTTGTATATTTTAATCTTTAAACTTTTAATTTGTATAATTTAATCCCTAAACTTTCAAATATTATACTTCAATTCATAAGCTTTAATAATTTAGGATATTATGTACAAAAAATACGTCCTAAATTATTGTCTTTTAAATACTTAATTCTTATATTTAATTAAATTAAGATACTTTAATTCTTAAAATATGAAATAAAGTATATTTTTTTTTTCCTTCATAAAAATAAAATTAAATATATTAATTAAAAATTTAAGCGTTTTAATATTTCAAATATATAATTTTAAGCATATGGACCCCACACCTTTCTTTATTATATAATTAATATTCTATAGATATTTGTTATCTAGAAGGCCGTTGCACTGAATATTAGTCATGAGATTACATTTTTTTTTTTTTTGCTGCCACAGTCATGAGATTAGATCTAATCGTACATAATTGCTATGACATTTGTATAAAACATTTTTGGCATTTATTTAAAAGGTTTAACTACTTCATTATATTTTTAATTTTAAATAAATTTAAATATAAATTTTAAAATTTTAAATTATACCTACATATTTTTAAAATTTCACACAAATTTTTAAATTTTTAAATTTAATTTTCAAACTTTAAAAAATAAGGACTTAATTTTATTATAACTTGTGATTGCATTCCAAGTAAAATGACAAACAATAATTGATTTATAAAAAGTAGGTTCCATTATATCAACCAATCATTATTTACCAACTTACTTGAGATGCTATCACTAGTGTGATAACAAGATTTCTTCTTAAAAAATTTATAATTATATTAAAATATATATTTGTGAATTAAAATTATAAAATTTATGTATAAAAATTTAAAAATTTATAAACTAAAATGTATGATTTAAAAGTTAAAGGACCAATATATAATTTTAAAAGTTTAATAATCAAATTATATGTTGTAAAAATGTTAAAATTTATATATAAATTTAATTAAAATTTAAAAATTAATAATATAATTTATCGTATTTAAAATTAATAAATAATAGTGTTGCTTGGTTTTTTTTTACCACCACCCTCTAATAGAATATTAAAGGTTTTATACTTTTCAATTAATATCTTGTTCGAACTTTTACCCCTAATTATCGTTAAATAAAAAAATTCAAAATTTGGAATGAGAGCAATGGAAGATGTATCATAAGCAATCCATTAATCCAGCCAAGCAATGATAATGTAGTTATTAGGTTAAAATCAAATATTTAAAATAAAGCTATGAATATAATTTGTGAATCGCCTAGTTGTATGCTGGATGGTTTTTTTTTTTCTTCCTAATAATATCATTATATTAAGATCATATTAATTATAACATGATGTGATGGCTAACCCTCCAAACAAAGTAAATTTGAAAATTTATTACATCTGTGAGCTATCCCTCCAAACAAAGTAAATTAACTTAACTAGTCACACAGTACAATTATGAACTATTTATCCAATATTTCCTTAGATACAATAGTTAAAACTTAAATAAGAGTTTCCACAAAACATAATAAACCTTCATTGAAGTTATTCCAATGTCATCACTAAAGTGTCCATTGCC
Source organism: Elaeagnus macrophylla (assembly GCA_029378325.1). NCBI lineage: Eukaryota > Viridiplantae > Streptophyta > Magnoliopsida > Rosales > Elaeagnaceae > Elaeagnus > Elaeagnus macrophylla. The sequence continues at coordinate 36,878,345 of CM055640.1, read as the reverse complement.
AAAAAAAACTATAATGAATAGATGATTACTAAACGCAAGGAAGAATAAGTCCATAAAAGTTTATTGTTAGAAGGAAAAATCTGTTGATGAAACCATAGCAAAATCGTACCAAAAAATTATGATTGGATTACAAGAAGTACTTATTTTTGTAAAAGATGAGAAAATCTAAATAATTGTAAGTCTACTTACACTTGTTGCCGTACCGAACTGAGTGCGTGTATTAGGTAAAGTGACACTTTATTTATTGAAAAGAATAATTTATTTCAACAATCAAAAATTTTATTCTTATCAAAACTGAGTCATCACAATCTCACGTTGTGATCATTATTTTTTGAATGTTCCGTTCCTATCTTCCTAGACCTAGTCTTATGGAACGATCCTACTACTGACCTTTTTTTATGACCGTTTTTTCTTTTTGAACGTTATCTACGTCTTCATTGTATCTATAAAGTTAGCTACGATTTCAGCTATAAATAGAGGGTCATAGTTTTCAGTTTAATATAACTCAGAAACAAAACAACATCAATTCTCTCTTAAGCTCACTCTCTCTTTTCTTCTCTCCATAACCTCTTTTCAAATATATAAAGCCTTAAACACATTTCGATATATAAATTATTTTCCTCGTTTTATTTTTCGATTTTGAGCAACATAAATTTAGAGGTGTAGTATTTCAAACTTTAAGAGTGCAATAAAGTTTCGAGACAGAAAATAAGATTTTGGACTATTTATCTTGAGAACGATAAAATTGACTATTGCTTGCACATTTTGGACAGAGTCGTAAAAAACGACCTAATTCACGACTTAATACAAACTATTATCACATTATATTTCAATATATTGATAATTTTATTTCTCTTTATTTTACTTATTTATATCAACGCACACTACTAATCAACGAATTTTCTATCTTCAACTTTATCTTCATCTATCAAAATAAGCACCATTGTTATAACTAAAAATCACTTTAAAAAATTACTAGAATATAGAGAAGAACACGAAAAACAAATCGATAGGAAAATTATTATAATCAAAGTGTAAGATGCAAAAGTTTGAAACTTAAAAAAAAAAAAAAAAAAAAAATCATAACCTTATTTAGTGTTGCGAAAATTTAGAGAGAAAAATTCTCTCTCCTAATTTTCTCTCACGCACTCACTCTCTGACATCTTGGAGATTTTTTTTATATTACGTACTTATAAAAATTATGAATATAAAATTAAATTGAAGATTAAATATAAAAGAAAAAAAATATTGAATTTAAAATTAAAAAATTTAAATTTATTTTTCTTTTAAAATGTATTCAACTCTCGATATAATTACTAGAAAAAAAAGTTGTCGTCACCTTGTATTTCAACTTCCAAAATCAAAGGTTTTAACTACGTCAATTACTAATTAAACAAAAACTAAAGCTTTGAATTCGAAGTACCGCCAAAGAAATTACATGCTAAAGAATTATTAAATATACATAAATTTATACTTGAATATATATATTACTTACAGTTAAAAGCTATAACTTTTAAATTTTTAAAGATAATATTAACTCACGTCAGATAATCAAGGTGTTTAGCATTCTTCCCATACTAACTTGTTAATTTCTTCGGGACTTTGAACGATCAACTAGCACACTTTTGAAGAATTAAAAAGAAAAACTAGCTTCTATTTTAAAGAACATTAACATTGACAAATATTCTTCTATTCTCAAACGAAACTAAGCCGTTTAAAATTTCTGAATTTTTACCTATTGATTGGCCTAAAACAAATTACAAAAAGTTGAATTTACTCTAAATCCATCGTATTTATGGTTGACTCCGTTTTAAAAGAAACTTTTTTTATATTTGGTTCACTTTTTGGCTTTAGCCTTTCTATTGCTAAACACATAATATTCTCAGACAACAAGCTTTAAGATTCTTAGCAAAACTAGTTTTGGACTGCATGGATCAATATATACAAAGCAAATGCATTGTTAAAAAAGATTACTTTCAATTTTTTTTTTTAAATCACCATGTCATTTATAAATAATTTATTAAATTATACATTTACATTTTATTTTATATTTTAGATTAATGTTTTAATTTTAATACTTAATTTAAATTACTTCTAAAAAGAAGGTTATTCAAGTTTAATAAATATATAGTAATGTTAATTATCAAACAATAATTGGTATTGTTCAAAAATTATTTATTAAAAAAAAAGTCTTTAAATACAATTTTTCTTTTAAGTTGGTTTTATCATAACAACTTTTAAGAGTGTATTTATTATAAGAATATTTTAGTATTTATTAGTGCAAAAAATTACCTATGGCTAATAATGTAAAGTTAATATACAATAAAATTATAAAATAACTATTCATAACAATTGTATTTTATTATAGGCCATTTTGATTTTTTTGGTGCAATAAAAACCTAAAAAAAATGGATAACTAAAACCAATTCTCGCTTTGTATATAGAAGATAAAATAATTATTCAAGAATAATAACGTAAAAATACACAATTAAACTATCAAAATAATTATTTTTAAGTAATATCGTAATCCTATTGGAGAATAGGACGTGAATTCGAGGCTTGGGACTAGTGTACTAATGTTGAACCTGAACATAACCTTAATCACTCTTATATTTGGCAAATCTTAACCCATTTTTAATGATTCGAGGGTGTGGCAGTTAGCCCTGATCATGTGAGGTTTTTTTACAAACAAAAAAAATTATTATTATTAAGAATTTTAGAGGAATTTTGGTATTTACTTATGTAAAATGCTTATCCATAATAAAACGACTAAAGCAACTATTGATAAAAAAATGTATTCATTATAGATTATAGTAGTATTTTGATATTTATTAGTGTACTAAACAATTAATAAAAAAATGGAGAATAACAAAAACAGATTCTCATTTTCTATTTACAATAAAACAATAAAACTATAAAAAAAAATTATTAATAAGAAATGTATTTACAATAGGAAAATTTTGATATTTATTAGTGTATTAAAGTAATTAACAAAACTTAAAAAAATAGTAAATAGCCAAAATGTAAACAATAAAACTAATAAAATGATTATTTATAATAAGTATATTTATTATAGGGACAATAATTATCCACATATAATAATATAAAGTTAATACATAATAAAACTAATAAAATAATTATTAATAAAAAATATATTTATTATAAAGGTACTCTGACATTTATTGATGTACTAACAGAAACTAACAAAAACTTAGTAAATAAATAAATAAATAAGAAGAACCAAAAACATATTTTTGCTTTTCTTACCCAATAAATAAATAAAACTACAAAAATAATTATTTATAATAATTGTATTTATTATATGAGTATTTTGAAATTTTAGTGTCCTAAACAAACTAACAAAGATTTTTTAAAAAAAAAGTGGAGAATAACCAAAATCTACGCAATAAAACTTAAGAAATAATTATTCATAACAAGTGTATGATGACATTTTTGATATTTATTAGTGTAAAAAAAAAGTGAACAAAAATTATAAATGAATAAAAAAGTATCCAAAAAAAAAACGAAACAACTATTAATAAGAAGTGTGTTTACTATTAGAATTTTTGGTATTTATTAACCAATAATACAAGCAACACAAAACAAACTCAAAACCAAAACAAAATAGACACAAAACTAAACTAGATCCTCAACAATAGGCATAAAAACATAGCGGTCGAATCAGATTGCAGTAATATATAGATTATTTCTCAGAAATAGAAGGTCAAATATCGTGACAAGTAAAGCAATATTTTGAGGAAATAAATCTTAGGGAAAATAACAAAATTAACACCCCCAAAAAATTATAATAACAAAACTAGCAACCCTGTGTTCAATTAAAATTGAACAACAATAATTTGGACTCGTTTAATATTGAAGTTCAATATTATCGTTCAATTAGAATTGAATGACGATATAGACCTATTTAATATTGAACGTTAATTTTACGTTCAAATTGAATATTGAAGTTCAATATTAAACGTTCAATTCTAATTACACAGGGGGCTAGTTTTTATTTAATTTTTAGGGGGTGCTATTTTTGGAATTTCCAAATCTTATTTTGGATAAGCTGTGAAAGACTTTCTAAGTTCAAGAGAAAGAAGAGAGAGAGAGAGTAGATAGAAGAGAAAATCTGAATAAATAGTACTGATCTTGATTGATTATGAATTATAAACAAAGAGTTGTATTTATACAATGCTAATATAGAAGTGTATGAGTGTAACAGAAAGTACACGTGTATAACAACTTAATGTTGATGTGTAATTAACTCTAACAAACTCAACAACCTTCTCAGCACATGCATAGAGCATTGCACTATCTTAAAATTTCACTATGAGCTTATAGTTTCTCCAAAACAGTAAGCTTAACTTCAGCCTCTGAAATTGTGGAGTATACAATGACAATTAGTTCATCACGTAAAACAAGCTCAACACATAACTGTCCTCTCTGCACTCTTTCTCTCACAAAGTGAAAGTCAATTTTTGCATGTTTGGTTCTATAGTGTAAAACAAGATTCCTAGCTAGGCACTTGTGTTTAACAGGATTCGCTGCAACCATATATATGTCACTCCAATATTCCACTAAATGACCATAAATTTTTTGAGTTCCGCTTGGAATACCTTCTCCTTTTTTTCTCTCAATTAGTGTTCCTAACTTTAAATTAGGGTCTATAAACTTTATTTAATATGCCCTCTACTCCTTCATTTTATCTTCAATCAAACAACATATTCCTCACCTATCCTAAATGTTCATTGTTTAAGGAAGAATGCCTAGATCAATTGAATAAATGCCTGAAAGATAAAAAAAAAAACTCAATTACATTAGGGTCACATTTAAGTTACATGAAAATGGGGAACCTAATCTTCAAGTTCTAATTCAGCTCCCAACCAAATTTCAGACAAAGAATCGTTGATTCTTTAATCTAGTATCCCCTCACCAATCAACCAATTTTCATCCTAATATTCAAGCAGCTCTCAATGCATCTGTTGTTAATAATTATATTTTCAAGCATGACGATTTTATTGAATGGGGCAATCTACGTTCATCTGACCAACATAATACAACATCTAAAGTACACGTCGTATATGACGCTGCATTTACCATTAATGATAAGGAAATTAGCATAGGCATTATTAGAAAAGGAGATCCTAAGAATTTTTTAATCTATTACAACAAGATTAGTCACAATCTTGATAGAATTTTTCGCAAACCACCAGAAGTATATCAAAATAATTTTTTCAATTTTCAAGACATGCCAACACAGCTATAGGATTGAGCACGTGAAAATATTAAACCATTATATGAACGTCCACATAGGCCCATTAGTCTTATTATTGAAGGCCCATCCAAAATTGGGAAAACTTGTTAGGCTAGAAGTCTTGGGCCTCATAATTATTACTGTGGATATATGGACCTGGTCCATCATAATGACGAGGCCCATTATAACGTTATAGACGACGTATATTCGAAGTTTCTGAAACATTGGCAGAATTTATTGAGGTCCAAAGGGATTGGAATTCAAATTGTAAATATGCAAAGCCCAAAAAAATAAAAGGAGGTATTCCAACAATTATTCTCTACAATCCTAGATGACCTCCAATTTCTTCAAAAAATAATGGTGCTATTGTATTGGGTTTGAACATGAGTACGAAAATTTTGAAAAGTTGGAAAAACTTCATCTTTGTTTTTAAGAAGAGCAACCCATGACAATCTTATACAATCATCAATAAATGATACAAAATACCTCATACTTGATATGATAGGCTCTCTAGACGGTCCCCAAACATCAGAATGAATTAATTCAAAGGAAATAATACTTCCATTAGAAATACTTAGAGAATAAACAGTACGATAACTCTTGGCCAAGACACATATCTCACAACGTAAAGCAGATTCATTCATACCAATAAATAGAGTACGCATAAATTTTTTCATAAGACTAAAGACGGATGCCTTAAGCAATGATGCCATAACCAAATTTTACTTAGCTGGTCAAAACTCGAAATCAAGGTGATGCGGGACTGTGCTCCTGGTTTCTCCCTATATTGGTTTGATCCAGACGAAACAATCTGTTCCTCAGATACCCCGATCAATTATTTTTCTAGTAAGAAGATCCTAAAAAATCACATATATAGGATAAAAGGTTACATAACATTTAGATTCAGTATTCAACTGTGAAAAAAATATTAAGTGATGAGATAAATTCGGTACATATAAAAGGTTATATAAGTGATTGGGCCTGGACTGCTAGATCTGCTGTTAATTGGGCCGTAGTTATTGGGTTGGAAAATGGGCACTTGATTATGGACTTGATAATCAAACACTTGATTGGGCCTGGAAGGAAGTGGGCTTGACGACCACTTGTGAGAATTGGAGTGAGAATTGGTAAAGCTGGTGAAACCAACGACTCACGTGTAGGCTGATGAAGCTAAGGTGGAACGCTAGAACCGATGAACCCTCTGTAGCAGGAGATCGTCGGAGATGAAGGATGTCCACGAAGGAGACACGCTATTCCTTTGGACGACAAAGAGAGAAGGCAGCTCTAGCAGTGACAGTGCATGATGAATAGGCGGACGGCGCTACAATGAATAGGTGGTGAGACAAGTACGACGACAATGAGCTGGCCGTACGAGGAAGACCAGATCCGTCTCAACCTTGGATCTGGCAGATTGATGGTAGCTGCTAGGTCGAAAGGAAGAAAGCTTTATATATATATATTTGTTCTGATACCAAGTTAAATATAATGAGAGTAAATTATTGTCTTATATTTTACACACCTCACAATGGAAGTATATATAGAAAAGTACAAGAGTCTTGTATTAACTAGAATCATGTATGAACTATAGTTCTATTACAGATAGACAAGTATTAATTATACATTCATAATACGACTCACGCTAACACTTCCTACAACAATTAAGGCATGATGTGAAATTTCCTAAACTCTCTAAATTATCTAAAGAGCAACCAAAACTCTCTCCATTTTCCAAAACTTTGTAGTGAGCGAAGCATTGGGGGGCGTTTATGTTTGATAAGCTCTCTTGGATCACAAGAAGAAGGAGCAAAAACTGGCATTAACATTTAACAAGTCTAAGGGAACATGCAATTGTGTTTTACAAGCAAATGTTTTGATGATGCTTATCATGTTCTTCTAGTTGTTCTTTGTATTCTTCACCAAACTCATACTATAACTCATTACAATCTTCAAACATGAACAATGAGTGAAGCGATCAATTTACCTTAGGAATAGCCTTGACTAGTCCTAGTTCTCCACTAAAATAGGCTAGTTATACCACGTGTGTGGACCATAAACTATCAAGGCTTATAAGCAAGAATATGGCTTAGCCCTAAAAGTGGAGGAGAACTAAATTTTAGAACAGGTCAAGGCTAACCAGGAACCACTAACCGATTAGGTCCATGTTGGATAGCGACCATTAATGTCTAAGATGTCAACAACATCCACCACGACCAGTAAAGAAGGGCTTCTATCTACTGACAAGATCTTTCATATAAACAAAATCTTTATATAGCTCTGCCTATTTCACTAAGCATATCGAGCTATCCACCTTGCCAAAAGTTGTGCCACATAAAGTCGTCCAAAATAGGTACCTCTTTACAACTAAATAATTTGGAAGAGTTGATCATGCTCTTGAACCGCCTAAAACATGATCAACCAAAACCTAGTAGACCAAGGTCCATCATACCTGGACAAGAAACACCTAGACTTACTAGAGTCCATCTCAATCAAAGTGCAACATGACTAACTAGGGTATAGCCCCCAACAAAGAATGCAACCAAAAGAATTACATCTAAGGTGCATCCAAAATAAGGGAATCTGCTTGCTAAAAATCTATCTAGAAGATGTCTAGAAAATACACCCATGTACTTAGGAAATCCATCCAAGTCCACCTTGGGAGTGCTTGGAGGAATGAGCCTAGCTAACTAAGGTTATGTACGGAGGCAAGGAACTACATATCCTTCCTAAGTGCAATCCTCCATAGAGGAAGACAAAAAATTTCGTCCATGGAGAGAAAGTCTATAAATTCCATGTACAATGTGCTTAGGATATCCATCAAAAGTGTGAGCAAAGTATCTAGTCAAGGAATGACCAAAAAAAATATGTTTAAAATGAACCTTGACTTTTGGCTAAGAGCATTACAACTTTACTAACTGGACTATCAAGATATGGGCTTCAAAAGTCAAACTCACACATAAATACATCCAACAATGTATATTTACTACTTAATTGGGGAGGGGGAGGGGGGACTCACTTGGATTCAACTCACCTTAGGTAAGTTACAACTCAACTAAGCTTATTTAAATTTTATGTAAATCAAATTCAGCTTAACTCACTTTTAAATAAGTTAGACAAGACAGTTCTTTAGCTGTTTCACTTACCCTTCAAAATATAAAAAATAAAATATTTATAATTTTAATTAAAAACAAAAATGTTTGTATAAATATTACATTTTGATTATGTTCTTGTTAAAAAAAAATCTTTTAATTGTAATTTTTCATAATAGCATTATTAAAATAATGAAAATGCTATTATCAACAAAAAAATATTTTGTTAAATGAGCTTGCGAGTTGCTTATGAACTATTTAGCCAAATTATTTAAGCTTATGAGCTAGAAGAGTTATGCTTTTTAACTTATTACCTCATTACATTAATCTTAAATAAGTTGAGTTGAACTACTCATTTAATATTATTATATAATAATATACAAAAATAAGTACGATCGATGCTATATTTGTGTTAAATTTTGTGTCATGACCTATTATTATTTATGTGATAGTTGACCTAATAGAACATTTTGAGAATGTTTTTATGTTAGTTGTTTATGACAAGATTGGCTTTGTCATTATAAGTGTATTCCTTTATGTGTCATGGATTACCAACATATATATGCATACACTTTGGTTATATAATCCTGTAAAAGTTAAGAGTAGTAATAGATAGTAAAATTTATGATATTATAAATGAAGTGATAGATTGTGATTGGTTCAGTAACTTAATATGCATAAGTTTTAGTTTGGACAATAAAATTTACAATAAATAGCTTTTTGATAAAAGTTAATATTGGAGGGGATGGGACCGTAAAATTTTTTTAGATTATATCGTTTGTGTTACTTTATTTCTTATATTAAAAGTGTGTTATTTAATATTTTTCTTTAAAAAATGGGTCAGTTAAAACAAAATATATTATTTTAATGATTTTTTATTAAAATTTATTTTTAAAATAATGTAAAAATAATATATTTTTTTAATTGCTCTATTTAAAAATAATATTTTAATAAAAAATTTAAAATAATATATTTTATATTTAATTGAAATTTTTTTTTTTAAGTTAAATTACAAAATAATTTTATAATTTATGAATTAAATGACACCCATAATTTACTTTAAAAGACCACTGTAACACTACTTTAAGATACAATATGCTTAGAAGAATAAAGATTTTTTCAGGTACAATATGCTTAAAAGTCATCTTTAATCATGTTAATCTTGCAAGTGCCAGTGAAAGCATGAATGGCGCACAAATTGCGAAAGTGTTGGAATTGGATGTGCACCTTTCTCTACTTGCTTTTAGCCCAACCAGCTTTTCTAATTTATTTTTTTCTCCTTTTTCTTTTCAAATATTATATTGTAGCCAATAAAGTCAAATCCATCCAACTATGCTATTACCTTTTATGTCTCTGATATGGCTGTGTAATCCATGAAATCAAATGTTCAAATGAATGGAGATTTCTAAAAGCATAAAACAATAAGTCCTCCTTTAATTAACTTTATCGCTTTTTACTTTCCACTTTCTTTTTTTTTTTTTTTTTTTTTTTTTCTTCTCTCTCTCTCTAGCTAGTTGGGTAGAATTTTAATGTAGACTAGAACTTAAGCCTTTATCTCTTTATGCTTCAATACATCATCTTTGACACTTTGAAAAGCTACCTACCTGGATTGGGACCCATTTCTTAGACTTGTTTGTAGTTTTATTCTTAAAAAAATGTCCGAAACATTTCAACTTGGAATAATCTAAATAAAACATTATATTTTAACTGATGTTTCGAGATGATAATGAACTCACATAATTATAAAACTGACCCTAATACAGGTATATAAAATCAGCTAAATCATATATTTTTATAAAAGCAATAGTACTCATACAAGAGATCTAACTCTATTATTCATTTATTTTATAAATAATTTTGATGATACTGCGTTACAACAACGCGAATAAAATAAAATTATTTAAATTCGAGAAGAGTAAAACCCTTCTTTATTTTTTTTAATACTATTTGATCGATGATGACATGGAGTAATGATTTGTACAAAAAGCTCATTCTCAGCTTTTTCACGCCATGAGCTCTGATATGCCTTTCTTGGCGGCTGTTGACACATCCATCCTTTTTAGTTATGTTTTTTTTTTCCCTTCCCCTTTTTAAGCACTTTCCCATCTATTTATACACAAGCAATTCCACGCTAACTCCTCTTCAATTAGGCAATTCCACGATCTTTTTCAATTAGGTTAAGTCTCTCTTGGTTTTGACTAATTTCTCATCTAAATTTGCTTCTCCGTTTGTGTCAAGCTTGTTTGGTCTTGTATTGTTCCATGTCTCAGAGCCAAAACAACCAAGTACTTCCTGGGATTAAGCTTTTTGGAAAAACCATAACACTGCAAAACACTACATGTAGATCAAAAGTGAAAGAAGAACCCAATAAATTAGCTGATCATGATCATGATCAAGATCAAACGGTGGAAAAGAAGCCAGACAAAATCATACCTTGTCCAAGATGTAAGAGCGTAGAGACTAAGTTCTGTTATTTTAACAACTACAACGTTAACCAACCTAGACACTTCTGTAAGGGCTGCCAGAGGTACTGGACAGCTGGTGGTGCTCTAAGAAATGTCCCGGTCGGGGCCGGTCGACGAAAGAACAAGCCGCCTAATTGTCACGGTCTTGTTGGCTTACCGGAGGGTACTTGCTTGTATGACACAACTTCAGGTGTAGTTCATCAATTTGAATTGGATGGGATGGTGAACGAGTGGCAATTGGCTGAAGCGGCTCAGGGTGGTCTCCACCATGTTTTTCCAATGATCAAGCGGCGGAGAAGCAACTCAGGTGGTCAAACCTGCACTTGATCAATCTTTTTATCGTTATTTTTTCATGTGATCATAATTGATTATCATGATCGGTGTTGTAGCCTATATTATCTTTGTATATATACAAACCGGTAAATGTTAATTTCACTCTTCCTCAATTCTAATGATATCTTAGTTGATTTTTTTTTATTTAAAAAAAAAAAAAAAACCAATCTGCATGTATACAAAAGACACCCAAAATCCCATAGAGCAAGGTTTACTAATCCATGGGGCACTGGCCGGAAAATAAGCTGATTTGATGGGTTGTTTTTATATTTAGGATCTAATTAAAATTGCTGTTATTTATTTATTTACCCAAAATGTAATTAGGAATGGGGAATATGAGAAGAATATTACTTAAGATTAGCTAAACTAAAATAATTGTTCCTGTATTATTTATTATTCTACAATTGGATACTTATTTTTGTCCTATGATTTAGGTGTCTTATTATTAATTTAATTTAACAAATTATTAGTCCCAAAATTTAAATCAACTCCAAAGTAAACTTCCTGAGTCAATATTGAACACGTACTCGTTACATGAGTTAAATTAATCCAATTTTAATATTTTTTTTCACATTTTAAATTTATTTTAATGCTCAAATAAAGATAAAATAATTGTTTTTATTTTTATTTGAGCAGTAATGTTAATAAAAAATATCAAAAATATTTAACTTCTGTTAACTTAATCCCATCTGAATAGGATATCCTGTAATCGATTTTGACTCAGGATATTCATCAATTTGATTTCAATTTTAGGACTAAATTTATTAAAAAGAATAATGGAAAAACTAAATCATAAAAAAAATAAGAAAATCAATGTGTAATATTAAGAATAATATAGGAATTCTTTGTGTAATTTAGCTTAAGAATTTTACTACAGTATTAGAGTGCAGGGCAGTTTTGTGGCCAAACATTTGTTGAGTTGGGGAAAACGTGCTCTTCCTTCCTTTCTTTATATTCACCGTAATGCAAAGTTCCTTAAAACTTTCATTCTTTTACAAGAGCATCACCTGTGTGATGTAACTCTTGCATATATAGGTGAGGTTGTATTCTGATGTATATATAAAGATTGGAGGTGTTGACAAACAATTATGGTAGCTATAGATCATTGATATTTTAATAGTTGTACTAGGACTTTAGGAGAACAACATTTTTTGTTCATGAACTCTTTTCTCAAAGTTTGTTTTTTTTATTTTTGACCCCTTAGTCAATTTATTTTCAAATCTGAACATGTGTTACAAAAATAAACATCATTTGAACAAGTTCAAAAATACTAATCATGATTCACACTTTTTTTTAAGATGTAATATGATGTTCTTGTCATTAGACAATTCACACCTATTTACTTAAGCTTTGGCAATATTTGCACTTTTGAACACATATGCAAAATAAGAAGTGTTTTGAATATGCACTATTATAAATTTATCTTTATAGGACACTCAGTGGTCATCTTATAAAGTCTCGTCCTAAAAGAATCGAAAAAATAGGACGTTTACGGAGCGCCTTATACGACGGCCATATACTTGTAACCATCCTATTTGTTTCTCACTCTAAATTATAAGTCGTCCTATATTGCTTAAATTGTAGTATTGATGTTTTGAAAATAAAGAGTGGGGTAGAAAAAATAAAAGGATTATTTGAGAGAGGGTTAACTCAAATAATATTCCCATAGAAGAAAACACATGAATTCTTTTCATATATGGAAAATATTTAATGAGACTAATAGGAGACTATATATATTCCTTTGTATATGATACCTCTACTACTTGGTCAAACTATGATGATGAGAGCTAGTTGATAGCTTTCTTGGGGGAAATTTGAAATTTAAAAACTCAAATTCCGTCCATCTCGGAACATGGGCTTGGCTTTATTTCTAGACCAATTGGATCTAAATAGATGGCTAGGATGGCCTTGTCTTCTATAAATACTCCACGTTCAAGTTCATTTTCATTCGTCACACTTCTTTAAATACTCAACACTTTGCCTTTGGAGATTTAGAGAGTACAAGCTTTGGGACCATCTCTTTGCCTTGGTAACTGAATCAAACACTACTTATTCAGCTTTTGTATAAACATGTAAGAATGTTCATGAACTTGATGAATGTCCTTGGAAGAGAACATCATATGCACAATGTCGGACCAACATTTCAATTTTATGTAAATATTGAGAATATTATCTATTTTTAAAAAAAAAAAAACATAAGAATATGTCTGAAATTGTTATGTTTTCAAAAGAAAATTATAAAATTTTAGTAAATATTAAAACAAAAAATAGTACAATAATTACACCAAATTTATAACTTAAATGTCATTTTTATAACAAATACAATATACATAATGTACACACAACAATAATATAATATAAACATAATCATTATTTACCAAATATAAATATTACACAAAACTATATAAAATCACTACTACAATATAAGCAATATAGGACGGCCTCAAATTTAGAGTGAGAAACAAATAGGACGGTCACATGTATATGGCCGTCGTTTAAGAAATATAGGACGGTTATTACGGAAAAAAATGGGCGTTACTTTATAGGACGGCTTATAGCCGTCTTAAAAAGAAAATCGCAACTTTCTTTTAGGGCGGCTATTAGCCGCCTTATATACCACATATAGGACGGCTAATAGCTGTCCTAAAAGAAAGTTGCAATTTTTTTTTTTTTTTTTACTTATCCAGCTCGATCAATTTTATACTCCCACATATAGTAGCCGTCCTAAAAGAAAATTTCACTATTTTTTTTTTAACTTATTTACCAGCTCGATTATCCCCATTTCCTACTTTACCTTTACCAAATTAAACATTCAAGAGCTGTTGTACTCTTCACAAGGACGGCTAGATCTGGTTTCTTCACCACCGTCGCCACCGCCGAAAGCCACCGCCAAACCGTAGAGAAACGTAACCCCGCAACCCGTAAAACGCCGTAACCCGTGCGCAAACGTACGCCGTAACACGTACGAACGTACGTCGTATCACGCGAAACCACCGAGCGCCGCCTCCTCCACTCAGCCCAGTCCGTCGCGCACGGCCAGCCAGACGCCATCTCCTCCCCTGAACCACCCCGTGTCTCCTCCTCCAACAGGTTCTTCCTCGCCTTCCTTTATTTATTTATTTATCTATTCTATGTCTTTTTTTTTTCTCTGAAATTTTGTGTTATACAAACATGTTAATTAATTAGTATGGTTTTTCTAAACATATTACATATTAATTAGTATGATTGTATTACATATTATACATGTTAATAAAACTAAAATGTGTGCAGTACGTTTTCTATTTTCTTGTAAATATTACATATAGGACATATATATATATTTATTGGTTAAATATTTTTGTTGCTGTTTCTGAAATTCAATTCTTATAGGACGGCTATAAGAATTCTTATATGTTGCTAGTGACCGTCCTATAAAATTCTTATAGGGCTGCTAGTGACCGTCCTATAAAAATCTTTTAAAATGGTTTAATAAAAATTTTTTAGGACACTTATAAATCATCTTATAAAATATTTATAAAATGATACATATTACAATTTTATCTTAGAAAATTTAATAACCAACTTTGATTTGCAATATAGTTTTATTTATTAATAAACAAGTTAATTATTTTTAAATTAATAATTAACACGATATTTTTATTTACAATTATATATAGGATGTCTTATAAATTAATATTTATAAAATGATACATATATAATTTTTTTTTTAAATTTAATAACTAATATTTAAAATAGCAATATACTTTTAATTAATATTAAACAAGTTATTTATTTTTAAATTAATTATTGACACAAGATTTATTTACAATTATATATAGGATGTCTTATAAAATCTTTATAAAATGATATACATATTATAAATGTTTTTTAAGAAATTTAATAACCAATATTACTTATTTATTTATATACTTTTATTTAATATTCGATAAGTAAATTATTTTTAAATTAGCTATTGTCAATTTATTACTTTACAATGATGTATAGGATGGATAAGAGTTGGATATCTATGGAGATAACAAATATCAAATTTAGAGGGTGTGGAAATTTTTTTGAGATTTACTTCTGATAATTCAACCGAAAAAGATCGAATTCGTTGTCCATGTTTGAAGTGTGCAAATTTAAAAATTTTTAGTGTGGTTGAAGTTAGAAATCATATCTATCATAATGGAATTGATAGTGGATATACAAATTGGTATCGTCATGGAGAGACTAAGAAGAAAATTTCAAAAGTTTATCCTCCTGAGGAATTCAGCGATCTCAATCCACGTGAAAATGATTTCACAAATAGTGCTAACAACTTTGAAAACGATAATTTTGATGAAAATAATATGAGTGACATGCAAGATATTATGGAAGATGCTATAAAGCCATTATACCAAGGATGCAATAAGTTCACAAAATTGTCAAGATCAGTCTCACTTTATAGATGGAAGGGTAAGCATAGTCATTCAGATACAAGTTTCAATGAGTTGCTAACTCTTTTGAGTGAGATGTTCCTGGAAGATAATGTTTTGCCATCATCAACGAATGAAGTAAAGAAGATCCTTCGTGAAATGGGCATGAATTATGAAAAAATTCATGCTTGTCCTAATGATTGTATTCTATATCGAAATGAATACAATGATTCCATATCATGTCAGCATTGTCAAAAGTCAAGATGGAAAGTTAATCCAATATCAAGGAAGGAAAAAGTTAATGTTCCTGCAAAGGTATTGTGGTACTTTCCACCTATTTCACGTTTTAAAAAAATGTTTCAAGATTCAGCAACATCTCAAAATCTAACATGGCATGCGAAGGAAAGGGAAAATGATGGAATGTTGCGACATCCATCTGACTCACACGAGTGGAAGCATGTTGACTATACTTGGCCTGAGTTCAGCGCTGAATCTAGAAACCTTAGACTTGCACTTTCATCTGATGGGATCAATCCTCACCGGTCTTTAAGTAGTCGGTATAGTTGTTGGCCCGTTATACTTGTCATATATAATCTTCCTCCTTGGTTATGTATGAAAAGAAAATACATGATGCTAACTTTATTGATATCTGGACCCAAGCAACCTGGAAATGATATTGATATTTACTTAGAGCCATTGATTGAAGACTTGAAGTTGTTGTGGACGGATGGAATTGATGTGTATGATAGTTTCAAACTTGAGAAATTTAAGTTGAAAGCTATCTTATTGTGGACGATTAATGACTTTCCTGCTTATGGGAATCTTTCTGGTCATGCTGTTAAAGGTTATTACGCTTGCCCGGTATGTAGTGAAGGGTATCAGGGATTAAGGTTAAAACATTCAAGGAAGATGTCTTACATGGGTCATAGAAAATGGTTGCCTAGGTATCATCCTTATAGAAAGCAAGTTAAGTCTTTTAACGGACATGAAGAGGAGGGAACACAACCAACTCCGTTAACTGGAAGTGAAATATTAGCAAGAGTTGAGATGATGACTTTTGCACGTGGGAAAGTAAATTATAAGGTTGATACAAGCACTCCATGGAGAAAAAAATCAATATTCTTTTACTTAGAATATTGGAAGTTCTTGAATGTTAGACATCGGTTAGATGTGATGCATATAGAAAAGAATGTGTGTGATAGCATTGTCGGTACATTGCTAAATATTCCTGGAAAAACCAAAGATGGTGTTCGTCAACGTATGGATCTCATTAAAATGGGTGTAAGAATTGAGATTAGTCCAAAAATGGGCACGAATAAGACTTACTTACCCCCCACATGCTACACTTTATCGACGAAAGAGAAAAAATCATTTTGTAATACATTAGCAAATCTTAAAGTCCCAGATGGATACTCATCCAATATAAGTAGTTTGGTTTCTTTGACTGACAAAAAGTTATATGGGATGAAGTCACATGATTGTCATGTCTTGATGCAACAATTGTTACCTGTAGCATTGCGAGGGGTGTTGCTCAAAGAGGTGAGGAGTACAATTATTAAGTTTTGCTATTTCTTCAATGATATATGTAAGAAAAAAGTTGATGTTCAAAAGTTGGATGCAATTCAATCAAAACTTGTTGTCACTCTATGCAAGTTAGAGAAATTCTTCCCTCCTTCATTTTTTGATGTGATGATACATCTCACAATTCATCTAGTAAGAGAAGTGAAGTTATGTGGACCAGTCTTTTTGAGATGGATGTACCCATTTGAACGATTAATGAAGGAATTAAAAGGATATGTAAGGAATAAGAACTGACTTGAAGGATGTATAGCTGAATGTTATATAGCTGAAGAAGCAATGAATTCTATAAGTTTACCCGTTACCAAAAACACAATTCCAAAAGAAAGAAAAGGTGTTGGTCAATCCATAGGAGCTGTAAAACAAGAACTAGTAGATCGTAAGTTATGGGAGCAAGCCCATCGTCATGTTCTATCAAACACAGATGAAGTTCAACCATATCTTGAGTAATTTTCTATACTTTATTACTTAGTTTTATTTGTGATTAAATATCAATTTAGTAATAATTTTTTTTAACTTTATAGGAAGCACTAGGAACATATTAAAGACAAGTACAAACATTCAAGACGCACAGAGAAATGGTTAATTGACGAACATAATCGTACTTTTATGTACTGGCTACGTGATGAAGTGAGTATATGAAAATAACATTATTATTCAAGGAATTTTTTTTTTGTATATGTTAATAACTAAGTATATTCATTTAATCAGATTTCTCAAGAGCTCAGAGATCCAAATCATAACATTTCTACCACACTTAGATGGATTTCATAATGTCCTAAGTTTCATGTGCTTAAATATAATGGTTATATCATCAATGGATATAGATTTCATACAAAAGAAATAGATGATAACCGAACCAATCAAAATAGTGGTGTGTCCTTAGTAGCACAAGTCATGCAATTTGCTACTGCAAAGGATAAAAGACCAATATCTAGTGAAATGACATATTATGGAGTAATCCAAGAGATATGGGAGTTGGATTACTACAAGTTTAATAAGTGTGTATTCAAGTGTGACTGGGTTGAGAATGTGAATAAGGTTGGTATTCGCTATGACAAAGATAATGATTTTACTTTGGTAAACTTACAAAGAATTGGGTATAAAGAAGATAGTTTCATTTTTGCAAGTCAAGCCAAGCAAGTGTTTTATGTAAGAGACCCTGAAGACCCACAGTGGTCAATTGTTCTTACTCCTCCTAATAAAGGCTATTATGATGAGAATGATGAGACAGATGAAGAGATTGAGGAGTTTCAACGGGCTTCAATGGTTTGTGATAATAACAAGATACCCAATGAAGTTTATGATGATGACACAGAGGATGAAGAATCATTTTTCTTATTTGCGTACTAATTGCGAAGGCATATGGATTAATAATAAATAAATACATGGTAAGTTTCATATAATTTAATTAAATTCTTTTATTGAATATCTTACCTACATCTGATTATAACTAATCACATGGTAATAAATACGTGATAATCTTCATATATTTTATTTGCGTACTTTTATTTTTTAGTAACTTGTTCATGCATTCTAACAAGTCATGCTTAGGTGTAAACTCACATATTGTTACTTAATTTTTATGCAGATTGATGGAGCATTCTTCTAACTTAAGAAATGAAGGTGATACCCATGGAAAGAGTACAGAAAGGAAGAAAGGTCGAGGAATGACAACTTTGTCAAACATATTAACGAAAAGAGAGAGGATAGTAGTTGAGGTTGACAAAGATGGGCTTCCATGTGGTGATACAAGTTCAAAGTGGGCTAGTGCTATCGGTAGTTTGGTACGATCGACCATTGATATCACCATAACTGATTGGCGATTAGTGCCCGAGTCCCGTAAAGAAGAAATTTGGGAATCGTTATTGGTACGTACTACTGTTACTGTTATTTTGTTAATAATCTATGATTTTCTATGTGTACAATTAGGAAAAAGTTATGATACTTATATTTTTTATTGTAGGAATCATTTGAGATTGATGACCGTATGACATATCATTTTTATATGACTGATGCGGGTTAGAAGTTCAGAAAATTCAAGTCATATTTATCCAGGACTTTCGTATTTCCTTATTTGGATGATCCTGAACAACTATATACTCCACCACATAAATACAGCTTCATATCTAAAGCAAAATGGGAGATATTTGTTAATCAAAAACTTTCTGCAAAAGCGCTAAAACTTCGGAAAGAAATGCAAGAAAAAGCAAAGTTAAATAAACACACATATTTTGGGAGTAAGACTGGGTATCGTGGTTCAAAACAGAAATTGGTAAGATTTTTATTGTCAATTGAAATATATTATGTGATTGTTGAAATAATATTCAAATTTATTTAACAGAAGAAGCAAAAAGGACCTGGAGCTATCGTGGAGCGTCATGAGACTTGGCTAGACACTCACGTACCAAGTGATGAACGACAAGTACTTAACGATGAAACAAAAGAAGTTTTGAAAAAAATTGTAAGAATACTGTACTATGAAATAAAATATTAGCTTTAAATATTATATCCTATTCTAATATTATGACAAAAAATATATTTTGCCTGTGGATTTTATAGGAAACATTGATGCAGAAAGTACAGACCGGAGAACTTGAAATTAAAAAAAGTCGAAGGAATGATATACTTGAGATGGCATTAGGTGAAGAACATTCAGGTCGAGTTCGTGGGCTAGGAAAGAGAGAGAATCTGACATCTTATTTTGGGAGAAAAAGTCGTATTAATCAGCAACAAAATAAGGAAGATTCTAATAATTTTGAAGCAATGTCAGAACAGATAATGAGAAATGTAATGGATAAATTACAACATATGAACGATAACTCACTTAGAAGAAGTAGAGAAAGTGGAAATATGGATCCACAAGTGGATACGGACGTTCAGATGGACATGAACGTTCAAATGGACATGGACGTTCAAATGGACATGGACGTTCAAATGGAAGCAGGATGTTCAGATAGGTTTGCAAAAGATGTTCCACCTACACATTCAAATGCCAACTCTAACTCATCACATGGTAGTACACACTCACCATCTGGTATAGAAAAGGTAAGTTACATATTGTCAATTTATTAATTAGAAAAGTTATAATATATTCTCATTTATTTGCATTTATGTTTTCTAATAATTTTCTTTGACCATACATGTAGGGAGTGTTGTGCTTTTTGGCTATTGATGACCCATCAAATGTTTGTGCCAAAGGCACTTGTTTTCCTCGTTGCAACCCAACTGATACGGTTCATACAGTGAAAATAGGAGAAGAAAACTTCAAAGTTTTTGTATTAACTACATCACAACCAATGGCACTTCTTCCATATCCAGTCCAAGATGAACTTTATTACGTGGGTGATGCAATTAATCAACATGTAAGATGGCCAAAACATCTTGTTATCTTAAGAGGACAGGTAATATATTTTCAACACCCATTTTATTGTTTGTATATATGTTCTTTAAAAGAAATATAATATGTTATTATTAATTAACTAATAACTATATTTTGTAGCCCTTACCTGAAAAACAAAGACAAATTAGTAAGGATGTGTCAGAGAGAGGTATAAATACATCCAAAGGAAAGGAGGTTATTTCTTTGTCAAGTTTGAGTAGCGATGTTGGAGATCACAATGGAATTGAAATTTTACAAAGATGGGCGTTGGATAATATGGAAATGGAAGGTGATAACTCACATCGTATGATTCCATGCAATCCAATGATTTTGGGGGTTGAAACAACAACAATTTTATTAACTCTGGAAGATATACTCCACATTTGTGACTGTAGTTGGCTTGGCGTTCCTCATATACAAATTTTCATCAGGTATATTTAAAATTATAACTATACTTTATTTTGAGTATTTCATTTCACTAATTGGCATATCATCGTTCAAATATAGGTTATTATTTGATAAATGGAGAGAACAAAATGTCTCATTGGAGAGACATTTTATTTTTATAGATCCCGAGTTTTTATGCACATATCATGATGAAGAATACAAAGTCAACTTGCTTGTGAACAAGTTCAATGCAATGACAGGTTCAATGTGTCTTATGGCTCCATATTGGAGATCGTAAGTATTACATTCAATGCATTAAACACATTAGCTAATACAGTATCATAACATGAAATACTAACATATATGTAGGAGTCATTGGACATTAACTGTTGTTAATCCGTTCACTTGTGAACTTCAATGGTTCAATTCTATAAAGGCTTACAATTCTTCTAAAGGATCACCTCCTGATGAAGAATATACAAAAATTTGGTTAAGGTAACACACATATATTTATATTATATATTAGATAATATTTTTTATATAATCGATCTCATCTTATTTGTTTATTATAAAAAATTAAATTCTATAAATGTGGGTATTATGCAATGAAACTTTATATTATAATTAATAGGGCTTTACAAACATGGTATCGTCAACGTGGAAATTCAAATATTAAATCAAATTGGATTCCCGTTAAGGTAATTGTTTTAGTTATATGGCAACATGTAATTTTATAGATGCTTGTAATTAAATTAATTATATAATTACTAACTATAGCTTTCTTAATTGTACTTAGTGTCCAAAACAACCAGAATCGTATGAATATGGATACTATGTTATAAAATTCATAGATACATATATTACCAAATTTATTGGAAATGCTGAAACAAATGATATTGTACCGGTAAGCTTTAAAACTTATTATTTACGTATACATATTCAAGTTAATACGTACGTAATATTATTTATCCATTATTTAGCTTTAACATATTATACATATATTGTATTGTAGTTCTCAAGTAAGAATCAGTATACACCAACAAAGC